>JBBBDQ010000330.1:4767500-5230000 GCA_037127315.1 Ascarosepion bandense
GGTTAGTTTGCATATACCAGCAGAAAGATACCGTAGAAAACATTAAAAATAAAAACTTTCCAAAACTTCATCATTGCCCACATGCTCAATCCATGATATCCGCAGCATCCTTCTGTAGAACCACATTTCAATTTCTTCAAGTTTTTCCTTCATCTTTGATGAGATTGTCCAGCATTCACTGCCATATTGAAGAACTGACATCACATAGCAATCCAGTAATCTCTTCTTTGTTTCTAGTGAAATTTTCCTGTCTCTTAATACTCTACTCAACTTTGTGAACGCGTCCTTCGCCATGCCGAAAGTTCATTCACCATTTTTTTATGAACTTGTATGTGTGTATGTATATAACAGTTAGAGAGGGGGGTAGAGTGAAGGAGATTCGGACCCTGTTGAGAATGTTACTCTTCTAAGAAAGGAAAAGTAATTAAGAGAGATTAGTTTAGCTAATTACTAACTCAGCTACACTTCTCTCCGCCAAACATGACGTTGTATGACAGTGACCTGATATTTCGTCAGTAAAGCTGGCGATGGGAGAAGACACAGGGAAGAGCCGAGTCGTGGCGTTCCCAAGGGAATTAGTACCAAATGAACCGATAATGTTTTCCACAAATCTACAAATGCGCATTTGTATATTTCATTTCCTTGTGTAGATCTCATTCTACTACCAGTGAGCGTGGGGAAAAAATTGCATTCTATGCATTAAGAAGAAACGGAAAATCAAAGAATCCAGGAACTTGTATTGTTTAACAAACAAAAGAAGTTAAATTATTTTGAACAGTCGACACCATGACAAATTTCTTTTGAAGAAAAAAGGAAAAAAAAAAAAGCACGTGGGAAAGAGATATAGAGCTAGAAAGGGCCCAAGGGTGTTAAATGCCCATTTTGATAATCGAGCAGCATGAAATGAGTTGATAATGTTTAAATAATCGTGTGTGTGTGTGTGTGTGTGTGTGTGTGTGTGTGTGTGTGTGTGTGTGTGTGTGTGTGTGTGTTGCCATTTCTGCGGGGGTCGCTGAAACCCAGCTAGATATAATGAATTTGTTTTGGTTGGATATTTCATTGAAGGTGAAATTATTAATATTTCATTTATTTCTATGTATTGTTAGATATGGATGTGCGTTGTGGTACAGTGGATATCGGCTCGGAACGAAAAATCGGGGAGCCGAGTTCGAATTCCAGTTGAATTCATTGCATTCACTTACGCGCAAATACCCTTGGGAAAGGTATTAATCCGTTTCTTCCTTCCAGTTATGGGTTAAATAATAGGACAGATTGGGTTCTATAGCCTTGGCTGGCAACCACTCTACCACAGAAAGCAATGGCAACTTACTGCGAGATAATTTTCTGCCCAGTCAGTCATGTCTCTTTCGAGACATGATCGCCCAAGCGTGTTTCACGTATGGCACTTTAACTGACTGATTGTTAGTTATACGAAGAATGGATCTGTAGAAAGATGGTGATGTAAAGTAATGTTTTAAATTTTTGTTGGTTTCAAATTCTTGTGTGAATTGATGGTGGATTCAATTATTATGTTTAGGTTAGTATTATGGAGGTAAAATAAGAGGATGTTATCTATGTATCTTAGGTAAGTAGAGCTGTTATAAGGTGTTTTAAGAATGGCTTGGATTCTAAGAATGCAAGAAAGAGGCAATTGACAAGCGTTTCTACATAAACGCACACGTACACTATTACACATCTTACTGTCCGAAATATTCCTCACGCATATACTTTAAAATTATCTATTGCTTCAATAAACGTGACATATTAAAACACACTCATACACACACACTCCTCTTCTCTCTGTCTCTCATATATCTATCTATCTATATATATATACATATATAAAGCAATCCGTGAGTCTGTGAGTGACTGTTCCCTATGCACGCCTACATTTTTTAAGTTACCCCATTCAAACTTTCTAGGGACACATATCTACAGGGAAGCCAGGTCGACACATACTTTTTAAGTCCAGCAAATTTTCCCTTTCACACTTTTTGGCCAATGGACCTGATTGTTTACATTTGCTCCGTAAAACATCTAAGATCTAAGATGGTTGCTAAATTACATCACAGAAACCAAATCACACATATCAAACGCGACTAAAATATTTTTTATTAAAAAAAAAATGAGATTTTATATTTAATCTTTATTCCGACATTTAAAAAATTGGTTTTTCAGCAAAAAAATGTGAATATTTTCCCCGTAATTTTGAAACAAAAGAAATTTTTTTAAAAAGTGTTTTTCAAACAAAAACAGAATATGTAACAAAAAAAAGTGCCAATGGTTAATTTAATTATTACTAAAATGTTCTGAGTTGCACGGGCAACGCCGGGCTATGATGCTAGTATGTATATATATATATATATATATATATATATATACCGTGCGTTCCAAAAGTCATGCAATTTTTAAGCCCGCTGGAATTTTATTGGCGTGTTAGATCAGACAATCACAAGTTATAAATATAATGGGCTTTTGAATGTTATTCATTAAATGTTTGAATTTGTTTTCAGTTTTAGATAATTAAATTGCAGATGCGCATTGAATTTATACAACTACTAGCAGTATAGCCCGGCGTTGCTCGGCTGTAATGAAAGCTTTAAAACTAATCCATGGTCCTGGAGCTCAGACTCAGCCTAAAGAATATTTGTGTGAAGTTTAGTGAGAATCAGATAAAAATTGTGGATTTGTATAAAGGACATACCGACAGATAAACAGACACACAAACATCTTTCCTTTTATATATATATACATATCATCGATTTTCTGCACTATTTTAAGAACTGCAACCTTGAAACTTCTGAATATCGTTTCTTATGTCTTTGTCTATGAGTGCATGAAATTTGATTAAAATCGGACCACTCCTTCTATAACCCGATTTCTTTCGATTATCGATTTTCGATATTTATCAGGGGTACCTCGACACAAAAGCTAGCTAAGAACACTCGCAAACGCTTATAGCACAACTGTGTAAATTTTCAAGAAAATCGGTTCAGGAGTCCGGGAAAGGAATAATCTATTTTATATTGATTCCTATGGAGAAAATAGTTTCACGGATCACGAAAGGCCTTCAGGAACGGATTAAGTTCGTGAAACGAGGGTCTACTGTATAGGGGAAAGACAGTGTTAGGAAATATAATTTCCCAATTATCACTTGAAGATACCTCTAAGGTTGAAACTCGGTTTGTGTAGCCAGTAAATTTTCAAATTTCATATATATATATATATATATATATATGTGTGTGTGTGTGTGTGTGTGTGTGTGCTGGGAAACCGCAAGAGAAACTGACACGCATACATACAAACATATATAGATTCGAACAGAATGAGTTAGAAAGATAATAAATAGAGATGTAGATAGATAGATAGATAGATAGATAGATAGATAGATAGATATGAACAAATTGTTAAATAGATATAAACATAGATAGATAAGACAGATAGATAGTTCTATCTCTAAGTAAATAGAATTTATCAATATTTCAAGTTATTTATTTTTATATACAGTCGTTGAACAAGATCGTAAATAATTGCCAAGTAAATTATATTTGCGATCACGCTGTTGTTAAACAATTATCTTTATAGATTTGATGATGTCAATAAAAACAGAAAAAGAAGAAAACGAAAAAGGATAAAACGCTTCGAAGTTGTGAAATGCAAAAAGTGATTTGTTTTAAGAGGGAGTCGAACATTTTTGATTACTGAGTGAAGTGTCCTCGTCCAGCAGTCAATCGGACGAAGAGAACCACAGTGTAAGTTCTTGAAATGACTTTGATATATTTTTCAGACTAATTAATGTGTTTAGCAAGTTTCCCTTCGTCGACCTGTTGAGGCTTGCAAGAATAGGAAGGAAAAACAAAAGGATGGAAGAAAAGGAAAAAGAAACGACAGAGAGAAACAAAAAGAATGAAGACGATAATAAGAAAATAAGAAAACGTAGAAGCCAGAAACGTAGAAGCCAGAAACGTAGAAGCCAGAAAACGTAGAAGCCAGAAACGTAGAAGCCAGAAAACGTAGAAGCCAGAAACGTAGAAGCCAGAAAAAATCTCTTAGTTCATAGCATCTGAATTATGAATTATGCGTACAACTCCATATGTACTTTCCCAAGATTCTCACCAGTAATGATTTCAGCTGAGAGACTGTAACAACTGGCTGTATATTTGGGATGGAGCTGTCACAACATCGCTGAGCGGAGGGCTGAAATTAAATTCAAGGTTGGGGTGTTTCCCCCAATGGAATCAACGGCTACTAGTCTGTAAGCAAGTTTAGCTTTCAGATCATAGACATTGGCTGTAGTTTGACCTGGAGAGATGGTCTCATAATTAGGAAAACTGATAAATTGTTGTCATATTATTTTTGTTGTATTAAATAAGAATGAATATTACACAACACTACAATCTATCCTCGATGACAATCGCTAAATATATTACCTGTCATAGAAAAAAAAAGTTAAATAATCTTATATCTTTGTATAACGTAGAAACAGTATCGGTCAACATTAAAAAGTTACAGATGAATAACATTTCGGTTACATAAATGGTAATATTAAAATCCATAAACAAGCAACCCACTCCGCCCTATTGTATCACAAGTCATCACACCTACATATCTATTGGCTAAAACTTTAAATCAATTAATCATGCAATATTTACCGACTAATTATAGTCTTAATTCTACTTATGAATTCTTATAAATTAACTTTTAAAAATTGAACCCACAACTAAATAAAAAATCTTTTACTAACATGTTCAACATTTAATCATCATCTAGATAATATTTACATCCAAACTAATGGTGTTGTTATGGGCAGCCCTTTAGGTTCTATTTTCTATAACTTTTATATGGCTCTTCTTGAAACTAAATTATTTCATGAATTAAATAAACTCACTTTATTTTTTTATAATCGTGTGGTCCCAAGCAAGGCATTTAACTGCTACTGTTGTGCAGGGGATTACATATGAGGAATGTTATGAGAGAGTGACAGGTTACAGAGGGTGTCAGGAAGAGAGTATGAGACGGAAGCGAATACTGATGAATGGGGTGGACGGAGAAAAAAGCATGAGAGAGAGGATGTAAGTTAGTGAAACAGGAGATGGCTATTGACTTTACATTTGAATTCTTGAAGATTGTAGCTGTCGGGAAAGCAAGTATGCGGAAGGGAGATGGGAAGTGCGAGAAAAGAAGCTGGTGGAGTAGAATTTGCTTTTACAATTTATCGGTTTCACAGTAAAAGAGTGGGACCTGGTTGCTAATCTTGTGGCTCGAGTAAAATCATATATAGGGGGTAACAGTGAGCTAAGTTCATCGGAGCAGAAGCTGTGAAATTATTTGTAGAAGAGACACAGGGAAGCCACACTGCGTCGGTGAGAAAGCGACTGTATCCTAGCTGCCAAGTCGGGATCGATCACATTACAGATTCTCCGTTGGATTTGGTCAAGGACACCTAAGTGGATAGGAGGAGCACCCGACTAGATATGGCAACAATATTCAATGCACAGGAGGATGGTTGATTTGTATATGTGCAGGATTGTTTCGGATGGGAAAAACTTCTTGGCCCGACACAGAGAACCGACTTTCTTAGCAGCGGATTTAGCCATGGATTCTATATAGTTATTCCGCTTGAGGTCTGATGTGAGAGTTAATCTGTAGAGGGGCAGTGTTTTGCTTTCAGGGAGGGAAGTCTGATCCATATTAATGGACAGGAGGAACGATTGTCTGTGATGGTTAATAGATAGCAGCTTCGTTTTGGAAACATTAAAATATACGAGCCATTTCTTACCCCAGTCCACCACGGATTGGAGGTCCTTTTCAAGCTCGGCAGCGAGGTTTGCTTTGTCAGCCTCGGAAGATTTTTGATCGAAACGAAAGTTAACCGTAGTGTCGTCAGCGTATATGCCTTAAATGGGATCTTATTATATCGGGGAGATCGTTAATGTAGGTAAGGAAAATCGTAGGACCTAGAATAAAGCCTTGAGGAACACCCGCGTTCGTATGATAGGAGGCTTGTCCGTTCAATTACCTTCATTGTACGATTTGAAAGGAATGACTGGATTAGGTCAAACAATTGTCCAGTTATACCATAGCCCTGAAGCTTGAATAAAAGGCCAGCATGCCAGACTCTGTCAAACGCTTTGGAGATGTCAAGGGCAACAGTTCGGGAGTTCGGGCTTCGCGGTTCTTGTCAAGGACCTGGTGTATATACTCAGTGATGGTCGTGAGCATATCAGCAGTAGACCTGGTGAAGCGGAAACCATACTGTTTGTCAGAGAAGAGTATGTGGACTGAGAGATGTTGTACCACCTCTGCGTTGATGATGGCTTCGAACACTTTGTCAAAGATCAATAGGAGACTGATAGAGCGATAATTAGCGGAGTCAGAGGGTTCTCCAGTACTTTTATATATAGGAACCACGGAGGAGGATTTCCAGCAGACAAGAAAGCAAGAAGCAGAGAGGCAGTAGTTATATAGTCTAGAGAGGACAGAGGAGAGTTCAGGAGCACATTTCTTTAGGACAATTCCGTCGCCAACGCTCGCGTTATGGGGGTCAAGCTTAGAAATTATTTTGGAGACCACCGAGGGAGTAAATAGTATGTCAGTCAGTTTGGCCTGGGTTCGGGGAGGGAAGTCTGGTACAGATACTCCAGACGAGTCCAGTGTCGAGTTAGTGAAGAATCTGCGAGCGAAGCACTCAGCCTTGTCTGTTGAAGAGGTGAGGACCTCAAATTCGTTGATTAGAGGGGTGATTGAGGGTTTACTGCTGTTCAGCACGCTTTTACAGAGCCTCCGATAGTCTTTGGAGACGGACTTACGGGATGCTATTCGCTGCTTCATTCTGGCTGCAAACATCAGCTTAGCTCTTTTAAGTATCTTCTTGCACACATTGCGAACCGAGGCAAAAAGGCGTCTGTTATGGCCCGACGCAGGACTCCGGTAAAGCCGAAAGAAGTGATTTCGGTGGGCGATGGCAGCTGAACAGGCAGGAGAGAACCAGGGGGATGAGTGGGATTTAAGTCTCAACTTCCTGGCAGGGATGAAAGCATCGATGCCAGCCTTAACTCAAGAGGAGACCTCGGCCGCACAGTCTCCAACAGGAAGACTAAATACTTTATTCCAAGGGACGTCACTCAGAAAATCGCGGAACGAGTCCCAGTCAGCTCTTTGGTAGTAATAAGATTTTAATACAAACTAAAATTGCTACTGATATGATTTGTTGTTATTAGGTAAAGGGAACGTCGTTTGAAGCTGAGAAAATAGACAAACAAAATAGACAAACAAAAAGAGTGAAAAAATGAGATAAAATGTTTATTTTATCGGTAAAACTTTCGTGGGGAATTAATGAGTAAGTGATATGTATAGTTTATACCATTTGGGTTTACTATCTAGAGCGGTAATTTTAGCGACCTATCCCTCTCTTGGGCCAATGTGAAAAAGAGTTAGCTTCATCAAGCACGCGTGTTCCCAGTCATTTTTTCCCCTTACTACGTATGTCAAAAAGTTGAAAAGGCGTTTATACTGCTGATAGGAAGCAAGCAAAAACTTTTAACATCAGCTACAGGTTAAAGAAAAAATATTTTGATTATAACGTTCAAAGTTGTACTACTTCTCTCATATGGGATGTAGTAAAATCAATAATTTTTTTTATTCATATAAAGTCATTTAGTTCCAATTTTGTCTCCTAAAATACAAAAGTGAATGTTCTAAAAATTATAAATTTATCATCGTAACAGCTGACTCTAGACGTGAAAAGGTTAAATTTGTTGTGATAAGGGTCTCATGGATGTGCGTTGTGGTGCAGTGGATATCGGCTCGGAATAAGATAATCGGGGAGCCGAGTTCGAATTCCAGTTGAATTCCTTGCATTCACTTACGCACAAATACCCTTGGAAAAGGTATTAATCCGTCTCTTCCCTCCAGTTATGGGTTAAATATCAGGACAGATTGGGTTCTATAGACTTGGCTGGCAACCAGTCTACCGCAGAAAGCAATGGCAACCTACTGCGGGATAATCTTCTGCCCAGTCAGTCATGTCTCTTTCGAGACATGATCGCCCAAGCGTGTATCACGTATGGCACTTAACTGACTGAATACATAACCTTGTAGATGTGACCCAGTTAGAAATACCTTTGCCACAGGTAACGCAATTCGCTCAAACGGTCTCAGACTGAGGGTTTTTCAAAGTATCTACATTTTTTATCCTCAATTTAAAAACATCATATTCAAAATAGAAAAATAACTCTACTTCAGATTTTAAAGAAAAAGGCTGGATTTAAAATTTAAAAAGTAGGCACTTGTGTAAGTAACTAACCAGATGATGCGATTGCCTCTTTGCTAGAACATTTAGTTTTCCCTTTAAGAGAGCAATAACCTGTTTGTCTTCAAAAGCAATTCTTTTAAAAAGTGTCCCCCCTCAGAGTAGCAGCAAGTTTGGTTGTCACCCTGAAATGAAATTATGAATAGTTTGTTTGAAATGACAAGTTTGACGGACGATGAGAACTAGCAGTGACGAAGAGTCATTATCAAAAAAAAAAATTAACGGTTAGAGAGGCGCTATGTATCAAATAATTCTCTCCTACCACTTTAGATAATTTTATAGTGAAAATGGAGGATTTAAAGGCCTTTTTTTTTTTAATAAAAAGATGCTCATACGATTTCCAGATAAATTATTACGTTTCAGTCAAAACAGGAGGATAAAATAACAATAACGACAACGGAGTCATCACACCCTTGAAAATGGTCAGAGAAGTTGCCGAATGCGCTTGGATAGATAATTATGGAATATTTTTTACTTTCCTTATTTCCAGAAAAATGGAAAAATGAGAGAATAGTGGAAAAAATTAATAAAATTTTTCTTGTCGGCCGTATTCAAAGAAAGATACATGAAAGAAAGATTGCTACCTAAGTACACATTAATATATATATATATATATATATATATATATATATATATATATTCTTTGAATATATATATATATATATATAGGGCTACAATACAGCCGACTAAATCAGAATAAACTCCCACCCCACATTCACTTAAACATCATATCACCATAAATAAACCGTTTTCACCATTTAATTTTCATTCAACTTATC
Organism: Ascarosepion bandense; assembly: GCA_037127315.1. Taxonomy (NCBI): domain Eukaryota; kingdom Metazoa; phylum Mollusca; class Cephalopoda; order Sepiida; family Sepiidae; genus Ascarosepion; species Ascarosepion bandense. Next base: position 4,776,591 of record JBBBDQ010000330.1, read on the forward strand.
ACCCGATAAGAAGCGCACGTAGCAGCTTCGAAACGCGAAAATTTTTGTGTAGTGATACTATGAATTTATAAATCATTGTAACAACCATTACCATATAATGCTCTACGTTGTATCGAGCACTCTTTATAAAAGTAAATGCATGAACAGCATGTAAAAAAAACTACGAGTTCTATAACTTTATTACACTATATATATATATATATATATATATATATATATATATATATATATCAAAGACATCCCAAGCAAAGTGACAATAATACCATTAACACAAAGGGATACTAGGAGTGAAAGAGAATGAGTAGACTTTGGAAGAAACCGAAAACTACATCCTAAAGAGAAAACAAGCGGTAAACCTCTACTCCTATCCAAAAGACAGGAGAGGTGTGTGAATCGGATGATAGACGGATCTATCTAATGCTAAATAAATTATAAATATTCAATAACATTTCAGAACTTAGATGTATACGTTAGAAGTATAGAATTGAAGTAGACTTCAGAACGAACCGAAAACCTAATCTTAAACAGGAAACAAGTTAACAAATGGTTAATTCAATCATCTCAACAGTAAATTCAATCATTTCAATCTCTTATACCATAATAAACTTTAAACAATACACTGCACATGAAAAAAAATTCTCTTCGAGGATGAAAAATGATTTATAATAAATATCTAATATTTTTTAGTTGACCTAATGAATATTTATGAACATTTTATAATTTTCTAGTTAGCAATAATATTTTGTTTTTTATTTATAGATTCTTATTTCAAATAAATTAATTTCGTATTTTTTTTTTCCGTGATCATGTTTGTTAGTGGACGAAATGCGTTGGCTAAAACTAAATACAGTTTTCCTCTTGTCTGTTTCACTCATATTGTTCATCTCTTCATATTATATATGATAATATTTAAACACACACACACACACACACACACACACACAAAAGAAATTAAAAGCCTTTTTTTTTACTTTACACCTACACTTGTCACCTCTTTATGATTAGCTAAACTTTGACCGGGCGTCAAGTGGCTATTATTTTCTCTTATTAAGTACTGTAGTCAGATCGACACAACGTCATCCCAACTTTCCCGACACTTGACCTCGACATTAAGCACATTCCCACCCCTGTTTGGTCATCATGATGTTTTCGTAGAACACGAGAACAAATTATTCCATATTATTATTCAAACAATTACTTTCATTTTTGTTGCTTGTTTGTTTGTTTCGGCCGATAAATCCTTCCACCTTTATTTGCTGTATACGATCTCCTGTCTTTAAATGTTTTTCTTAGGCATTTACAAAGAGAGATATTTTTATCGTCACCGGAAGTTAAAATATGAGGCGTGGAAAAAGTTACAACTACTTAAAAAAAAAAGAGTAAACGAAAGATTGAATGCGTCAGAGGAAAACGGTTTGTAATAACAGTGATTCACATGAGTCAATACAGGAAATAGCAGACGGTCTGGATATAATTTAATGTCAATAAGAAACCATTGTTCTCATAGAAGATGTTAATACGAACGCCATTGTCAGAACGAAAGATGACTTCTGGCGCTTACATATCAACAATATATAATGTTTAAATTAGCGTAAAGAGAAGTCCAAAATGCCAACTACATGTCAGGAGTACTAAAATCAAGCAGGTACACAAATTTAAGTACCTGGGAAGTGTTCTAACAGAGGACGGAAAGTGCAACACTGACATCTGAAGGTGTATTGGCATGGTCAAGGGTGCATTCCAAAAGCTAGCAGAGAGACAAGAAAATTTCCTTAGAAAGAAAAGAGTACTGGATTGTTATGTGATGCCTGTTCCTTAAGCCTCTACCACCACCTATTCCTGATATACCTATAAATAACCACAATGTTATCAACAAAAAATTTTAATAATGTCTTATTAAAAACGAAAGCTGGGCCGATGGGTACTACCTTGATTAGCCTGGCTGAGAACCAAGTTTGATTGGAAATCCAAGTCACTCGCTATCTTATCAACATTTGCTTTTATCTGTCATCATTGATATATGCTACAAATTAAACTAACAACTATTAAAGAATGAAAAATTTTGACCGATTTTGACATGTAGTTTTTTTTTCTTTCTTTCGTCGAAGTTGATCAATATTTTTTGTTCGCGCTAAATCTAAAAAAAAACACTATATAAAATTCACTATTTTTTATCCATAATGTTCAATATGTCAAAATTATTCAACTTTTGATAAGAAAAATCTCAGATTGATGTTAAAAATTGCCGTAAAACATTGATTTATTTAAGACTAGCAGTATAGCCCGGCGTTGCTCGTGTGTAATGAAAGCTTTAAAACTAATCCATGTTCCTGGAAGTCAGACTCTTTGGACGTTGGCACGAAAGACTAAAAAGCAATAGTTGTTTCCAGTTAAAGCGAAACCGTAGACTGAAAGAAAAATGAATAGATGTGAGTCAAATTTTGATTTCCTGCTATCGATATCAAATAAATTTTTTTTCGTCGAAAACTGAATTTTGGAGGCTAAATAAGTCCTCTGAGTAAATGGTATCATGGCTGAGACTAAGAACTACAATTATACCTACTTAGAGTCAAACCCAAAGCAAAACTAAATTAAAAGGGCTGCGAAAACACAGATATACAGGCAGATAAACAGACACACACACAAACATCTTGCCTTTTATATATATATATATATTATCGATTTCCTGCACTATTGTAAGAACTGCAACCTTGAAACTTCTGAATATCGTTTCTTATGTCTTTGTCTATGAGTGTATGAAATTTGATTAAAATCGGATCACTCCTTCTATAAACCTATTTTTTCGATTATCGATTTTCAATATTTATCGGGGGTACCTCGACACAAAACCTAGCTAAGAACACTCGCAGACGATTATAGTACAACTGTGTAAATTTTTAAGAAAATCGGTTCAGCCGTTTCGGAGTCTATAGATAACAGAGACACACACACACAGACAAAGTTCCATTTTTACATAAGTTTAGATTTAGATGAAACGATCTATTAAGACATGTCGCTAATTTACATTTAGATACATTGTATTTATTTCAAATTTTTATAGTTGAATTGTTCACCTCAATTACATATGATCCATTATTGTACATAATTAGGTTACAATAAAATTCGTATTTTATATGAATACTACCTTATGATAATGTACATTTTATATATATATATATATATATATATAGTCATCCGCAGATATATCTGTTTCGCTTTATCGCAGCTCATCAGTACAGTTAGACATCCGATTGTTTCTAGTCAGTATTGAAACCCAACCGAATTGACATCAGTTGGCGATTCTACCTCTGAGATATGGGCGCTCGGTAGAGGAAGGCGGAATGAACGATGCGTAGATGTGTGAGTAACTACTGTTAATATTATTAAATAAAAATGCACCCTCGGGCGATGTCAAACCGGCATTAAATAAAATACTGCTTAAAATAAGCGGAGCTTCCACTCAAATATGTGCATCCCCTAAAAGTAATATATATATATATATATATATATATATATATATATATATATATATATATATATATATATATAGCTTTAAAACTTCGAGTAAAAACAATAAAACAATGAAATTTATTTGTATTATTAATGATCTATCTCTTCATATTGGGCACTAGGATTACAAATACTGCTTGTCTTAAAACTGTTATCGTTCAAAGAAGGATCTGCAATGTAATCGGTCCTAACTTTCAGTTACTTTCTCACCAACATGACATGGCTTCTCTCTGTCTTTTCTACAAATATTTTCATGGCGAATGCTCTGACGAGCTTTATTTCTTAATGCTCCGACTACGTGAATTTAAGAGTGCTACAAGATTGCCAGTTAGGTCCCATAATTTTACCGTTAAAATAGATATATTTAACGTTCACTTCTACTCGAATAGTTTATTTCTCCCACTTCCCGCATGTGGAAATACCTTCCATTTACTTGATTCCTTGATAGCTAACTACAATCACCCAAAAATTATATTTAACGTCAATTGCTATCTTCTGTCATTGTAAATATCGTTCATCTTAACCTGTTTTTTTTTTATAATCATATCGCTCCAAGCAAGGTATTTTACTGCCACTGTTGTGCAGGGGTTTACATAGGAGGAATGTTATGAGAGAGTGACAGGTTATAGGGGGCATCAGGAAGTGCGTAAGAGAAAGATGAGACTACTGATGAGAGTGGAGTGGACGGAGAAAGGAGCATGAGAGAGAAGATACAGGTTAGTGGGATAGGAGATGACTATTGACTTTACATTTAAATTCTTGGAGATTGTATCTGTCGGGGAAGCAAGTAAACGGAAAGGAATTTCACAGGTGGGAAGTGCGAGAAAAGAAGCTGGTGGAGTAGAATTTAGTTTACATTTTATTGGTCTTACAGTAAAAGGGTGGGACCTAGTTGCTAATCTTGTGGCTCGAGTAAATTCATATATAGGGGCACCAGTGAGCTAAGTTCATCGGAACAGAAGCCGTGAAAGTATTTGTAGAGACACAGGGAAGCCATATTGCGCCGGTGAGAAAGTGACTGTATCTGAGCTGCCAAGTCGGGATCGATCACATAACGGATTCTCCGTTGGATTTTGTCAAGGATCCCTAGGTGGATAGCAGGAGCACCCGAACAGATATGGCAGCGGTATTCAATGCACGGACGGATGGTAGATTCATATCTGTGAAAGATTGTTTCAAACGAGAACAACTACCTGGCCCTACACAGAGAACCGACCTTCTTAACATCGGATTTAGCTATGGGTTCTATATAGTCATTCCACTTGAGGTTTGTTGTGAGCGTTAACCCGAGGAGTCGCAGTGTTTTGCTTTCAGGGAGACTAGCCTGATCCATGCTAATGGTGGGTAGGAGCGATTGTCTGTGATGGTTAATAGATAGCAGTTTCGTTTTTGGAAGCATTAAAATTCACGAGCCATTTCCTACCCCAGACGGCGCATGTCGAGAGAGGAGTATCGCTCTCATTGGTCTTGGGCGCCAGGTGCGGATTGGCTCAGCAACTCTGAGTTCTCTCTGACCTGGCGATTGGCTCGGAATGGTTTGTCTCTCAATGACAAGCGTTTCGCAATGGGCCTGGCGGATTTGCCAGATTGTGAGCGTTGCAACCTTGGAATCAAGGAGACGTCTGCGCACGCCTTCTTCCATTGTTCGCGCGTTCGCCCGTTGTGGGAGCGTGTCGGCGAGTTGACTGCTCGTATCGCGCCGCGTGAACTCGTGCCCATTGATCGCGCATACGCCTGTGACAAAGTGTCACCCCCGTACTCTGGAGTGAAGCGGATGGTGTTTCTGTCGCTACTGGCCACGGCTAGAATGAAGATTTGGATGACGCGTCTGGAGGAAGTCTTGCGGGGCGACCGTCTTTGGATCAGGATCTAATCCGATATTTTGAGCACCAGCTCAAAATGAAGATTAGAACTGAACGGAAACGGTTGACTCCGACAGACTTTGGCGAAAGGTGGATATATGCAGCGAGCCTGGTTCGCGTGACCGGGGCTAGCCTTGATTTTCTCTTTTAGATCTGCTAGTCACATCGGGGTGGATTCCTTTGGAACCCCTCCCGTGGTTAAGGTAAGAATTCTTTTGTGTACCTAGTTAATGTGAGTGAATGTGTTTGTCCCGGCCTGTTCCCGGCTCCATTGCTTTTGTTATGATCCAGTTCGAGATTCCCACTGTCCATTGTTATTTTGTCCCGTTTTTCATTCTCGTCTGGGTCAGTATTATACATTCTCCAGCCCCCTTTATTTTTGTACCCTGTTTCTCCATTCCCCGTAGAAAGAGAGCTTCTTGATTTTGTCTTTTAGGCAGAATACAGCGGCCTCTTTGTTTTTGAGGGTGGGTTTGGGTCCAACTAACACCATGTATATATGTAATTTTGTTGAAATTGTTCTTTTTGTTTTGGGGAATTTTTGTTTCTTTATACCCCCTCCCCATCATGTCATTTCATGTATAAAGTTTTAAAGTTATTTTTGTAAAATATTGTAAAAATCACAAATTTTTATGTACATTTGGGGCGTTTTGTAGGTCCCCAGTATGTTTTGTTGTATTTTGGTGTATGATAAGTATGAGTGTTGATGGACAAATTTTTATGGTGAGTGAGAAACAGTGTAACGTATTTAAGGGTCGTGATTCTGGTTAGCTAGGTATAGGATAGAGTACTTGAAGACCAACCCAAGTTTTGTTCCCCCTCCCCATTTTCGGCCTTGTGCCATAATTTTGTACTTGTACGAAATAAATCGTTCCTACCCCAGACGGCGTTTGTGGTCTTTGGCTAGGATCAAAGTGTAGTATCTGTTCCTTACCGACTTGGGCGATATTGTCGTGAAGGCTTTTGCTATTCTTTTTTCCGTTCGGTGGCAACTGTTTCCACCTAAGTTCATTGCTCAGGCAGTGTGTTTCGCCAGTTGGGCTCTGGTACGGAGCGGAACACCGGGACAGTTGTTCTCAGTTTGGAAAGCGTTTTAGCCTCTTAGGAGGCAATGGCCTCTGATAGGCCGGACTCACCTGTTCCCTCCACCTCGGTGGGGTGGAAGGAGGGGGAGTGGCAGCTACCACCTCGAGAAGCTCCCGCAGTACCAGCACTTCCAGGAACACCAGCGCAAGAAGCAGCAGTTCCGGGACCAGCAGTTTCAGCAGGACCCCCCATAGCCTCTACCTCCGGTTGGAAAGGAGGAAAGGTTAAAAAAAAGGGGGAAGAATATTACCAGGACCTGCAGCAGAAGTATGCGGACTACATTTCTGGCACGGAGCTGTTGTCTGTGCCGGAGGAGTTGGCGGCCATTGAGTCAAGGATCATATCCCTGCTAACCAAAGACCTCAAGACGCACAAGTTTGTGGGGATCAGCAGGGATAGCATTGAAGATGCAATCAAGGCCCTGAATATTAACGCCAGGGCCGTTGCAAGAAGGAGCCACGCCATGTGGGATGTCCTGCTTGGCACGTCCGAGGAGGCCAAGCAGTTGGCTGGAGCGATTTTGGAAACAAAGACGCTCCAGTTCCAAACTGAATACATGGGAACGCGGAAGACAAAAATAACTCTTCACGGCGTTCCCATGGACATTTCGGAAGACCACGTCGGCGCCTTTTTTGCAAAGTACGGAAAGGTCGCCGAGGTCTCTTCGTTGCGATCCAAGGCTGGATTCCTGACCGGAGATATGACCCTGCAGGTGACGGTAACCAGAAAGCAGTTTTCCGACATACCAAACATCCTCACCTGCAGGGGGCGTTCAATTTTCGTCATAGTTGAGGGCAGAAGACCTTTCTGTTGGGTCTGTGGGGCGTCGGATCACGTCGCTAAGGCGTGCCCGACAAAGAATTCGGCCCCAAAGACCCAGCCAGCGAAGCAGCAGCAGGGAAAACCTGCAGAAAAGAAACCAGAAGCACCGACGGCGGCGAAAACTCCAGTACCAGATAAGGATAACGAGTGGCATACAGTCGGGAAGAAGAAGGCTAAAACGCCTGCATCAGCAGATAAATCACCTTCACCGACCAAAACGCCCTCACCACCTCAGTCGCCTTCGAGGTCAAGGGTGCCCTCATCACCCAAATCATCCATCAAACAGAGGAAGGCAAAAAAACCTCCCCAAAATGAGGACTCTGAGGAAGAACCAAAGGAAGAACCAATGGAAACTCAGAGATCGTCGTCTTTGAAACGCGGCCGGGAGGAGGAAGAAGAACAGCAGGAGAATCCCAAAAGTCTGCGGAGAAGCAGAAGCAAAGAAAGGATTTCTACGTCACCCAAGTGCTCCTCGCTTCCAGCGTCTCCGGAGAGACAGACTTATGCACAAAAGGCGAGGAGCCTTCCCTCTTCCCCGCAGAAAGCTTCCCAGTCCCCAACCTTTAAATTGACCCCGCTGAAACCAGTTACTTTAACCCCCCACTCCCACCCCTTCTCCCATGCCCACTCCCACCGTAAGTCGGGCAAAAAAGAAAAAAGCCCTGCCCCAGGGGGAAGCACTGTTAAAAGTGGACGAAGACATCGCCACGGAGTGGTCAGCGCAAAGGCGCAAACTTTTGAAGCCACTCCTGAAGCTGACCACTGTTAATAAGTTATCAACAGAGGATCCCAGGAACTTTCCTCAGGCCCCAGGAGTGATTACCCTTGTGCGCAGTACCGGGGGTAACCTGAGGGTCTGGGATCACATTACGGAGGCGGAGAAGGTTTATCCAAAAATTTGTATGTTCAAAAACAATATGCCAGAACTCAAGAAAATGGCAAAAAATTGTGCTGGGAGGTTCCCTGTTTTGCTCCACCCCTGTCTTTATAGGGTGGTAAAACTAACCTACCCTACGGACGTCGGCGGGATTGTCACAGACGGACGGATTACGTCCGATGTAGGAACGGGTTCCCTGGGACAATCCGTCGGGGTCCTGACTGCCAAAGATTTCCGTCCGGTATGTGACTAGATAGCCTTTGTTGCTTGTTTTTTCTTTTTTCTCTTTTCAGATTTAAAAGATGTCTATTAAGATAGCCAGCTTGAATGCGAGGGGCCTGAGGGATCGGGGTAAGGCGGCTCGCCTACTTCGTGACCTCTCGTCCTTCGGCGTGGATGTGGCCGCGATCCAAGAGACTCACTTTGTTTGCGAAGTCGACTCGTGTGTGCTGGCTAACGACTTTGTCGTCTATTCAGCATATGGGAGCCGGCATGCCAGAGGTGTTTCTTTGCTGGTCAAGCGTACCCTGGATGCGAGGATTGACCTTGTCCATGTCGGTGCCGAGGGCCGGCTGATCGTGGCCGATATTGCAGTGAAAAGCAAGTCGTTCCGGTTGATTGCGGTGTATGCGCCCAACGATCAAGGTGAGCGAGTCTCTTTCTTTCGGCTGTTGGAGCCCTTCGTGATGGATTCAACACGGCTAATCTTAGTTGGGGACTGGAATGCCATCCTAACCCCCAAATGGGATAGAGGAAGGGGCGCTAGCGGGAGGAGTGGTGATCGTAGCCTGGTTGATCTGATCGGCGAATTTGGTCTCGTCGATAGATACCGGGTCGATCATCCGGAAGGGAGCATGTGGACGTGGGCGCTTAATTGGCCTTCTACCCGGGTATCTGCGTACCTGGATAGGATGTTAGTGAGAGTGGCCGACATAGACTTCTTAGAATGTCCAACGTTCCACTGGTTAGGCTACACGGACCACAAACTCGTTTGTGCCCGTGTGGTGTTAGACTTTAGGCCTAGGATGGCTGGTTATTGGAAGTTCAACCAGTCCTTGCTGGACAGGCGGGACTTTCAGCGCCAGCTCATCAGCGTAGTTCAGCGGGCGTTAATTGGGCGAGTCATTGGGAATAAGTGGTGGGCTAGACTTAAGGATAGCATTAGGTCTTTCGCCACTCAATACAGCCAACGGCTCAACCTAGATAAGGCTAAGAAGGCGAAGACACTTAGAGATAACTTTTCCCGGGCGGAGGCTGGCGGTGATCCCCTAGAAATAGCCTTAGCTAAGGAGGCCTTTGAACGGTCGATTAGCGGTCGTTACATGGGCCAGGTAATTAGACATAAGTTAAGCAAGATGTCTTCCGAAGCTGTGAACATGGGCGCAGAACTGCGCAAGGAAGAAGTTCGTCGGAACGGCGATCGGTACATTCGAGAGGTGCGCGACCCGGAGGGGCATCTCCTGAGGTCCACTGACGACATGTGCGAGGCGTTCCAGCAGCATTTCGAACACCGGTTTACCAAGGAGCCTGGTCTCCGCGACGAGGAGTTTCGCAGCTATTTGGCTGACTTTCCCCGGCTTTTGCCGGCTGAAGCGGCTAGCTGCGAGGGAGAGATTACGGAGGACGAAGTCTACGCGGCTTTGAAGACGGTCGGCAGAGGCAAGTCGCCAGGTTTGGATGGTTTGCCCTATGAATTGTACTTGAAGCTGTCGCACATTTTTGTCCCGATCTTGACTGTCGTGTTCAACAACTGGTTCCGGCAGGGGTCCATCCCCAATCGGTTCACCAGGGGTGTGGTCACGCTTTTGAGAAAAGGCAAGAATGTTGGGGGGGGGGGATCTAGACGATTACAGGCCCATAACTTTGCTAAACACAGAGTTAAAGATTTTGGCCAAGATCCTGACGAATCGCTTGCAGCTAGTTGCCGAGTCTCTGTTGGGACCTGAACAGACTTGTGCTGTGAAGGGCCGAACAATTCAGAGCAACCTGCACTTGATCCGCACGATCGTAGAGGGAGTAGAAGACGACGAACGAGCTGCGCTGATCAATTTAGATCAGTCCAAAGCATTTGATAGGGTTGACCATGGCTACCTGGCGGCTGTCCTGCAGGCTGCTGGATTCGAAACCGACTTCAGCCGCTGGATTAGTCCCCTGTATCGCTCCCCCACGGCTGTGGTGCAGGTGAACGGGAAGCTGTCGAGCGCTTTTGCGCTGTCTAGGTCGGTCCGACAGGGTTGTCCACTGTTGTCCTTACTTTACGTCCTGACGTTGGAGCCCCTCCTTCGCAGGCTAAAGGACAGGGCGTGCAGTCCGGCCCTACGTGGAATTGCTGTCCCTGGTGGAGGCGCTCGAGCCAGGGTTTCTGCGTACGCCGATGACGTATCGGTTTTTGTGTCTTCTCACGGGGACATAAGAGCGGTACAGAAGGCGCTTGTACGGTTCGAACAGGTGACTGGGGCCAAGATTAACCGCGACAAGTCGTCCGGCTTGCGGTTAGGTGCCTGGAAGGGAATCTCCCTCCCGGGGCCCTTCAGCTGGACGGACGGGCCGGTCAAGCTCCTCGGAGTTTGGTTTGGTCCGGACTTGCAGTTGGAGAAGAATTGGTCTGAAGTACAGGCAAAGGTCGTTGCGCTGGTCGAGATTTGGCAACGAAGGCGGTTGTCCTTAAAGGGCTTGGCGGAGGTGTGTGCCACATACCTCTTTCCCAAGATCCTTTACCGGCTGTCTGTACTTCCACTTTGTCAGGCGCTCGAGCGTCTGCTAATCTTTCTCTGGAGAGGACGCAGACATCACGTCGACAAACGTGTCTGTTACCAACGTCCGTGCAATGGGGGTCTGGGGGTGCCGCACTTGGTGAGCCACAAGCTTGCCTCGAGGTTGGCATTCCTTAGACGTGCGTTAATGGACGACGGTTTGCTTTCGGGGGTAGTGCGGGACGCGTTCCCGAGCCTCACTATCACTCCCCCGATCTCGAGGTGCTGCCGTAAGCCTCGGGAGCAATCCAAGTTCATTCTCGAATGCCGCAAGGCCTTGATGGCCATTCCGCGGTCCAGTGACCTTTCACAGCCTAGGAAGCTCTTCTATCGAGGGCTAATGGAGGGTGTCGCGAAGGATCGACTCAGGAGGAAGCTCGGCATGACGGAGGGTGAATATCGCTCTCATTGGTCTTGGGCGCCAGGATCGGAGTATCTCAGCAACCCTGAGTTTTCTTTGACCTGGCGATTAGCTCGGAATGGCTTGTCTCTCAATGACTCGCGTTTCATAATGGGCTCGGCGGATTTGCCGGACTGTGAGCGTTGCAACCTTGGTATCAAGGAGACGTCTTCGCACGCCTTCTACCATTGTGTGCGCGTTCGCCCATTATGGGATCGAGTCGGCGAGTTGACTGCTCGTATCGCGCCGCGGGAGCTTCTGCTCATTGATCGTGCATACGCTGTTGACAATGTGTCGCCACCGTACTCTGGAGTGAAACGAATGGTGTTTCTAGTGCTACTGGCCACGGCTCGAATGGTGATATGGACGACGCGTCTGGAGGAGGTCTTGCGGGGTGGTCGTCTTTCACATCAGGATCTGATCAGATATTTTGAGCATCAGCTCAAAATGAAGATTAGAACTGATTGGAAACGATTGCACCCAACAGATTTCAGCGAAAGGTGGGTGACTGAGGCTAGCCTGGTTCGCGTGACTGGGGCTGGCCTTGATTTTCTTTTTTAGACCTGCTACGTCGCATCGGGTTGGATTCCTCTGGAACCCTTCCCATGGTTAAGGTTAGTACTCATTTGTGTTCCTAGTTAAGGTGTATGAATGTATGTCCTCGCCTGTTTCCCGGCACTCTGATTTTGTTATGATTCAGCGCTTGAACCCCTATTTCCCGTTTTATTTTTACCTCCGTTTTTGTCATGCCTGAATCAGAATTTTCTCATTCCCAACCCGAATTTTTTTGTGCTCCTCCCCATTCCCAGTAGAAAGAGTGTGGCTTGATTTTGTCTAACAGGCAGAATACAGTGACCTCTTTGTTTATTTGTGGGTGGGTTGGGACCAGCTAACCCAATGTTTTGTTTGTTCTTTTTGTTTCTTTTTATTTTGGCATGTTACATCATACCCCTTCTCCCCTGTGTCATTTCATTGCATTATTTTTAAAATATATATTTTTGTATGAAAAAATTATGGAAAAATGAATATTGTAAAAAGAAATTTTTATACACATTGGGTTTTTGTATAGATTCCCCGGAGTGTTTTGTGGTATTCTGGTATATGATAGGTATGAGTGTCGAAGGATAACTTCTTTTGGTGATAGAGAAAAATTGTAACGTATGCTTGGGTCACGAATGAAATTAGCTAGGAATAAGATAGCGTACTGCACGACCAACCTCAGTTTTGTTCCCCCTCCCAAACTAGGCCTTGTGCCGCAATTGTGTAAGTCTTCACAATAAATACACATTTCTTACCCCAGTCCGCCATGGATTGGAGGTCCTTTTCAAGCTCGGCAGCGAGATCTGCTGTGTCAGCCTCGGCAGATTTTTGATTGAGGCGAGAGTAAAGCGTAGTGTCGTCAGCGTATATACCTACTTGGAATCTTATTACATCGGGGAAATCGTTAATGTAGATAAGGAAAAGCATAGGACCTAGAATAGAGCCTTGAGAGACACCCGCGTTCGTATGATAGTATTGGGAGGTATGTCCGTTCAATATTACCTTCATTGCGTGATTTGAAAGGAATGACCGGATAAGGTCAAACAACTGTCCAGTTATACCATAGCCCCGCGGCTTGCGTAGAAGGGCAGCATGCCAGACACTGTCAAACGCTTTAGAGATATCTAGGACAACAGTTCGGGCTTCGCCGTTCTTGTCGAGAGCCTGGTGTATTTACCCAGTGATTATCGTGAGCAGTGTTTTATATATTGGAACCACGGAGGAGGATTTCCAGCAGCCAGGAAAGCAAGAACCAGAGAGGCAGTAGATATAGAGTTTAGAGAGAACAGGGGAAAGTTCAGGGGGAACATTTCTTCAGAACAATGATTGGGATTCGTTTTATGGTGGGGGTCAAGCTTTGAAATTATGTTAGGGACCACCAAAGGGGTAATCCTTTCTTCAATACTACCTGGACTCTCACTGTACCCACTCCTTGCAAATTAGTGGTGGTTCCGACTTGCTTAGGGTGAAATAATTAAAATCAAAACTGATTGGACGAACTTTTTTTTAAACCCTATCTTTGTTATTTATGTATATTTTATAAGCCGAATATATATATATATATATATATATATATATATATATATATATATATATATATTTGGTTTGTTTTTTTGTGTGTAGCTGTGAGTATACCTTGGATATACTCTTTGGTGAATTCCGAATCGTTGTTTGGAATTCACCAAAGGGTATATCCAAGGTATACTCACAGCTACACACAAAAAAAACCACATCTCAATTCCTCGCAGATATATATATATATATATATATATATATATATATATATATATATATATATAAAATAAGCTCAGTGTGTGTGTGTGTGTGTGTGTGAGTGTTTTATATCAAACATCATTTAAACGGATATTTTTTAAAATAAAAGTCCGTTTTTAAAACATTATCATGTCAACCGGCCTGCACACTCGTGAAATCATAATAAAGGGCGTGTGGTTTTGAACCTGCGTTACCCTTTATGGAAAAAATGGCAAGGTGTGTTTTAGATTGTTGAGCCACTGCTGAGAAAGTCTCTATTCATCCTTTTACCGAATGGCCATCTCTTTGTTCAGATTATTTCGAAAGCCCATATCTACTCGATTTCTTATCCGAAACCTAAAGAAAGCATTTTCTAAAGAATTAATTTTAATCCGACATATTCCTTCAAACATTATTTTTAATGGATAGCCGTGTTCGAGTAGACGCCTCGTTCTTTAAACAGCGTGTATCATGTCTACGAGCCTGCCTAATAAAGGAAGCTAGCTGAAAACCTAAAATATTTTTCAACAATTAACTCCGGAAGAAGTCGTTGGGGAGCCGGCGAACTGAGCTATTCACCATTCTCCTACATCTGTCGCGAATGTGTGCTAGAGCCTGGGCCTCCACGAATGGTTTCTTAGTGTGTTTTGGGTCTTTTAACCTGGGGGATCCCATTCCTTTGCAAATGAGACAACCAGGTGACTCACCTTAGTCGCGAACACATGGCTGTTGTAGGTCGTCTCAGGGACCCTTCCACTCTGGTGGTTCTCCTGCGTCTAGGAGTTCCTTCGCCCAGTAGTGCCGTGTAAACACTACCCGACAAACGCGGGTGTACCCCAAGGCTCTATCCTAGGTCCTACGCTCTTTCTAATCTATATCAATGATCTCCCCGATGCCATAAGATCCCAAGTAGGTATGTACGCCGATGACACTACAGTTTACTCTCACCTCGATCAAAAATCTGGTGTGGGCGACAAAGCGAACCTCGCTGCCGCGCTTGAAAAGGACCTCCAATCCGTAGTGGACTAAGGTAAGAAATGGCTCGTAAATTTCAATGCTTCCAAAACGAAGCTGCTGTCAAATTAACCACCACAGACAACCGCACATCTCTCCCATTAGCATGGAACAGGCTTGCCTCCCAGAGAGTAAATCACTACGCCTGCTTGACCTGACACTCTCAGAGGACCTCAAGTGGAATGACTCCGTCGAATCCATTGCTAAATCCGCAGCTATGAAAGTAGGCTCTCTGTGCAGGGCCCGGAAATTCTTTCCGCCTGAATCTATCCTGCAATTATATAAATCCACCATCCACCCGTGTATTGAGTACTGCTGCCACATCTGGTCGGGTGCCCCTTCTATTCTCCTCGGGGTTCTTGACAAAATACAGCGAAGAATCTGTAATGTGATTGATACCGACTTGGCTGACCGCCTGCAGTATCTCTCTCACTGGTGTGACGTGGCTTCCCTGTGCCTCTTCTATAAATACTTTCATGGCTTCTGCTCTGACGAACTTAAATCACTGGTGCGCCCTAGATGTGAATTTGCACCAGATACTAGATTGGCAACTAGGTCCCACCCTTTTACACTGAAACCGATGAAATGTAACCGCAATTTCTACTCCAACAGCTTCATTCCTCGTACTTCGCGCCTGTGGAATTCCCTGCCGCATGCTTGCTTCCCCGACGGCTACAACCTCCAGGAGTTTAAATGTAAGGTCAATAGACACCTCCTAACACACTAACTCACACCCACTCTCTCCAACTCTCTCCCTATGTACATCCTAAGTCGTCTATCACCCTCCTTCTGACATTTCCTATACCCAATCCCTCTATGTAACACCCCTGCGCTATAGTGGCAGTGAAATGCTTTGCTTGGGGTGACACGATTTAAAAAAAAATACTTCATTCTTTTTAATTATTTTTACATTCCTAACTACCGGAAATGACGTTTTATATCCAATTCGATGTAACACATCGTAACGTTTTCCGTGCTCATCTCGCTTGACGCTCTTCATTTTAAAATCGGAAAATCTTCAAACTGACATTTTAACTAGAAGCCCAGATCGAAAAAGACAAAATACAAATGTGCGAAGACGAAATGAAACCCAAGAACGAATCGAAGAACGGAGGGGCGATAAATGAGAAAATATCGGCAATGGAAAGAGAAAAGATGGCGGCCCAAACAATGGACCAATCAAAAACAAGCGTCAAAAACAAACCGGACAATAAAACAAACGATTATTCTGGAGAAGATATGGCTGAAACTAAATCAACTAACGTTGCGATCACGAAATTAGCGGAAGCTAATGGCCACTGTAAAAGTTCAGCTCCAATACAAAAAGTTGATAATTTAGCAGAAGCAAACGGAAATAATACTTCTAGTGTCAGGACTTATTCTGGAGCATTAAACACATACAAAGGGCAGCAAATACTTGAATCGGGTTTGTTTAATCCAAAGAAAACCAAACTAAAGGTAATCCGCAGTAAAATAGTTGCTAAAAAGGGTAAGCAGTGGGTAAACGCAAACAACTGTGCCCTGAATTACATTCCAAACGGTGTTCAGTTGAAGGAAGAAATGAAGCCAAGACATTTACAAACGTCGAAAGCTTTTCAACTGTCGTCTGCAATGAACGCTCCCTCAGCTTGGAAACATTTGAAAAAAGGCAACACTAAAAATAAATACTCAAAACATTCCGAAAGCGCAATTTTAAATTACCTAAAAATGTGTCCAAAGACAGATGATTTTGTTGTTCAAGCAAGCAATAAGCATTCCAGTAATCACGAACATGCATTACAGAACCGTCAAACATCATCCAAAACCGATTCAGTGGAGGATCGATGCACCCGTCGAACAAACGCATGGGCGTTAGATCCATCCGTCAACGACAATAGCCAGTTCATCAATAGCTACCCGTCCATCTATGTCTCCCAGGCTGGGTTAATTAACATTTTTCTTCGCTGGGGGATTATTCTAGAAGTAACAGCTGACAAAGTTTTACGGTTGGTGGACCGTCGTCAAAATATGGCCATTGCGACGAGCCGGAAAGGTAAAGTGTGCAGCATTCACCATCCGTCAGCCAAGATTTTCCAGAACGAAAAATCGGCAGACGCTGAACTGTGCGGCAGATGGCAAGTAAGGAAAAGGATGAACCACGTAATTGTTGCCGATCGAACTCACTCCGTTTGGATCGATGACTGAAAACTACGGCACTGTGGAGTATAAAAAGCATCAATTTCTCGACATGTCATTTGACAAAACAGTTAATTTACCATGCTCATCGCCCACGTAAGTTACATCTGTATATATTTCAATCAACACACATACACGTTGATAGAGATAGATTTGTTCTTTCTGAATCCAAAATGTTTGTCCGTGTATATCTGAATATTTTAAACGAAACCTCATTATTTTTAGATACATTGTTATATCACTAGCAACAGTGAACGTCTGTATGTGTCATTTTTTCATATACCACTTCGAAATGGTGCATGCAAAAAACATGAAACTTTCGTTTTTTACATTGTTCGGACTGTTGTCCTATTTATTGCCATATTTACAACGTTTCAGCCGTTGTACGCTCTGGCCTTCTTCACATTGGTATAGGAATGTTAGATGATTTGACATTCGTTCCAGCTTCTAGTAGGACTTTTCTATTTGTCTCAATATTTTTGGTATATCAGGTCTGTACCGATACTTCAATATTTGTCTATACTTTTGAGATTAAGTAATATTTACATTGTTCGAACTCTTGTCCTTATCTTTATTGCCATATTCAAGACGTTCCGGCCGATGAAGTAGGCCGGAGCGCACAACAGCCGAAACATTGTGAATATAGCAATAAAGATGAGGAAAACAATCCGAACAATGTAAATAATGTAAATACTATCTCATCTCAGAAATATAGACAATGAAACTTTCAGTTAAGCAGAATCTCGAAGATTTTTACTTTTACAGAAATCTTTTCAGGAGTAAAAGTCGCGGTTTGTTTACCATAACGATAATTATTCTTATATGTATTTATTCACCCCCACCCAATGGGGGTAGAATGTGACAGAAGATCGGTTTAAAGCAGCGTCTTCATAGTTGCACAAGAGTGTGAGTCGGTATGGTTGAACTGAACCTTGATCTAAGAAAAGTTTTGTTGAGTGTTTAGAGGGATTGCATTGATGTGGTTCACGTTCGCTTGCAACCAATCGATATTATGATAACAACAGATATATATCGTTCCCAACATGTAAAGGCCTACTTAATCGCAAAAGTGTGGTGTTCCATCACGATAATGTACAGTCCCTTGCAGTAAAGATCACATCTGAAAAAGCTGAAGATCATGGCCGAGACAAATCTCCACAACGTTCTTATTTTTCAGGCCTTATATATATATATATATATATATATATATATATATATATATATATATATTACAAAGTGTTTGGCTCTTCAATAAAGCAGATTCAATTCAATACTTGTCTATACTGATTAGATGACGAATTTACATTATCTGCTCTATTACAAAGACAAACTCTTTGTACCTATCAACGCGCTATCTACACTGCGAAATCGAGTACTTTACGACAAAAACCTGTTTGCCAAAACACATTTTTCAGTAATAACCACTGAAAAACAACATCCTTGGCGCTAAACACTATCACAATTAAACAGTGTGTGTGTGTGTGTGTGTGTGTGTGATTTAGTATATAGCGGCTAAGAGTTAAAAATCGGAGAGCCGAGTTTGAATTCCAGTCGTGTTTGTTACATTCACTTGCACGCAAATACCCTTAGGAAAGGTAGGAATCCATGTCTTCTCTCCCACTCCCAGGTAATCTTGAGATTACGTAGTAATACTGTCTGAGCACTTTAACCTTGCTTGGCAACCAATCTAGGAGAAGAAAACCTTGAATGCTTGGGGACCTCGTGACCCATTATGTACACTGGTTATCTGTATTCAGTTCTTTTGAAAAGAATGGATAGTTTTGCTAAAGCCATCTTAGATAGATGACCATCGTCAAAGTTGAGTCTGGGAGGCAGAAAATAATCTATCTATCAATGACTGTTCGTTATCTATATGTCTGTTCATTATATATATATATATTTAATCATTTCACCCCAAGCAAGGCATTCTACTGCCACTATTGCGCAAGGGGTTACATAGGGGAAGGTGATGAGAAAGAGTGGTTAAATATAGGAAATGTCAAAAGGAGAGTGATAGACGGATAGGGATATCGAGGATGAGGGTTGGGTAGGTGGGAAGAGTGTTTAAGAGAATGGAAGCGAGTTAGGGTGTTAAGAGGTGTCTATTGACCTTACATTTAAACTCCTGGAGATTGTAGCTGTCGGGGAAGCAAGCACGTGGGAGGGAGTTCCACAGGCGGGAAGTGCGAGAAAAGAAGCTGTTGGAGTAGAAATTGCGGTTACATTTTATCGGTTTCACTGTAAAAGGGTGGGACCTAGTTGCTAATCTAGTATCTCGTGCAAATTCGTACCTAGGGGGCATCAGTGATCTAAGTTCATCGGAGCAGAAGCCGTGAAAGTATTTATAGAAGAGGCACAGGGAAGCCACGTCACGCCGGTGAGAGAGTGACTGCAGCCGGTCTGCCAAGTCGGTATCGATCACATTACAGACTCTCCGTTGTATTTTGTCAAGAACCCCGAGGAGAACAGCAGGGGCTGCCGACCAGATGTGGCAGCAATATTCAATGCACGGGCAGATGGTAGATTTATATATGTGCAAGATAGATTCAGAAGGAAAAAACTTCCGGGCCCTGCATAGAGAACTGACTTTCATAGCAGCAGATTTAGCAATAGATTCGATATAGTCATTCCACTTAAGGCCCACTGAGAGTGTGAGGCCAAGGAGGCGTAGTGTTTTACACTCTGGGAGGCAAGCCTGTTCCATGCTAATGGGAGGTAGGTGCGATTGTCTGTGATGGTTAATTGATAGCAGCTTCGTTTTGGAAGCATTAAAATTTACGAACCATTTCTTACCTTAGTCCACTACGGATTGGAGGTCCTTTTCAAGCTCGGCAGCGAGGTTCGCTTTGTCGTCCACACCAGATTTTTGATCGAGGCGAGAGTAAACTGTGGTGTCATCGGCGTACATACCTACTTGGGATCTTATGGCATCGGGGAGATCATTAATGTAGATCAGAAAGAGCGTAGGATCTATGATACAGCTTTGCGGGCTTCGCCATTATATATATATATATAAATATATATATATATGTATGTATGTGTGTGTGTGTGTGTGTGTGTGTGTGTGTGTGTGTTTATTATCTATCCATGTAACTATAGCTATTTATTATCTATCTATCCATATCTGTTTGTTATCTCTCTTTCTCACTCTCTGTTTATTATCTATCAATCTATCTATTTGTCTATCTATCTACTAGCAGTATAGCCCGGCGTTGCTCGGCTGTAATGAAAGCTTTAAAACTAATCCATGGTCCTGGAGCTCAGACTCTTTAGACGTTGGCACGAAAGACTAAAAAGCAATAGTTGTTTCCAGTTAAAGCGAAACCGTAGAATGAAAGAAAAATGAATGGGTGTAAGCCAACTTTTGATTTCCTGGTATCGATATCAAATAAGTTTTTTTCGTCATAAACTGAAATTTGAAGGCTAAATAAGTCCACTGAGTAAATGGTATCATGGCTGAGACTAAGAACTACAATTATACCTACTTAGAGCCAAACCCGAAGCAAAAACTAAAATAAAAGGGCTGAAACAAATACAGACGTGCAGGCAGATAAACAGACACACACACAACAAACATCTTGCTTTTATATATATATATATATATATATATATATATATATATATATTATCGATTTTCTGCACAATTGTAAGAACTGCAACCTTGAAATTTCTGAATATCGTTTCTTATGTCTTTGTCTATTATCAGTGTATCAAATTTAATTAAAATCGGACCAGTCCTTCTATAACCCAGTTTTTTCGATTATCGATTTTCGATATTTATCGGGGGTACCTCGACACAAAACCTAGCTAAGAACACTCGCAGACGCTTATAGTACAACTGTGTAAATTTTCAAGAAAATCGGTTCAGCCGTTTCGGAGTCTATAGGTAACGGACACACACACACGCACACAAAGTTCTATTTATAAATAAGTTTAGATAGATTTAGATCTATCTATATCTGTTTATTGTATATATATATATATATATATATATATGTGTGTGTGTGTGTGTGTGTGTGTGTGTGTGTGTGTGTGTTATCTCTCTCTTTATCTGTCTGTCTGTCTGTCTGTCTATCTACGTGATTTTCTGCCACCCAGACCTGTCCTTGGTGATAGTCATCTATATATCTGACAGATCAATATATGAATAAACTTAAACAGATTATGTTTAACATCCCTTAATTCTTTGTAAACTATTTACTTTGCAGGTATGGACCGTGGTCATATCCCCACTGCATGAATCTGGTAACTTCTGCCCGCTTTGGTCGCACCCGAAACAGTAGCCTCTTCGTCCATCTGAATGACATTCACATCACACAAAAACAATGTGGCGACGTGATTGTCCGGACAGAGGCAGTTGTGCTGAGAATGCGACCTAAATTCGGTTCAATTGAGGTGGAGACGAGTTGTGCAGATATCGTGGCGGCCCTTGGCAAGGAAATCCGTTGCTATTTCAAAGAGTCGCTCACCTTTTCCACGTCGCGTCAAGGCCTGACCCTCTCGAACGGAAAAATCGAAGCCTCTTTGCTGAACACTGGGAGAATTGAATTCTTCAAGCTTCCAGGAAGAATTCCGTTATCTTATTGATCTGTCATGGATCGATACACGTTTACTTTTTTAATTTTTTTATGCTTATTTGTTTCTATTGGCTGGGCACGTGAACACCGTGTGATCTATCTTTTTTGTTTGAGATAGAAAGCAATGTCATTCAGGGTACTACAGGAGAAAAAAAAACTCATAGTCATTTTTAGTTTTATGACGATTTATGTATTTAACGAATTTAATATACACTTGTTAAAAATATATTGTTATCGTCAATTTTCATATCTTTAAAAGAATAATATTCCGTATTAAAAGTAAAGATTGTTGCTCTTTTATTCTTAAAAAAGAAATACTATATTTGCTGAGGTCAAAAAATAAGTCTCAAAAATTTGCTCTGGGTTTTAGCATAGGCATTCGAAAACACTAACCTTTGTCCTTAAGGACGCACAGTGAATTCTCGAGATTTATTTCAGAACAAAAATCTGCATCTTTGACGGTAATTTCGATACATCCTCTATATAGCAGCAGCAGCAGCAGCAAATTTGATATTTTTTACAAAAATGCATTTCCCGTTTTTCATTTTTTTATTTCTTATTTTTATTTTTTTACCAAAAATGCATGACTGATAATTTTATTTATTTATTATTTTTACAAAAATGGATTTCTGGCAATTTTTTTTTTTTAAGCAAAAATGTATTGCTGGTGTAGCCGTTGGGGAGATGGTTAATGTTTCTTTGATTCGACCTTGTGTCAGACTTAACCGAACTCCCTACAGCTTACAAGTTTTATTCATCAGGTTTTCATCATCAGAAGGTTGGTTGTCAGCTGGAATGTGTGGATTAGTGTAGAAGAGTGGAATAATAAAATATACATTTTGAATGTTAAAATAGAAATTTATTAAAGGGAAGAATAACACAAGTTGTAGAAGTTAATGTGCAATTAGAAACATTATTAAGAAGTTATCGGTAGAATTCGTAGAAAATGTTTTTAGTAGTAATTGTTGAAATAAATAAGGAGAAAGAGAACAAGGTGCGACCTGACTTTATCTCCGGGTCGATTTGAAGTTGGTTACATTTTAGATGTGTGTATCTCTTTCGCTGCTCCCAGATGAGTTTCTTTTTGTCCTTTTGAATTTCACACTGGATCGCTGTCCTTTCAAGTCTTACAAATCGCTCCCATTGGTCAAAAATCATTTCAACACCTACTGGTGAAATCTGGTTTCGACTTTTTAGTTAAGCACATGGCCAATCCTTTTTTTATTTGGAGAAACCAGGATTTCACACACACGTCATTGTGAATTTTTGTAAAAGTGAAGAAGGTTGATTTTAATTAATTTCTTATCCGCTACACTGGTAATCTTTGTTCTTTTACAAAAATGTATATTGCTGATAATCTTTCATTTTTTAACAAAAATATATTACTGGTAATATTTGTTTGTTTTTTTTACAAAAATGTATTGCTGGTATATATATATTTTTATGTATTATTTTTTTTTTTTTTTCAAAAATGTATTTTTGGTAATATTTTTCTTTTACAGAAATATATTGCTGATTTTGTTTTTATATTGTCATTTTTTATCATAAAAATGCGGTGATGATATTTTTATTATAAATTATTTTATACTTTCATAGTATTTTGATTCCAGTTTCGGGGTTAACTTTTGCCCATAGCTGGTATTTTAACAGGTGCTACCAGCCTGAGTCTGGGTGGACGTGGGAGCAATAGCAATTAAGAGGTGGTTCCACGCTTCTCAAAACCGCCAGATTAGAGGCCTTGCCACCGGATGTAGTTTATTATCATGCCCAGGATGTGCTGTAGACTAGACTGTATCTCAATAGATGTTTTCCAAAAAACTATCAAAATCCAAGGATCTTGAAGGGATATCTCAAAAATGTGACACATGAAGACAATTCCAGTTTTGATTGGAGACCTAGGTTTGACTGGAAAAGGTTCCGATAAACTAATTAGAGGAATCCCTGGTAGCCCATACCTTAAAGAAATACACTAAAATTGTTCTCACAAGAGAAACTCACACATTACAAAGGGATTTATCAATGTAAAATGTGTGCTCCTAGGTAAAAAAAATGTTCACTGAAAATGTCATGATGCCATTTCTGACCTTACATCTCTGCTTGGGAGCCGAGTGAAAATGAATATACAATAGAAATCAAAGAGAACAACAACAACAATAACAACAACAACAATAATAATAATAATAATAATGATGATGATAAACATAAGAAGGTTGATTTTAATTAATTTCTTATCCGCTACACTGGTAATCTTTGTTGTTTTACAAAAATGTATATTGCTGATAATCTTTTTTTTTTTTAACAAAAATGTATTACTGGTATATATATATATATATATATATATATATTGCTGCTTATATTTTTTTTTTTTCAAAAATGTATTTTTTATAATAAAAACAACAACAATAATAAAAATAATTATAAAAAGAAGGTAGACCCATTAAAAAAAATACCTGGTAGCCCATGCCTTAAAGATTTTTGTAATCATTTCACCTCACGCAAGGTAAGATTGCCACTGATGTGCAGCGGTTACAGTGAGGAGAAAAACAGGGTAAGAGCGTGTCAAAAAAAGGATAAAATATCAACAGAAATCAATGAGGTAGAAAATGACAATTGACGTTGCATTTTAATTTTTGGAGATTGTAGTTATCAGGGAAGCAAGTAAACGGAAGGAAGTTCCACATACGGAAAGTTCGAGAAAAGAAACTCTTAGAGTAGAAGAGGAGGTGAAATTTAACTATTGTGACGGTAAAAGGATGGGGCCAAGTAAGGATCGATTATATTACAGATCCTCCTTTGGATTTTGTCGACAACCTCAAGGTGAATAGCAAGAGCACCCGATCAAATTTGGCAACAGTATTGTACCGGCTTCACCCAAATCTGTTTAAAATACTGCCAAATAACCAACATAACGGTCATGTCACGTTGAATACACCGGTTCCCGCTCGATCACCGAAGTTAAGCAACGTTGAGCCTGGTCAGTACTTACGTGGGTGACCACTTGGGAATACCAGGTGCTGTTAGCGTTCACGGATGTGCGTTGTGGTGCGGTGGATGTCGGCTTGGGGGGGAAATCGGTGAGCCGAGTTCCAATTTCAGTCGAGCACACTGCACTCACTTGCGCACTAGTACCCTTGGGAAAGGTATTAATCCGTCCGTTCCCTCCAGTTATGGGTTAAATAATAGGGTAGGACTTGGGACCCTCCCCTTAAACAAATCCCAATGAGACTTGCTCCGTCAGGGAGGAAGCCCGCTCAACCCGACTAGGGTGAATGCGGCATACATACATACATATATAAATAACCAACATGAAAGAACATTTTTATGACATTAAACCATATATTATCCGACAATTTCTTAAAGAAATCAAACTGTATTCTAAAATATAACTTCAATAAAACTACAGCATAAAACACACATCACTGCTTCTAATAATTATGCCCACACAAATATGTATATGCGCAAAAGCTGAGTATCATTTATCTTGTATTCAGTTGTGAAAGCAGAATAACATCTTTATTACTTCCAAGCCCCTAAGAAAATTAATTTTCGGTATTAATTAATCCATTTAATGACATAACAGACAAACACCGTTAAAAAGACAATTCAATCTAATCTAGTCTGTCTTGCCCCCATAACTAGTGAGGGTTGGAGAAGAAATTGAGTTATGCCTTTCCTGGGTGCATTAGTGCGTAACTGAACCCAATACACTGGGATGAAATTTGAACGCGTCTTGGCAGACACAAAAAAATATGAAAGAACTCCTATATAAGGTGGTAAAGGAAAGCGAGAAGGAAAGACTATCTCTCAATTGTAAGAAGACCGAATGTATAATTGTCAGCAATAGAAAGAGGCCCAAAACACAAGATTACGAATTGATGTCAGAATCAACCAAGTCTGCAAATTGGATTCTGAGAGGTCTGAAACATCTCTAACCAAATTATGAATAGAGGCTATTATAAATGGCTCCGAGTTCATATCTTCCTTGACAGATAAAGCGAAGTGCCTCGCCTTGATCTTTACCTCGAATTCAACGTTAGATGAAAAACGCCATCTCCTTCTTCACTTCCAACGTTTCACTGAGAACAATCGCAGCAATATTTTTATTATGGTCTAGGAAGTCTCAAGACGTATCAAAAACCTTGATCCCAAGAAAGCCTCTCACCCTGACAAAATCCCAGTGATCATCCTCAAAACTATCAACCCTGAACTCTCCATGATCCTAGCGAAGTTATTTAACCGCTCCTTGAAGGAGAAAATTTTCCCAGGCTAGTGAAAAGCATTAACTGTATGCCCGATTTTCAAGAATGCGGGTGACCGCTCACCCAACTCTCAGTATAGACCCATCAGTTTCCTCAGTATAATTAGTGAGATTTTTGAGGCTAAGAAATGTTGTTGAGTACCGAGGTAAGATCAACCTCTTGACTGACAAGCAGTACGGGCTTCGATCGGCCCAGTCTGCTGTTGATGTTCTAATTAGCATCACTCACAGAATCAGTTAGCCACTAGACAACAAATAGACCACAAGGACCATAACATTATTTATTTCGAATGATTTGACAAAGGATTGCTGTTCAAGCTTTCTAGCTATTAAATCAACGAAAGAGTTTTCTCAATAATAAATTCCTTCATAACGGATAGGTTCCTGAAAGAAGTTGTTAACAGACGGTTCTTCAAGGTCTTAGCAATCAACACAGGCATCTTCTAAGGGCCACTTCTCAGACCAACCCTCTTTTCATTTTATATAAATGATCGGGCTAAGTTAATAGTCAGATCATTTGAAAATATATACGGTGATGATATAACGATATGTGTGTGCAACTCAAAAACTAGTGATGGCTAGAGATTGACTGCTGATCTCTAATCTGATCTAACTTTAACATCTCAGTCGAGGAAAAACTAGCTGGTTACATTCAATGCTTCGAAAATGAAACTAGTAACATTACATCATCGGCGATTGGGCCTCGAACTACCACCAGTCACGATGAATGGTTTTCTTCCCGAGAAGGCTCCATGCCTTGAGCGTCTATTGGGCCTAAAATCTACCCACAGACTTTAAGTGAAACTCATATATACAACCCCTCACTAGGGAAAATATAATACAAAAAAACTGTACTCACAGGTCAGTTAAGTGCCATACGTGATACACGCAAAAGATTATCCTGTAGTAGGTTACCATTACTTTTTGCGGGAAACTGGTTGCCAGCCAAGGCTATAGAACCCAATCTGTCCTATTATTTAACCCATAATTGGAAGGAAGAGACGGATTAAGACCTTTCCCAAGGGTATTTGTGCGTAAGTGAATGCAAGGAATTCAACTGGAATTCGAACTCGGCTTCCCGATTTGTCGTTCCGAGTCGATATCCACTGCACCATAACGCACATCCACGTACGTGTGTGTGTGTGTGTGTGTGTGTGTGTGTGTGTGTGTGTGTGTGTGTGTACTCACAGGGACAGATCACATATTACGAAGAGCTTTATCTCTGTAAAATGTATGTGATCTTAGGTTTTTATTTTATTTTATTTTATACTTTTACAATATAAGTGGGAAATATCATTAAAGCCGTTTTTGAGCTTAGGTCTCTGGTTGGAACCCGAAGGAAATATGTTTTCCAATGAAAAAGTAATAATAATGATGACACTGAAGAAACCCCGACCGTATTATTATGAAGTGTAGCCATTGTCAAATTATTGACATTGATGTTCTATACGATACAATATTGGACTCCAAAGAAACGGAAAAGATTGAGAAATACCAGAATCTAAATTAGAAGTTGAAAAAGCTATGAAACACGACTGTAGAGATAATTCTGATATTAATGGATGCGCTTGGAAACTCGCCTAGAAATTTGAACGGGCACTTAGGGAGAATTGGAATTGAGAACAAGATCGTAGACCTCCAAAAAGCTGCCATCAATAACACTGCGAGAAGTCTTATTCACACCATGCCTCAATAAACTTCCATTAAGTCAATGTATGACACTAACAGAATAATATTAATGATACAGTAGAGCCAGTCTTCTTTAGATGTGTACATGAAATAAGCTTTCGAGTGTAAATACGAAAATGCTTTTGATACACAATTATAAAAATAATAACTAGTAATGAAGAGAAAATGGTTGGAAAAGTTGACACTCACAGGAGTTATTAACGGCAAGAGAAAGAGGAAAGCAGCCATAACCTACCTAACAAGTTTGTGCAAATGGTTAACAGAATAGGAATTAAGAGAGTTAGAAAAAAAATCGAACCTAAGAGCTACAAGAGATGGGTAATTGTGGAGAGCCATAATCGCCTACGTCCTGAAGGGATACTCTACATAAAAGAAGTACTCCCGGTTTTACTATCTGATTTTTATCATTAATTTTAATCCTTGATCTAATAACTGAATAAACGCTTTGCGAGTTTCACAGTTACGAAATACTCGTGAAAATTTCCTTTGTATCGATAAATACTTGAGCTTAACAACTTCAACAATATTGAGCAGTAACAATCGTAAATATGAATTCAGGGAATTACTTAACAAAATAAGAGGGTACAAATGAAAAGATTATAAATTGTTATGGTTTTCCATTTCACTGAAGTAGAGCTTAGGCGCATGAGAGCGCATTCTGCTCCGCTATCTTCACTTTCTTTTGTTCTTCCCTTCACTAAAACCAAAAAGTGTCACTGATATATCATTTTCTTTCTCCTTTCCTCGCAATAAAAAAAGGGATAGTCCATTATTTATCTGAGGGCATGTCAGGGTGTAACGTAAAACTAAAGCAAAACCCAAGAACCAAATGCACTACAGCCAAAAATAATCGTTTCTTTTTTTTTTGGGGGGGGGGGTCATAAATTAAAAGAAAAATATTATTTTGGGCTGTAGTGCTTATCATAGAATCCCACCAAAATGTTTTAACGATGGAATGACGCTCTTCACTCTGGGGTAATGGTTAGCATATTATTACTTACTACTGTGAAGTGATTTTATTCCACACTGAGTTCACAAAACTTGTGACCTTGTTTCATACTAAGCTTACCTTAGGAAATACTCCCAACAACTAACTAACATAACTAAGTGCTCATTGAGAAATGTCTAATGGCAAAGTTCTGAAAATATAACAACAGACTGTACCGCTTTTTCATACGATTTTGAAACAGTGGCGCAATGAATTGCAACAAGTCCAGACAAAACCAAAACTTAATGACGTACGTCAGCTATCAAAGGTAAACACAAGCACCGATGCCCACACCCCTTACCCCAAAACCTCACCTTGAAAAGCGTATATTGACGGCAATTTACTATTTAAAACACGAGGCGACGCAAAGAACAATTGTAAATCGTCCTTGATTTGTCAGCATATACTGGTTCTCAGTAAAAATGCTAACAAATGATTCACAAGCAGCTGAAATTTATTTAAGGCTCAAATAATTTCTTAATTCGGTTCGAAGAAAACCGTTAAACATTAATTTCTAATAATACAAACTATGCAACTACCAGTAATCGCCTACTGTATGGCATGCAGCCAAAAACGCAATATAACCCGCTGTTTGTGGTTATTAGAAGCTGAGTAAAGTACTAACACACAGGAAATTTTCACGAGAAACAAAAAAAAGAGTGCTCGATTGCTATGTGATGTCAGTTCTTCAATACGGCAGTGAATGTTGGACAATATCATCGAAAATGAGGACAAAACTGGAAGCAGCGGAAATGTGGTTCTACAGAAGGGTGCTGCGGATATCGTGGACTGAGCATGCAAGCAACGATGAGGTGTTGGAAAGAATGGCAACAAAAAGGAAATTGATGCTGAGCATCAGGAAGGGACAACTGAAGTTCCTGGGACACGCAATGAGGAAGGAGAATCTGGAGAACCTGATACTAACTGGACAGATAGAAGGAAGGAGAGACAGAGGAAGGCAGCGGATAACATATTTGCAGGGCCTGATCAGGTGGATGACAGAACGGGGGTTGCCAGGAGCAACAGGAGCAAACATACTAAGAGCCACAAGGGATAGGGAGACGTGGAGAACCATGATCGCCTACGTCCTGAAGTGACAAGGCACACAGAAGAAGAAGCATTCACGTTGCTGTTGTATCAAGCGTACCAACTTGTATTCTTCAGTATCATTAGTGAAGCAATTCTGAGAGAACTAAAAGTCCTTCCAGGATTTGTCATTGGAATCCACAATCTGAACAATATAAGATGCGCAGATGATACAGTGCTGAAAGGAAACTACAAGACCTTCCACAGAAGGTAGCGAAAGAAAGCGAAAAGAAAGTACTAAGTATAAACAAGAAAACGGATCCTAAAATGCCAACTAAAAGTCGGAAATACTAAAATCAAGCAGGTACAGAAATTAAAATAACTGGGAAGCGTTCTAACAGAGGACAGAAGTGCAACACGGAGATCCGAAGGCTTATTGGCATGGTCAAGGATGCATTCCAACGGCTGAGTAGCTTACTGAGAGACAGGAAGATTTCACTGGAAACAAAGAAAAGATTACTGTATTGTTATGTGTTATCTATCCCCGTGTATCGCAGCGATTGCAGAACGAACACCTCAGAGCTGAAGAAGAGACTCAAAGCAACAGAAATGTGGTTCTACAAAAGGGTACTGAGGATACCATGGACCAAACATGTGAACAATGACGAGGTTTTGGAGAGGATGCAAACGAAAAGGAAACTTATACTTAGCATCAGGAAGAGACATCTGAGGTTTCTGGGACACGTAATAAGGAAGGAAGGCTTGGAGAATCAAATTCACAGGACGGATAGAGGGAATGAGAAACAGGGTAAAGCAACGCGAGACATACTTGATGGGCTTGAGCAAGTGGATGACGGAAAGAGGTTTGTGAGAGATGCCAAGAGGAAAAATGTTAAGAACGATAAGGGATAGGGCTCAAGTGAAAATCCATGATCGCCTACATCTTGAAAAAACACGACACATAAAGAAGAATAATCTCACCGTGTTAGTGTTGAACTAGCTAGATGCAAACGTCTCTTCTAACAGATTCTTTTCTCACGTGTAGGACTCCTTTCCAATATCTTCCGATATCCCCTGCCATCTACAACGTTCAAAATTTAAATGCAACTTCAACTGTCACCTTTTTTCTTCCTGGTCCCTGTTTTTTCTCGTTTCTTTTCTTAAAAATCTTCTCCTTGCGTCCTAGTGGCATTATCGCCTTGCTTGGGATGAAATGATTAAAAAAAAAATTAAAAAAAACAACAAAAAAAAACTCATCATCAGTCCCATAACTGTATGTGGTCAGAAGATCGCTGCGCTGCTATGGTGATTCTACAGAGAAGCCAGAAGGGGACAACCCCCCACCCGCGCCAGAATTTTGGCTGGCCCCTCGGTTGCCTCACCACACTTTTATAAGCTTCAAAAATTTATGAAACTGATCAGTCTCTGATTTTTATGAGATTTCATCTTCAGCACTTTCCCTTAGCGTTTTCTTTTTCATTTATTTTTTAAGGATACTAACAAAGAACAGTTTGAAAGAAAAACAAAATAAAATAACCAGATAGATAGAAACAGACATGTTGTTAGAGAGAGAGAAAGAGAATTAAGTCATTTTTTCATATCTGGAGGAAAACGTTAATTAGAAATAATGTCCAACACTTGATATGTAGATACATAGGCAGTCAGAGATTTATCAGAGTGAAAAGAATTAGTCAATAATCTTCTCCAATTTACTGAAAACAATCGGCACCGAATTCCCAGACGCTGAATTTGTGTCTTAGAAGTACTCAGACTGGCTCGTCCACCACCACATAGACAGAGCTATACACAGCAAGTGGCCTGAATTGTTTGTCAATGGTTCCAACCAAGATCACCAAGACTCATACACGCTACTGAGATTTGGTGACAATACCGGCATTTGGTAAAAGAATCAAAGAAAAGAGGTTGGTAGAAAAACAATTTAGACCTCTTCTTTCTCTATTTATAGTGGTACCATTGAATACGGAAATGATTCGTTTTTAAACGAACGAACCATACTTCTTTTTGTCTCTCTCTATTCAATTCCTTACGGCTAAATATATATAAACGTCTTTTTACAAAACATAGCACAAACACACACACAATACTACAATTATAAACCAACACTGCATTAAGGATAAATTTTTAACTATAAAAAACGCACTCCAACAACAAACAGCGACACCGAAGAAGTATCTGCAAAAAATGTTGATGTTAGATGCTGAATATTCTTCAACTGTTACTGGACTTTCGTCTCAAAAACCTAAGAACGATACCGCACCAGCTGAATATCCAATCCGCTGGTGGTATTCACGTTTACGAGAATATCCTAAGCACAGGGAAGGAAAGAGCCATGTCAATCCCCAAAATCATCAGTCACAATTCACAAGTATCAGCTAAAACTCGAATACCAGCGGTCAGGGTAATAAAAAATATTTTTTTACTTCTTTTAAAAGCAAAATCATAACGGTTAAAAATTTGCTAACAAAAAAGAAAAAAAACGAAGAAAAACAAATGAACTTACATATTTTTTTACATCTCTCTTAGTAGTAATTTCGTCAACGTGCAAACGAAAATTCGCAGTCCTAGTGAATGAATTAATCGTCTGTGTTACTGTTACCGATTATACTCCGAGTTCACCCATTCGATCAAGCTTAAGCTAGTATTAGCGTAAATTGACTATTGTTATTTAAGAAGAAAATTTCCTCGAATAGTGGTGTAAAATAATTTATATTAACATTTGTTAAAATCTACAGAAATAAGTAAAATCGAAGTAATATAACTTGGGTTTTGCCCCATTTGAAGTTTTGTTTCGAGATCATGGCGAAATTATTTCTTTATTTCAAAGTAGCTTCCTGATCGTATAGTCGGACCTTACCGAAAACATAAATTACTTTTTTAACTGATTTCGTACTGCTGCGGTGCCTACGGCATTTTGATTGGTTTTGTTTTGTTGCATTATTTTATTTTAGCATTTTTTTTTTTCGCGCATTTATTTTTTGTGCTTCAAAAAGGTTTTGTAAAGAAAAAAATCAGAGCAGATAAATCACACTGTTCTGCTAGTATTTACGTTAGTATTTAATTTAACCCTTTGATTTTGCTTTGAAATTAATCTCTCTTATGTTCCAACAGTTTGAGAATGGAAAAGAGGGCAAGAATAGATTAGAACTCCACTGCTATGAGTGAAAAGTTATTCCATTTAATTAAGTGAAGTAACATACTTATGCTCAAACTCATTCCTAAGTTGTGTATACAATAGCGGTGTAGTATGAAAATGACACTGCTTGAGTTTGACACCCCCCTCATCCTCAAAAAAATCTCAACCACTAAGTGCAACCCCTCCCCGCACTTTCAGAGTTTCACAATCGCCACTGAGCACCTCCTTACACATACTTGCATTAAAAGGCTTGGGCAAGTAGACTTAGCAGAGCTTCCCCCCCCCCCCCCAGTATAAAGGAAAACTCAACACATCATCTAAAGTGGTTATATAATATAATGAAATTCGGGTCAGAAGAAGATTGGTCAATACACCCGTTGAAATAAATTATAGTTTATAACTACTTTAGATGATAAGTCGAATTTTTGTTCATGTAAATCATATTGCTTTGGATAATATCCATTGAGCTCTCTATACAGATCTATCTCTTAAGATTTTATATTAAATAGATCTTTTTGGATTATCCTTTCCGTTTACGGACTAGGCATCACGCTCTCACACCCTCTGGAAGAATGGTAGACTCTGAAAAACAGTGGCTACTCTGGCATCTACGCATCGTTCATTCAGCAATGAATTAGAACACTCTCAGCTATTGGGCGTGTATAATGATAATATACACACTAAAATGTCTGCCTCCTTATACCGAGAGCCCGTAGCTCAGAGGTAGAATCGCCGACTGACGCCAATTCGGTCGGGTTTCAATCCTAGGTAAAAAGCAATCGGCTGTCTAACCGTACTGATGACCTGTGATACAGCGAAACAGATCGGTCTGCGGATGACTATATATATTTATGTACAAGTTTTCTTTTAGACATGTCAGATTAAATAAATTGCAAACATTGTGTCTGCTTATTTTTAATAAAATCCGTTCATACTCACGGATAATCTTTCGTGTATTACAATTGAAAGATGTAAGAAAACTGTGTTTCTAAAAATTTACAAGAAAATTTACATTAACTTTTAGCAGTACAGTTTTGCGGTTATTTTTTGTTACCACAACTCACACCCCTGAAGATGATCTCGGATGGAGATTGAAAGTAGTTGGGAACATCGAAAAATGTATAATAAAATCATCTGTCAAAGTTACAGCTTATTTCTTACATCTTTCAATTATAATACGCGAAAGATTATCCGTGCATTTTTATTAAAAATAAGCAGACCCAATGTTTACAATTTATTTCTGACATGTCATTTATATATATATATATATATATATATATATATATATATATATATATATATATATAAATCTTACCTGTGTCAAATTAGTTTATTTTGAAAGTTTTCAACCTCTCCCATGTCAGTCAGTCAGTTAAGTGCCATACGTGATACACGCTTGGCCGATCATGTCTCAAAAGAGACATGACTGACTGGGCAGAAGATTATCCCGCAGTAGGTTGCCATTGCTTTCTGCGGTAGACTGGTTGCCGACCAAGGCTATAGAACCCAATCTGTCCTGTTATTTAACCCATAACTGGAAGGAAGAGACGGATTAATACCTTTCCCAAGGGTATTTGCGCGTAAGTGAATACAATGGATTCGACTGGAATTTGAACTCAGCTATTCTTAAACAACTGCATCTGTTGAGTCATAATACCTTACCGCTACACAACGAACAACCCCATCAAAGCTATCTTTAATACTTGGGCATCTCGTAATGGTTAACAAACTAGCTCTGCCTATCGATAACTATTGAATAGTGACTTTGATCCTCACGAGACGTTCCATATTTATGGTTTTGTACTGAAAATAAGTCTAGAAAAATGACAATAACTGTAATATATCTCCAAGAAAATAAATAACTAATGTATTGAGCTTGAACTTTACTGCATTGTATTAAGCGAAGATAACGGAGTGAGTGGAACTGTAATATCAGGTTTACAGACATGATTTCCTGATACATTTCAGTAACATTGTTGTCGTTGAAA
This sequence comes from Ascarosepion bandense, assembly GCA_037127315.1. NCBI lineage: Eukaryota > Metazoa > Mollusca > Cephalopoda > Sepiida > Sepiidae > Ascarosepion > Ascarosepion bandense. The sequence continues at coordinate 4,811,062 of JBBBDQ010000330.1, forward strand.
AACATGTCACGTAAATTTTGATTTTAGAGCGGATACATATGCCGTCACAAAAAGAGACACCTAAGGTTTAAAATGCAATTTAAAAATGAAAAATCTTTCATTAACCTTATTTAGTTTTAATTCCAAGCTAATAGATAAAATAAATTTAATGTTTCAAGTAGGCAAAATATTTTGCTCTATTCAAATTCAAATTGAGTGGAATCATTATTATTATCAGTAGAATCTATAAAATATCGTTCATATTGACAATGTCAAAACAACAAAATTAGCATTGTTAAAAAATCTTTCAAAAATGAAATACAAAAATTAGTTTTGAGGGGACATCCATTCATCGCGATTGGTGATAGTTCTGGGTCCGATCGGCGAAGTTTGGTTTTCGAGGCAATGAATGAGACGAGTCAGTTTTTCTCTCACTGTTAGAGCTCAGTGAGAGGAGAGATCCGTTGCCAATTTCTGGTCATCTAGAATTTTGAAGATGAACTCGTATACCGTGATATCATCAGCATAGATATTTACAAATGATCTTAGGCAGATCATGTAACGTAGTAAGAGGCGTGGGCAGTGAAGCGAACACTGCGTTGATCGGTTAGGGCCACGGAGGATTGGCCGTTAACAACTAGCTTCAGGGACCTACCCGTTACAATGAATTTTATAAATAAGAAAACTATTCTAACGATTCCATGGCTTCAAAGCTTATGTAATAATCCTTTATGTCACACCTCGGTCAAATATATAATGTGAGTGTTATTGCGGTGGATTTGTTGTCTAATGTCTCACTGATTCTGTAAGTAATGGCAGGTAGGATATCAGCAGTGGACCGGGTCGAGAGAAAACTGTTTGTCGCTCAAGAGGTTGTACATATTGACGCGATTAACAACCTTCGTTAAGATTATAGTTTCAAAACATTTGCTAATGACATTGAGGAGACTGATGAGTCTATATTGAGAGACGGATGTGTATTCCACCGGGGTTAGGATAGGGGGGAAGCATATATATATATATATATATAAAATTTAAAAAATTAAATGAAACCAATTTAATAGTTTTCATAATTTGACAAGTATCTGATTTTACAAAACTGTTCTCAATGTTTTCTCCGCCAAAAGATACTTAAATTTCCATTAAAATTGGTTCACACTGATACCAGAAAGACAAGATTTTTAACTAAAATTTCAAGTTTTTAAAAATAATCAAAAACTAAATCCTTTTAGTTTTTGTCTTAATAATATTAATACAAAAGTTTTGATTATTAATTTTTTTTGTGTTTTGTGAATTTTTTCAGATACCTAATTTTAAATAGCTCATTTATTCCGTGATAAATAGATAGTAGTTAAAAAGTATTGAAATATACCCTTTCCTCTTAACTAATAGAGTGACTTTCTATTTTTCCATATTTATGGTAACCTAGATATAACCTTGACATAGCTTAATGCGTCGACTGACGTCATGAGAAGTCAACCAGTGACTAACACACCCACCAAAATCAAATCAGAAACGCGAAGGCGTTAAGTAAATATAAAAAGAACAGTGAACACGTGTATAACGGTTGGTCCACAGTTCACCCACAGTGAGTGCGAATTCGAATCAGCCGCCAGATATTCATTCAACACATCAACCAGCCAAAAGAAGATTCTCTCCGTGCAAACCAGAGATATGCTTAAATAATCTTCACTATAAGAATATAAAAAAAAAACAAGGAATAAATTCAAGAGTACAATCCATACACTCAAATACCCAGAACATAATATAACAGCACAAGGCCTTGAAGAATTTTAAAAATACATTTGAAATTTCATAAATTATTATAATTTAAAAAAATAAAAACAATCCTTTTAAAACTTCATTATTAATCAAAATTCTTTTTCTTCAGACTATAATGTCCGCAATATATATTATTTATTAAACAAATTAAAAGCTTATCAAATTGAATAATGTTATAGTTTTATTGCATTTTTTATTTTAATGTTAAAAGCAGATTTTCGGAAATAAAGACAAAATGTTTAAAAAAATAAATAAATAAATAACAGATGGTTTATATTCCCAATGAGTCCTGCGTTTAACTAATAAAACTAATTTCCTCAACAACATTTAGTTTCTTAAAATTTCATGAATTTACGTGGAAGGTGAGGTAACAGATGTAAAAAAATACTTTTACCAAGATTTTTTTTAAATAATAATTTCAAAAAAAATTTAATTCATTTGTGAATAAGTCCTGAAAGTTTCATTAAAATCCTACACTTATTTGATTTTTGCAAGAATTTCCAAATTAATGCGTTTGTCACCGGGAAAAAAGAAACTAAAAAAACTGAGTTATGTAATATTAGGTTTTCCATTGTGAACTCTCGTAACGATTTGGTTACCCGCTAACTAAAATCCAAACAAGATTTTTTTCCAAAATTTCGAATGTGTTAGAAACGATTAAATTTTTTTTTTAATGATTAAAAAATACTTTGATCTTTCCTCATAATAACAGCATAAACATTTTGATGGAAAATTTCATTTTATGTTAAGTTTGGAGTCTTTTTTCTTCATACTATGGTGTTTTTTCAGCGATTTAGTGGAGGTACCATATATATATAACCAAGTTTTCACAAAACTATTTCCATTCATTTGTATATAAGTTTGAAAAGTTTTATTAAAATCCGACAATTATTTTGTTTTTGCAAGAATTTCCAAATTTTTCAGCAGATAAAATAAGTTGCGGACCTATTAAATTATCCATAGTAAACTCTGGTAACAATTTGGTTATCAGCTGACGAAAATGAATATTTTCACCAAAAGTTGATTTTATGTTTTGTATCTTTGGAAGCAAATCTTCTCTTTACCTTTATTACTTGATCTGAATTCCATATGAGATTGTGGTAGAGCCACTGAGATCAATAGCGTAATGGTTTCCACAAAGTGTTGATAAACGGTAAAAACCATAATAACGAAAAAAATCAGACAGGGACAATTTTTTGTGTGTTGTGCGAGCACACACGTTTCGAAAATTTATTTTTATCGAAAGAAAACAGTCGATTAAATTGCAAGTTAATTTCATCATAAATCAATGCCACGTAAATGCTATCCAGAAATATTTTACAGACCTTAAATCAAAGTGGACATGACAGAATTGCCAGGTCGCTTTAGGGCTTGGTTATATCAGCATGTCATTTTGCCAAAGATTTTGTGGCCTCTGATGCTATATGATGCAACATAAACAGTAGTTATCACTATGGAGAATAAAATTAGCAGCTATTTTCAGAAATGGCTCAGCCTATGAAGGAGTTTGATACTCCATACAAAGTAGCTTTGTATGGAGTATCAAACACATTATAGCAGACATTCCATCACAAAAAAATGCACTAAAAATACAATTTACACATAGTGATGACAAATTAAAGCCAAATTTATCAAATAATTACAAAACATATCTCTAACAACACACCATTTTTTGTTTAGCTATGTCACACATGATGCACTTTGTAACACTATTTGGTTGCTGGTAACTAATAATAAATTTTATTACTTAGATATATGGAGAAGTATACTGATACATGTCTCATGAAAGGAGTTTACCAGTATAAAAATATTCCCAGGGATTAAAACTTTGTTACAAGGCAGATGTCAGGCCAGGGACAAATCTAATCTAGATGTTGACAGTTGGCCAATAAAATAAACTGTATAAACCCTTTGTGCCAGTTAAAAGGTGAGAAAAAGGTTACCTAGAAAAATGTGTTTGTGATCCAAAACTATGTGAAGGGAATTTAGCTGGTAAAATTTGTTTTGGTTAAAACAATTCACCAGTGTTGAATGATTCGCCTGAGAAAGAAAATGAGAAAACTCTAGAAATGCAGTATCAAGAAGGGGCAGGCTGGTGACAGGGAAGAAGATAAAAGGAAAGGTTCTTCAGTTGTTCCCTATAGAAAATAGCCATGAAGAAAGTGAAGTAGTCCTGTGTGAAGTGGTTGTGGAACCTGCTGAGATAGTGCCCATACTGTTAGTAAATCAGGCCAGTAAAACTATGAAAATGAAGAAGGGAGAAAAGGTAGGAAGAGCCCTACCCTTGAGAACCTTGCAACTGGTGATGAAGAATAAAAAGGAGAAATACAGTTGAACGAGGTAGAAAACAAGGAGACAGTAGCCCCTGACATGTTTAAGGCCAGTGTGGAGGCCATGCTAAGAGCTAACCAGGACGTAGTGGCCAGATCCGATAAAGAATTAAGCCAAACCAGCACAGTTAAGATGCGAATTGATACGGATTAAGCTGAGACACTATAGAACACCCATACACAAGAGGACACTGGTAAAAGTGGAAGTTAAAGACACAACGGAAGCAGGAATGATAGAAAAATCAGAATCACCCTGGAGCTTTCCCATTGTAGTAGTAGACAAGAAAGATGATGGGCATTGGTTTTGCATGGACTTCAGAAAGCTGAATGTGGTTTCCAGACTATTGGCGGAGCCTCTGCCATTAATAGACAATATACTGGCATTGTCAGGGAAGGCTACATATTTCTCCACCCTAGATTTAAAATCAGGATACTGGCAAGTAGCCCTATAGGAGGCAAAGAGGCAGCATTTGTGTGCCACATACGACTGTTCCAGTTCAGAGTTATAGCCTTTAGGTTGGCTCATACTCCAAACATCTTTCAGCACTTGATGTCAATAGCGCTGGGTGGACTGGAGAGCTTTACACTGGCCTATCTGGATGACATTCTGGTATTCTCAGAAACATCTGAACATATTGACCACTTGGAACAGGTATTGGGTCAATTAAGAGTGCATGGGTTAAAGTTGAAGCTGTTGAAGTGCCAATTTCTGAGGAAAGAGCCAAAGTATTTAGGCTTTGTAATAAGCAGATAGGGGATCAAGCCTGATTTAGACAAAGTCAAGGTGATCAGGGAAATGCTCGAGCCTGAAACAGTAAGAAAGGTAAGAGGATTTTTAGGGGTCATAGGATACAGTTTATCCTGGCATTCTCCAGAATAGCCACTCCTGTGACAACCTTAACTAAGAAATATGTCAGATTTAAATAGACAGAGAACTGCCAAAGGGCATTTGACACATTGAAGGAACAGCTGATCACTGTGCCCTTGCTGACCTATCCAGACCTAAGCAAGCTCATTGTCCTGTACACGGATGCCAGTGAGTGATGTATAAGGACAGTACTCACTCGGTCATGTCCTGAAAAGGATAGCCCAGTGCCAAGTATACCAGAAGAAATACCAATATACTTCCTGTCGCACAAACTCTCAGAGACTCAGCAAAGATGGCCTGTAATAGAAAGGGAGGTGCTTGCTATCATGTATGCCCTTCAGCTGTAAACAAGGAGATGCATAGGTTTGTTGTTGGTGTGCAATGATGCCAGGCTTGTTCTAAAACCCTATTCAGCCACGAAAGTAGGGGGTGTGGAATGCACGTCACAGAGGACAAAGGAATTTACCTGTTGGTGCTGCCAACTGACTAGCAGTAGTACTGATAAGACACAACGTTTGGGGCAGAAAGCACCTCACACCTGTCTGAACCAATCAACCTACTGAGGGCTGATTAAGAGGGAGGAAAGGTAACAATAGAAAATTACAAGAGAAGGAAATAGTGGGAGTGTCCTATAGTTTAAGAATTAAAACTAACAATGGGTAGTAAAAGGGAATAATAAAAACAAGAAATTTTTGTTACCCTTACAGAAATGGCTGGTACGAGGAGATTGACACTACTGTTGATGTTGATGATGATGACAGGTGCTTGGAGGCACAGCCAAAATACAATTTTTAAGAAAACAAGTGAGGTTGTAACAACAAGGTCGAAGTGGCTTGTCACCTTCATGATTGATCTAAACCAATACGAGTCACTGATAAACTGAAGGGTGAGATAAAAAAATTGGGTTTAGCCAGGTTAAAGATGGCAAAAACTTATTCCATGGAAGGGAATAGACTGTTTTATTTTTCAGAATTGGAAATAGCTATAATAGAATCTCAGTGGAAGGATATGAGAAATTACCTGAAAGGAATTGAGCTACTTGAAGTGAGAGACAAGAGAGCAGTGGTCCCTATTGTTGGTGCTATGTGCTAAAATGTCCTGTTTGGAACAGTAACCGAAAACGACATTAAGGTTATAAAGAGAAAACTGGGGTAGGTAGAAAAGGATAAAAAAATCCTGGCTTACATGGCCAGAGAAAGTGTATCGATACTGAATGTGACAATGTTAGAATTGGCCAAGAATTAGGCCAGTATCAATTAGTTAATAAATAACCTGAGACAGGAAGTAGCTAATAGTTCAGATGCTGTGGCAGCTGAATTACAGGAAGTGAGTGGGTTTATACAACAGTATTTTCAGGTCCAGGGTATATGGAGAAGAATCCACTAAGATGCTGAGAGTGAAACCACCCTTATCTCTAATAAAGCTACCCCTGGGTTGTTCAGCATTTGGCATGTCCATCTCTTTACTCCTGTATTACCAGGCTGAAGAAAAGTATGAAAAAAAGACCCGATACTAGAGATAGTTGATAAAAACCTTAAGTAATTGAACACAGTTGTAGGAGCCAGTAATGAACAAATTTCCTAGAATGGATACCAGTTTTATTAAAACCAATAGACATGATTAACATAGATCAGTTAAAAGACAGATTAAATATTTTAGGAAAAGGAAGTATTGGTTGGAGGAATAGTAAAATTATCATGTCAAATTGGTTAGTAGGGAGAAGTACTTTGTTAATCATTGTTGTAGTAATAGCGGTGATTTGGAATATTAAAAAGTATAGAGAGAAACAGATTAACAATGATTTGGTGAATGTGCAACAGCAGGAAAGAGGAATACCACTCAGCAATCCTTAACCAAGCAAATAAAATCAAGAAGAAAAGACCAGATCAAACTTGGCAGCAGAAATAGAAGACCCAACTCCTGTCAAGAAACAACCGAAACCTCCTACTGTAGAGAGAAGAATAGTAACCAAAAGGAACAAACCATAAGACGCACATACCTCATGAAAAGACTTATTGACATATGAAAAAAAAAAAAAGAGGAGAGAGAGAGGAAAAATATTGCATGAAAAAAAGAGAGGAAAAACATTACATGAAGAAAGGAAAGGAAAAACACTGCATGAAAACCATTTTTCTTTATTAGTACTGCATGAATTAATATGACAAATAGTGTATTGGTAGAATTGGGAGTTTGTGATGTTATTTATGGGCAGATGACAGAAAGAGTAAGGAAGAGAGGTGACATTATGTAGTTGCTGGTAATTAATAATAAATTGTATTACTTAGATATATGGAGAGATATACTGATGCACAAAGAGTTAACCAGTATAAAAACATTCACAGGGACTGAAACACTGTTACAAGTCAGATGTCTAGCCAAGGGACAAATCTTATCTAGGTGTTGACAGTTGGCTAGTGAAAGAAATTGTAAAAACCCTAAGTGCCAATTAAAGGTGAGAAAAAGGTTACTTGAGGAAAAATCAGGTGTTTGAGATCCAAAACTTTGTGAAGGGAATTTAGCTGGTAAAATTCATTCTGGTTAAAACAATTCACCAGTTTTGAATGATTCGCCTAAGAAAGAAAACCAGAAAATTGTTTTGTTTTTTTTCAAAATGACACAGAGGAGGACAAGAGGGAAACTGGCTGCAATCATTACCCAAGAGAGGGGAAAACAACCAAGTTGAAAGCATAATTTACTCTCCCTCCCACTGGCCTTTGCACCAGTTTGAGGCCAATACCAATAAAAGTGAATGTGCAAAAAAACACAGAGAGAGATCCGTGACTCAGACGTAGACGACAGATGGAGTCTGACCGCATGTGACTACTGTCTTAGCGTAACTCCAACACATTACCCTTGAGCCAGACTTATCAATAAATTACCAAAAATCAACTGAACAAACTTTGTTAACTATAATGCAGCCAATCCTTAACCAAGTGTTGCAACCAATTTGGGGATAATTTAGATTGATAACCCTGCATGTACACTACTAAGGACATCATTGTATAATATACTAAAGATAAATCATAAGATTATTTTTTATCATTATTCATCATTTTTCTCTGAGTAGTTTGCTTTTTTATTACTGTATGTCTTCACTCTGTTCGGATCAAACTGAGGTGGGATATTGACGACAAAACTGTCTGTCTGCAATCAATCAATCAATCAATCAATCACAACATCAGGCAGAACTGACCAAGGGCTAAAGAAATCAATTCATTAATCAACCACAGTATTGAATGTTTCAGACAACTAAGGAGAGAAAAAGCAGCTGTGGTTTTTGTGAACCCTAGTCTGATAGCGGGGGCATTACTCTCTACTCAAAACAAATTTTAATCAAACATATCAAAGTGGCTAGCCATTATTAACATAACTCATTTGTCATAGGTATCTACAACTACATCTATACATTTTCCTTATATAAGAGAGAAAAAGAGAAGGGGAGAGAGGGGGTACACACGTGCTAACCACAAAGCATGGCTGACTGCCTATCTAACTATTCAGCTGAGAAAATGACCTCCTGTAAGCACAGAAAAAGAACATACTCCACTATCAACATGACAAGCCCAAACAGATAGCCAACAAGTAGTCAGCCATATTAAGTATACTCTTTCACACTCTTGTATACAATACACTTGAACACTATACTACATGACTTGCCAGAGACCTTTTCATTTTTTGTAAATGAAAATAAATCTTTTTTTCTCCAAACCAGTGTTTAAATTGTTTCTTTACTCCAACCAACTTCCACCCTGATCAAAATTACAACTCCCCTTCACAGCATTAGTTGTGGAATTCAAAGTGGTAAGAACAAGGTAGGCAATTTTATATCAGAATATAAAAGATCATCAAGTAGCAGTGGCAGGAATTGAAGTTTGAACAGGCAGAAAGTAAAAAGTATTGCATGAATTTACTATAAGAGCAAAAATTAAGACAGGATGGCTCTCAAAGAAACAGTGGTAGTGGGTTGATCAGGCCTAAGTTACTGCCTCAATCCCTGTAAGAGATAAAAACAGGAAAGATTGGAATCGTAGCACCATCTCCAATATGAAGTAAGACCTAAAGTGAAAGAAACTAAAGCTAGCAAAATGGTGACTGTAGGTCAGCAATGGACTTGGATAAAATGGGAAAACAGTAAAAAATTGAAGATTTTCTGGTCAAATCCCATCCCAGAAATATAACTTTCCTTGTGCAGTCAGTAGATGGCATATTACCTAGCCCAGTAAACCTCTACACATGAAGAAAGGTAGTTTGAACCTTGTTTATTGTGTCTGAAAAGAGGATCTTTCCAACATTTATTGAGTGGTTGCCTCAAAGAGAGGAGCAGTACCAATGACGCTAATACAAGCAATTGCAAAAACAGTCACTAGGAGTTTCCAAATAAATAAATGTGAGCTTAATAAGAAGCTGATTAATTTTGCCAGAGGACAAAAGAAGAAGTCACTAAGGAGGGGCAAAAACTTAAGTCCTGCACTAGACTAGTAGATGAAATTTTTAGAGATAATAATACAGAGACAGTTATATCCAGACATGATTATTTATTCAGATAAAACCAAACATGTGATCATTAACATGAACTTCCCTTGGGAAGAGAATATGGACCAAGTCAATGAAAAGCTAGAGACAAATTTACAAATGGCAGAGAAATGCAGAAGTTGGTGGTGTCAGGGAAAACCAATTAAAATTAGGCTTAGTTGGGTGTTCACTTTGCAAGGTGCTGTCAAAATTAGGAGTAATATATTTGGAGAAAAAAAATGGCTATTTGCTCAATCCTAATGACACCAGAAGCCTCTACATGTTATGGTAAAAAAAAAAAAAAAGTGAATAACAGAGGACAAAAAGAAGTAAAAAAAATTGAGATCAATATTTAGTGTTGTGGGCACAGGAATTTTTTTTTCTTGAAGGGATTAGAATATGGATTTTCGGTGTGACCTAAAACTCATCTAACAATAGAGGCTTGACTAAGGGACAATTTGGATACCTCAAACCATTGTTACCCACAAGTGATCTTTGGTTAACATCAATTGTTTGCCTCCTTCAATAAGGTTATGCATTTATTTTTTTTTACCCCATTACCCAACAGACGCATAGAGAGTATGGGTGGGGGCACATATGTTGAACTATAAAGAAGTCCTTGTATCAATTGGTTAAGAGTTGTAGCTGACACCTGGTACACAAGCCAATATCCAATCGACTTGATTGCCATGGAGAAGAATTATGATGTAAGACCCAAAAATCCCTAATGATTCATGGTACAATGTGTGACGGGACATCTTTGGTTCAGTGTGCTTTAGACCCCTTGACCAGAGAAAGTTTCACAACCCAGCATGGTTTATTTTTTTCCTAAGGAAGGCATACTCCTGTCTTTCAAGAAAAACCTGGATATCTCTTCAGTTTCGTAGATGAAACAAACAAAAAAAATTTCTCAAGAATTAATGGTTTTTAATTTTTTATCTGATATTTTTCTTCAAATGTTATTTTTAGTGTTTGAAATAGACACCCCATTTTTATTTTAAAACAGGGTTTATTACAACTATCAGCCTGCACACTTAGGAAATCTTAAAAGAAAATGTGCTCTTCAGTAATGTATCTTAACAAATATAAGCTTTCAAGGTAAGTAGAAACTTGCTAAGTTATGACACTCATTGAGTGGGACAAAGCAAGCATATATATCATAGTAGTAGTACAAACTAATGGGTTGACAGTCCACTGTTTGTAGTGATTTACTTTATTAAGCATGCTCAATACTTAGTAGAGCATTATATTTGGTAATATTTTTACTATAATAAAAACATAGTTTACTGCAACACAAGAACCGTTGTGTTTCGATACTATCTTATTAGCACCTCATCAGGCAGTGAAATATTTTTTCTGTTAAGAATCATTATATAGAGAAGCTTAAAAACAACACAATTTTTACCATATCCAGACAATTAAGAGGAGGGGATTTTTGGAGGGTTTGTCTCAATGAACCAATAGAAAGCCAGGTCATGGGTAGAAGAAATTTGGTTGTAAGGGTAAAGGGAGGTAATGACTTGAAACCCAGATGTTTTCTTTGCCAGTGATGAAATAAATTGAATGATATTTATGTAGCACTTAGCAAGTCTGAAAAGTTATCACATGTCCTCATGAAACGGTTACAAGAATTTCTTTAAATTATTTTTTAATTCAAGTAGTAAACAAGTGACAAAGACAGGAAATTTTCTTTTTAAAATACACTGCACATCAAACATATGTAGTTGATTTACTGGATGATCTATCAGTTATGCCAAAACAAATTAATTATCCGAAGACGGGAGAATCAATCAATAAGTCCAGTCTTGATAAATATATATGTGAGTGTGCAAACACAATATATATATGTATATGGATGTGTATATAGACACATTATTATGTACATATGAGTATATGGATATAAGTAAGTGTAAGTGTGTTCATATGTAGGGTTATATGTGTATACATATTCATGTGCTTGTGAGTGGCATATAATGGTTTTATGGTTACTACCTCAGTCAAATGAACTTTTCTCACCTGGCCTTAATGATTAACATATGATATACACTAAATAACAGAACACACACTACTTTCTTGTTACCCAGGTTTTGACCACACAGGCCTCTTAGGACTTGCATGAAGAGACTTGTGTGGTCGAAACCTGGGTAGCAAGTAAATGGTGTGTTCTGTTCTTTAACATATTGTTAGCTCTGCATATTCAGTTCATTTGTATTGAGCACATTTTTTCAAACTACTGTCTGCTTGTCCAATCAGTCACTATTTGGCTAGTGTGTGAGATATATATATATATACACACACACACACACACACACACACACTTATGATTAAGGGTTCCTAAGGCAATGTGAAAGACTGGTAAACAAAGAACAAGCATTTTTCTAAAAGATGACAAGCATCACATCTAATAACTCCCTATAGCTTGTGGCTGGTGTAATGAATAGCAGTTAAGAATGAGAAATTAGAGAGATGAGATCAAATTAAAGCACTGCATTGATTTAATCCTTTTGCATAAAATCCAATCTTCAAACCTCTAAGCAATGGGTCAAATAATAACTCATCTAGAAAAATCAGTGTTATTAAAGATTAAAAAAAAAAATTTTTTTTTTTTAATGCAATATTCACTTAGAGAAAAATATATAAACATAAATCTTTCTATCCAAAATATGTTTATGCTTTAAATCTACAAAGGGTTGATAAGTCAAAAAAAAAATAAATAAATAAACAAACCCTTCTATAGTTTTGACACATGATTACTTAATTACTTTATAAGTTTTTTCTATGACAAGGATTAATTTGAATTTATAAACATTCAGCCAATAAAAAGCAAGAAACAAAATTCTAATTCAAACATTTTAATTTTTCAGGTGGTATATTGATTGTACAAAGATGGAAGGTCACTTTAAAAAAAAAAAAAAAAAAAGTTGCCAAGTGATTCAAAATGTTGACAAACCAGAAAAATTTAATAATTTAGACTCAATCATTATCAATTTATGCCCAACATCATCTCTGAATCACATGTACTGAGACATGAATTTAACATAATATATCTGGGCCACTGTACAATTATCAGTGTCGACTATAAAAGTCAAACAGTGCTTACATGATGATTGATCCTATTTCCCATACTTTTAAGCATTGATAGAAATGGTTGCTACAAAAAGGTAGACAATTATTGCCAGTCATGTGGAAAATTTATAAAAAAAAAAAAAACATTCTATGTAAAGTTATCAGAATTTCTTTTTTTCAGTCACCATTTTTTATTTTAAGCATTTTTGTTTGAAACTAATCTGCTTAATAAAAACTGAGCTAATTTTATTTAGTTACTGTATGAATAGCATGGGCAAGGTAGTCAACATTTCCAGATGAAATTCCAGCAACAGATATACGTCCATCCTTTGTCAAGTAGATAGAGAATTCTTTAGTCATACGTTCCACCTGAAAGAAAAGATTCAAATAAATGGTAAAAATAAATCAGTTCAATTAACAGTAGCTGAGTGTATCAGCTTTACTAAATAAATTAAACAAAAATTTAAATTCCTTCTTATTGGGTAGGGGGATACAAAGTTCTAATAAACATTTCTTTGTTATTTCGAACATAATCCCCCTACACACAATGTTTTATAACATTAGCGTTAACATTATTTTTGTCGCCACTTCTGTAACGTTAGTGTTCATAATATTAATCTGAAGGGAACTTTTGGTAACTCACTATTTGCGAGTTATAATATTTCAGTATCTTCACGTAAAGTATACATACTCTTTTGAATAATACACAATAATGCTCTTGGAATGCTGTAGAACACCAGTACATACTGAATACTCAGAATACACAGTAACATCCTCAGACTTCTGTCAGAGTGCTTTATATAGCTTTATATATTAATATTTAAGATCATGTGATTTCAGTAGCACAATCCATTCAACAGATACATTTGTTGCTTGGAGATTTGCATTCAACCACACATGTCAGTAACAACACTTTCTTTCTACATAACACCTCCCCTTTTGAGCTGACTCCTTCAGGAGTCGATCTTCTGGAGGCTGTATTTTTTTGTGTTGATTCCACATTTAAAAATTCTGTCAAAAGTTCTTTTTCTTTTGGGAAATAAAACTGAGACAAAGCATCAGCTGTTTGGCTGAGTAACTTAAGTTCTTAAGAGACTTTTTGAAAATTGTCAACAAAAACATTCCATTTGTTCATTCAATCCTGGATGACATGTGTTGTAACATGTTGCATTTGTAGGAACTTGCAGAATAAATTGTGGTGACTTGATTGCAGAATGAATTGCTTGGCAAATTCCAAAGATTAACTAAGGAAATGCCATCCGTTCCCAATAAATTTGTACTTTTTTAAACATGAAAATCACTGTTTTTTTGGTATTCCCCATGAAAGAAATATCACAGGTGAACTCACCTAAAAAATTTAACTTCTCAGAAACACCACAAACAACTTTCCTCAGAGTCAACAAACTTTGCTTACCCAGTTTTTACCAAGTCTTTTTATTAATTATATATAGTAATATCAGACTCAATATCCAATTGTAATTTTATTTTTATCTTGTTAATTGGGACAAAAACAAGCAAGTACTCTTATGCTCTAGTTTTCCACATTGGTAGCATTTTTTGTTTCTACAGAAACAATCCCCTTTAAAGTGCTTACGACCACAAATGTGGCAAATTTTAGGTTTTCTGAGATTTTTATATTTTCTTTACTGTTTTGTTAGTAGTTGCAAAACAGCTATTTTTTTCCTCTCAGATCAGGAGTCAGCAACCTTCGACCAGATCTGGCCCATGATGGTCCAATGTCCAGCCCACCACCCTGCTAGATATGACACAAGGCAATCCAGCCTGCGAAACTCCCCCTTAGTTTTTGTGAGCACCTATCACTTAATTCAAAAGTTTTTCATGCCTAAATGAAAAGTCCAAGACTTTTCGTTTTGATTTTTCATGTCTGTGAACAGGTAGTGAAAAGAATTTCAAAAGATATAAAGGGTGGGTGCAGAGATAGAAAAAGACTACTTAAGATTTTTGGTTATTGAAACAGTTACATTTTCTGTAGTCAACTTCTTTCAAACTTAAAAACTGAAAAACCAAAGATAACTGACATCAACATAATTATAAGTGTATTTTTCTTTTAATTTCGATTTTAACGAAATTTAAACTGTGCTTTAAGAAGCAAATGAAAAATCAATTGCTAGCATTATTTTTTTTCATAAAATTTGTTTCATATTTAAAATTAAATTTAAGGTAGTGTTAAATTTTAAATTGTTTTGTTTTCTTTGTAGAAGTAGATCTTTCTTTCAAATGTACTATTGTAGGCACCTTCACTTTTTCTGGTATATCTTGGCAAATTTTTATTATATTTTTTTAACATCTGTAACACCCATTCTCTGCATAAATTCATAAAATTTCTAAAAATTAAATTTTGTATGGAAAATTTGTTATTAGTTAAACACAGTACTCCTTGGGGAATGTTAATCATCTTTTTCAAAAAGTTGGCTGATTTTCCAATAAACGTGCTGCATCACTAAGCAGACTTGAGTCAACTCTTGGTGAGGTTTCATGCACTATTCAAAATGTGCTGCACAATAAAATTTTCTACCCAGACCAAAAACATCAAGAAGTCACCTTCCAGACAAATTGAACATGGTGAGATTCAAATTTAGGTTCCAAAGCTATGAATATTCTAACCACTTGGTCTGAATGACCATCTGCATTTATACAAATTTCTCAGTGTGATTTCTAAATAAACCTACCTGATCTGGTTTGAGTCCAGTAAAGCAGAACATTCCAATTTGGTCAGTAACATGCTGCCAGTTGCAGGTGGAACCCTCACGTTTTAGGCCAGCCACCAGTTTTTCCCTCATGTCAATAATACGATCAGCCATTCCTTTTACTTCACCCAACCTGCAAAATGTACAAAATTGAAACATGCAGAATTTTTGGTCTTTGCTTTATCACTTATGTGTTTGAGTATTTCAAACAAAGGGAGGTTACCACTCAATTTATTCTTCAGCCAAGTTCTTATAAAAAGAATATATGGTAAATATATTAAAAAAAAAACAAAAAAAAACAGTCACTTTCGAGGATGTTAGCTCATTATATATATATATATATAGCATCAGCCATGCTGATGGAAGGTTTCTCCAAAAGGATTAAAATTGAGCAGTTTCGTTTTGAAAGCATAAAAATTAACAAGCCATTTCTTACCTCGACTTAACAGATTATAAGGTCATGTTTGAGATCTGCTACCAGTGTGGATCACAATTAACTAATATTAGAATTGAAAGTATTTAAAGACAACTTCTAAATTTGATCCAAGTCAGGATATTTTTATTGTTCACATGCTACAACTCCATATTTCCTGAAATAATTAAGTTTACCATAATTTTCAAGCTTCAAACTTTGACAATTGGTTTAGGTTCTTGTATAATAAACGATTTTCATGACCCAATACCCATTAAACTTTAGAGCTGACACAAAAATAACCAAAAACACTATTAGCTTATATCTCTAGTAAGACAGAGTCAGAAACTGAATATCTGTTAATCATATTCATAAATATTGAAGCAAACATTTAAACATTTGCATTTAACAAAGCAATGTGATTTATGTTAGTTTTTAATGAAAAATGAATAAAAATGGAAAAAAATAAAGTGATTGAAAAAGTTTAATTTCTGGAACTTTATCAACAAAGATAGAGATCTAGAGAGCTCTGCATACCAATAAAATATAATTTGACTAGTACTGGTTTATTTTCTGAATGATTTCCAAGTCAGCTTGCATTATTCTTCATTCAACACATGTAAAAGATTTATGGCTGATAACAAAAAGATTCAAATTTTACTCTCATAAAATAAAACTTGTTCAGAGAACAAAATAGTTGTGGTATCAAGTTGTGGCATCAAGAATAAGCAACATTTTCTTTTAAATTACCATTATAATTATTAACTTAATCCCACTGATCCTTTATGCTAGTGCTCTGATTAGTTTAGGGAGGGGTTGAATTGGGATGGCTGAATGGTTTTACAATATAACAACTTCTGTTGAGGCATTTAATGTCAAAATCAAAAAAATAAGATTTATTTTTCAAGTCAATGAACAGTTCAAGGACAAGTAAATAATGGTTGTTTATATTTAAGTCTGAAAGCATTGATTTAGTAGGTAGCCCCATTTTGATGGGGTATTCTTAACCCTATACAGTTAGTATATTCTATGCTCTGCTGAGAGGGCAGTAACATGCAGATCTTACAATCCCGGAAAGATTATTTTCTTGAGAATGTGGTGAAAGCTCCTGTAATGCCATAATTGATACTTTTTTCCTTCTTTGGCATAAATACATAAAAGTATCATTTTTATATTAAAAAAACGTCATTATTTATACCCTATGAATTCTAATCTATCAAAGTTACTCTACAGTTATTACTAATTTTTTATTCAGTTAGTGAGGTCACAAGTAAGATTTGTCCAGTTCACACTCCTCTCTGTCTTTTAAACAGGAGTAGAGGTTTATCACTTGTTTCCTATTTAGGATTGGATTTCCAGTTCCTTCTAAAGTTTTTTCATTCTTTCATTTCCATTAGCCCTTTGCGTCTTAGTGACATTATCATCTTACTTTAGATGAGAATTGATTAAACAAAAAAAAAAAATACTTCAAAATTATTTCAGTGTCCCCTCTTCTCCATGCACATCTGTAGTCACATCAACGTAAACATCACTTTACTCCAATGAAGTACTAACATCATGTGAATTTTTTTCCACTTCATGATAGTTCCTCCCTGACTTCTACAATTGTTCTTGATATAAAAAAATTTCTGTATCATTTTTCCATGAATGATTATAAAATGTCCTGGCAAATACTAAAGGCATATACAGAAATGAATGGAAAATCATTAAGTGATATCACAAGACCACAGCTATGGGTTAAATAGCAGTGTAGATAGGGCTTTATAGACTCATGTGACAACCAACAATGAAAAAGGCAATGTAAAAAAAAAAATATCTTTCATAAGCAGTTATTGCAATTCACGATAAAAGTAAAAGAATCTAAAGAACCATCACAGGGACATGGCATCAAAAAGTAAAAAGGCAGGTAAGATTTTATCAAATAAATCTAAACTTTCAGGCATAGTAGAAAAAAATCTATTCTATAATGTAAAACACAATATGACTAATATGTTTATCTCTGTCATACTTCTGTTGCTTATGGCAACTCAACAATGAGGTCAATAAGTCATTGTTTTGGTGTTTACTTTATTATTTAGAGTAATAATAATAACCAAGAAAATTCTTTTGGATTGTAAAAACAACATGTGACAATAGATTTAAGTGCATGGAGCAACATTTCTCAACCAATGCACCCTGAAAGACAGCCAAGTGTACCCCAAGTCAACAGAAAAATAATTTAAAAATTATCTCTAGATTAGAAAAAAAAAAAAAAATTTTTTTTTTTTTTGCAAAGTTAGTGATACCAAACATATCACTTCCATGTCTTTGTCATTTGGGTATTTTAAACTGGATGCTAAGTTTCTTAATCTTTAAGGAATGACTAATCCTTTCCTTTTTGCCTTCAAGGGATTTAAAAGTTATTATTAATCTCTCTGTAAATAAAAACTGTACTGCTAATCTTCTATGAGAATGCTAAACCAAAGTTTCATATTTTCAAATTTCATGACTAATTTTTCATTATTAAAATTTAACCCTGTGAACTCTGACCACTGATGACTTTGGCAGCATATACACTTTCAGACAGAAGCTGGTATCCCAGCTACACAGGTTCAAAATATACTCCAAAGTTTAAGTTATTCTCCATATCATGTTACCAGTCTGCTACGGCTTACCTCCCTTCCAGCCCTCCTATCCAAAGGGTCCCTCTCACCTTACTCCGGTTACTCCCGCCGGTGCCCTGGCCTTTTCGACAGCTTCGCTGACGGCGTGCGGACGGCATGCGCCTTCTTTCTTTCTTTCTGTTACCTAAATCCCTTCGACATCTCCGGTAAGCTTTATCTTTTTTCCTTTCCCAAATACAGACTGAATTTATCTCGCAATATTTCCCCCTTTTTTAAACGAACCGTGTTCATCTTCCCCCACGTGCAGACTTTCCATTTTTCTTCTCTGAACCCGCCGTTACGCAGCTTAACTTGAATGTTTTCTCCTTCCTTGAACTTTTACGACCCTTCCATTTATTTGTTGTTATATTGTTTTCCTAAACAATGTCTTTCTCTTTCTTTCAGTTTTTTTTACCTTGTCCGAGTTTCAATAAACCTGTTTTGAAATGTACTTTGACTCAGAGTCTTGACTCTCGGCAGGAGTTAAATGCTAAATGTCTAAAGGCCCCTTACGTTCGGCGAACACAAGGCGGCCCGGAGGCATTATAGTAAAAAAACGGAGATAGATGTCCCGTAGAAATTCCAGTGAAAGAAAGACGTTTTCCCTCCTTACGGAAAGTTGTTTAACGGTCCTGGACCGTCAGAACTCGAGCGTCACGGTCAACTAGAGTAGTGTCTCTACACGGTCACCACCTTTTGCTCCCTCACCCCAACTATGGAAGAAAATTTGTCGAGTCGCTCGAGGACCCACTCCTCAACCCGCTCTCGGACTTCCCGAAGGTCGTCCACAGCGGCCGCCGCTGTTGCCGCCCAAGCGAAGGCGGAAGCTGCTAGAACACGCGTGGCCTACATTGATGAGGAACTGAGGGTTAAAATGAAGCTAGAGAGGATAAAAGCTAGAAAGGAAGCGGCTGTAGCCGCAGCCGAAGCAGAAGTCTTAAGGGAAGCTGCCGAACAGGAAAGCGAACGGTCCAGCCATCACCGCATGAAACTTATCTCCGCTCCGGTCGACCCCAGCGCACGGGTCAGGGAGTATTTAGCCGACCAAGCGAAGCAACCAAAACAAGAGATGCCTGGACCCCTACCACTTCCCAATGAAGAGAGCGCTCAGGTAAGCCAGCTCGCCTCACATAGACTGGCTAATCTGGATAGACCCGCCCAAACGACACCCCCCGTCATAAGCTACCATTCTCCCAACTCACACATCGGGGGCAATGAACCACGCGACAACTGGTACCCCTCTCACACTAGGGACATCATCCAGCCTCAACAAACCACGGAATTCATGAGGTATCTAACCCGGCGGGAACTTATGACCACTGGTTTGCCACCTTTTAATGATAGACCAGAAGATTATAAAAAGTGGAAACGGTCCTTCCAAGGCGCCGTAAGACGCCTCAGACTCACACGTGATGAAGAGATGGACCTTTTAGTGAGAGGGCTCGGCAAAGAGTCACGGGAACATGCCGAGAGGCTAAGGTCAGCCCACCTCAACCACCCTGAAAGGGGACTCCAAAGAATATGGGAGCGACTCGAGGAATGTTACGGCTCCCCTGAAATGATTGAAGACGCCCTCTTCAGAAGAATCGACAATTTTCCCAAACTATCGAGCGATGAATTCCCCAGACTGAGGGAACTCAGCGACTTGGCCACAGAACTTCTGTCCGCTAAAGAGGACGGAGATCTCCCCAGCCTTGCCTTCCTGGACACTGCTCGAGGCCTTCATCCCTTTGTGGCCAAGTTACCACCCTCGCTTCAAGATGAATGGCTATCAGTCGGATCCGACTACAAGGAACGACACCGAGTCATGTTTCCCCCCTTCGAGGTATTCGTGAGCTTTGTATCACGACAAGCTAGGATCAGGAATGATCCTAGTTTCAAAGTCAATCTTCTAGCTAGCGGGTTCTCCCGTAAAGAAAACAAACAAAAAATAGTAACGGTACACAAAACCGTGGTATCTCCTACGTCCTCCGACACCACACGTCCCCATAGTGAAGCAAGGGACTTGACCCAGTACTGCCCGCTACATGAGAAGTCCCACCACCCACTGCTGAAATGCCGGGCCTTCCGAGAAAAGGCATTGACAGAGCGCAAGACCTTCGTCAGAAACAGGGGCATCTGTTTTAAGTGCTGTGCTTCCACCGCGCACGTGGCAAAATTCTGTAAAGCAGATGTTACATGCAATGAATGCAACAGCAAAGATCACAACACTGCTCTCCATCCTGGACCACCACCAGAGACCATCAGCACTAAACCCGCCGCTAAGGACGGCGGGGAGGATAAAACCCCTGCAGCTGCCGGAGTAGTTTCGCAGTGCACTCAAATCTGTGGCGGCGACCTCTCGGAGAACTCCTGTTCCAAGATATGCCTCGTCAACGTTTACCCTGCAGATCAACCCGACAAGGCAGTGAGGATGTACGCCATTATCGATGAGCAGAGCAACCGGTCTTTGGCAAACTCAAGCTTCTTCGATAGATTCAACAGCAACGAGCCCAGTTTCCCATACTCCCTTAAAACCTGCGCAGGAGTAACTCAAACCATGGGAAGAAGAGCGACAGGCTTCCAGGTGGAATCCTTGGACAGAAAGATCAGCCTTCCTCTCCCCAGCTTGGTGGAATGTAACAGAATACCCGACGACAGGTCCAGCATTCCCACACCTGAGGCAGCCTTCCACCATCCCCATTTGAAGAAGATAGCTCACCTCATCCCTACTCCGGAGCCTAAAACCCCTATAATGCTCCTTCTAGGACGTGATATCCTGAGAGTTCACAAGGTACGTGAACACATAAACGGGCCCCATGACGCCCCTTACGCACAAAGGCTGGACCTGGGGTGGGTGATAGTAGGCAACGTCTGCCTAGGGAGATTTCACCCACCCACCGTGGTGAAAACGATGCATACAAATGTATCCGAGGGAGGCCACCCTACCCTTTTCGAATTATGCCCGAACAACTTTAAAGTTCAGGAGAACTACATCGGCAACGGGCTTTACTCCACCGATAACGATGACTACATATTTCAACGGACCAGTGATGACGAAAGGGTAGCCCCCTCCATTGAGGATATTGCTTTCCTCAACCTCATGGAACGAGAAGTCGAGAGGGACACCGACCACAACTGGGTTGCTCCCTTGCCGTTCAAAGACCCTCTGGGATTTGCCGCCCCCGTCGCTATCGAGGGAAAATTCATCCTGAGGGAGTTGACGGACAAGAACGCCGAATGGGACTCCCCCCTACCCAAGGAGATGTACGAACCTTGGTTGTTGTGGAGAGACTCCTTAAAGGCCCTAAACGAGATTCTCATCCCTAGGATGTTTACAACTCTACCTCCCTCTAAAGCGGCACGCAGAGAGCTGCACATCTTTTCCGATGCATCCACTAAAGCCATCGCTGCAGTAGCCTACCTCAGAGTCATCGACGGTAAAGGAAAAAGCCACGTTGGCTTCGTCATGGGGAAAGCAAAGCTAGCTCCACGGCCCGAACACTCGATTCCAAGACTAGAGCTCTGCGCGGCCCTCCTTGCAACGGAACTGAGTGAGCTGATCTCTTCCGAGATTGACCTGAAGCCTCATTCCACCACCTTCTACACTGACAGCAAAGTGGTGTTAGGCTACATCCACAACGAAACTAGACGTTTCTATGTGTATGTTAGCAATCGAGTACTGCGGATACGAAGATCCTCTCACCCCGATCAATGGAGATACATACACACAGACCTGAACCCCACCGACCTCGGCACTCGTTCCGTGCCCGCATCTCACCTGCAAACCACCACCTGGCTCAATGGCCCCAGCTTTCCTCTGCCAGGAGGCAAGGATGACCCCGGCTACGATCTAATAAATCCAGAAAGAGACGCAGACGTCCGTCCTCAAGTGTCCACGTTAGCTACGTCTTCGGCAAATCTACAGCTCACTACGCTGCGTTTTGAGAGGTTTTCCACTTGGCTGTCGTTGACTAGAGCCCTAGCCAACCTCATACATATCGCTGGCACCTTCCACCAAGCTCATACCACCTCAAGAGGTGAATGTAGAGGGTGGCATTATTGCCCCAAAACACGCACTGTCGAGGAACTCTTACAGTCAAAAAATACCATCATCCGATCGGTGCAGGAAGAAGTCTACCCTGAAGAACTCTTGAGTATAGCACGCAAGGAGGATCTCCCTAAAGGCAGCCCGCTTAAAGACCTCAATCCTTTCATCAACAATCACGGCTTGTTGAGGATTGGGGGTCGCACTGGCAAAGCAGAGATCGAAACCAGAGAGAAAAACCCTATTGTCATCCCTGGGAGACACCACGTCGGATCTTTGATCGTGGGTTACTACCACGAGCAATCCAAACACCAGGGACGTCTGTTCACTGAGGGAGCCATCCGTGCAGCAGGATTTTGGATAATCGGTGGGAAGAGATGCGTGAGCCGGCACATTCACCGCTGCGTCACCTGCCAAAAACTCAGGAACCCCACCCTGACACAGAAGATGGCTGACCTTCCTGCCGACCGTCTCAGCACTAGTCCTCCCTTCACCAACATCGGCTTAGATGTGTTTGGTCCTTGGGTAGTCTCCTCACGCCGAACTAGAGGCGGACTCGCCAACAGCAAGAGGTGGGCGGTAATGTTTACTTGTATGAGCACTCGAGGTGTTCACATTGAAGTCATTGAATCAATGACCGCCTCCAGCCTCATCAACGCGCTCAGACGCTTCTTCGCCATCCGCGGCCCCGCTAAGCACATACGCTCCGATTGCGGAACCAACTTTGTGGGCGCTTGCAGGGAGCTGGGCATCGAGTCTCCCATAGATATAAGCTCAGTCTCTAGATACTTGGCAGGGCAGGAGTGCACCTGGTCTTTCAACCCTCCCCATGCTCCACATATGGGAGGAGCTTGGGAAAGGATGATCGGCATAGCAAAAAGAATATTGGATGCCATGTTCTTGCAGTACAAGCATAGGATGACCCATGAATCGCTCACCACATTTTTGGCGGAGGTCTCTTACATAATCAATGTCCGCCCCCTCATTCCTGTGTCGTCAGATCCGGATCAACCCCTGATACTTACCCCTGCTATCCTCCTCACTCAAAAAACAGGTGTTCCCTTCACGCACGAGCGTGAATACGGACCCAAGGACATCCTAAGAAGCCAGTGGAAATTCGTTCAGCATCTGGCCGAGATTTTTTGGAGCAGGTGGAGAAGAGAATATCTATCCTCGATCCAAAAACGTTCCAAATGGAGGTCGGAGGTACCCAACCTTGAACCGGGGAACGTGGTGCTGCTCAGGGACGAGCAAACCAGCAGAAACAAGTGGCCTCTAGGACTTATAACCCGAGTCTTCCCTAGTGAGGACAATCTAGTACGTAAAGTTGAGGTCAAGATCTACACTGGGAATTGCGCTAGACTCCTCCTTAGACCCATCACTGAAATTGTCCTTCTCAGCGCCAAAGAATAACTATTTATGACGTGTCATACGTCAGGCGGGGAGTATCATGTTACCAGTCTGCTACGGCTTACCTCCCTTCCAGCCCTCCTATCCAAAGGGTCCCTCTCACCTTACTCCGGTTACTCCCGCCGGTGCCCTGGCCTTTTCGACAGCTTCGCTGACGGCGTGCGGACGGCATGCGCCTTCTTTCTTTCTTTCTGTTACCTAAATCCCTTCGACATCTCCGGTAAGCTTTATCTTTTTTCCTTTCCCAAATACAGACTGAATTTATCTCGCAATATTTCCCCCTTTTTTAAACGAACCGTGTTCATCTTCCCCCACGTGCAGACTTTCCATTTTTCTTCTCTGAACCCGCCGTTACGCAGCTTAACTTGAATGTTTTCTCCTTCCTTGAACTTTTACGACCCTTCCATTTATTTGTTGTTATATTGTTTTCCTAAACAATGTCTTTCTCTTTCTTTCAGTTTTTTTTACCTTGTCCGAGTTTCAATAAACCTGTTTTGAAATGTACTTTGACTCAGAGTCTTGACTCTCGGCAGGAGTTAAATGCTAAATGTCTAAAGGCCCCTTACGTTCGGCGAACACAAGGCGGCCCGGAGGCATTATACTCCAAGTGCATGTTAAACAAAAAAGGACGACTGACACCGGTATAGAATACACATCTAACCTTATTTCTCATCAATTTTAATGTTATCTTTAGTAAACACATATGATTGGCTACATATTCCCAGTTTTTAAAGTGAGAATTTATGTCAACCAGCTTATGTCTTCAAAAGACTTAAAGATAATTTCTTCTGGAAAGGTTTGAACCAGTGTCCTCCTTGTAGAAGAAAAAAGAAAGCCCAGAGTGCTTTAGATTGCTCACCAACATAAAGCTTACAGTAAAGCAACATTAAATCACCTTATTTAAGAAATGTATATCCTTTGTTAAATGCATGAATGCATGGGTCAGTTGATGTAAATTTAGTTTACAAAACAATGTCTGCTTCCACATGTGTATCGACTAAATATAATATTTAAAGTAACAAGAAATGTCAGATTATAAATCAAATCTATTAACTCTTCAGAAATTAGTTTGCTTACATTTCAGATACCTAGACAGAAATACTAATACTCCAGTTTCAACAGATACAACACTAGTTGAACAGAGACAAGAATA
This sequence comes from Ascarosepion bandense, assembly GCA_037127315.1. Classification (NCBI taxonomy): domain Eukaryota; kingdom Metazoa; phylum Mollusca; class Cephalopoda; order Sepiida; family Sepiidae; genus Ascarosepion; species Ascarosepion bandense. The sequence goes on from JBBBDQ010000330.1 coordinate 4,835,951, forward strand.
TGTAGAGCAACGTGAAGTTTCTGAAATTTGGTTTGATTGTTTAGTGGTATATCAAGTTCTATGGCTTATTTAATGCAGAATAAATAAATAAATATCAATTTGGTTTGGTTGTTTAGTAGCATATCAAGCTTTATGACTTACTTAATGCAGAATAAATATTTTCAATGCAATTTTATGATTTCAACTACATATTGTTTATTTTTTCTAATCATTTCACCCCAAGCAAGGCAGTTCTGCTACTGGTGCACAGGGGGTTACAGCAAAGAGAAAATAAAAGAAACAGGAAACAAAATACTGGGGGTGTTGAAGGAGGCGTAATGAGTTTCTTTCTGGAAGACCAGCATCATCCATAAAGATGGAAGGTAGAAAAGGTTCTCTATGGTGTTTTAGAAAGAGCAGCTTTGTTTTGGAAGCATTAAAATTTATGAGCCACTTCTTGCCCCAATTCATCACAGATTGGAGGTCCTTTCAGAAGACAGCAGCGAGGTTTACTTTGTCAGCCTTGGAAAAATTCTTGCTGAGACAGAAGTAAATGGTGGTGTCATCTGCTTAGAGGCCTATTTGTGAACTGATTACATCATGAAGATCATTGATGAAGATCAGAAAAAGTGTAGAACCTACGATAAAGCCTTGAGGGATGCCCACATTACATAATTTTATACTTTCAGAGTAAATGTATGTGTTATGTTTTGGTGCAAACCTATTTCTTTGGTTTTGTTTCGTGGTATATCAACCCATATGAACTATTCAATACTGAAATCTAAATATTAAAATTCAAACTTCATAATTCAAGAGAATGACATTATTTCATTGCTAATTACTTAGCTGCATTTTCCCCACACACACCAAATCAGAGTGAAAACATTTTTCTCCTTACAAGAGAGGTGATTAATTATTGCAATTATTTTTTTTTTCAATGAACAGCATATCTTCAATTTTTCTATAAAATGTATTGTCATTTTGCTATGAAAATCGTTGGTAATTTCTTTTTTATACTACACTTTTTTACTAAAGAAATGTATTTTTATACTTTGCAAGTGTTTTAATATTTGTTTGTGGATTTACTACTAGAGACCTTAACAAATATTACCAAGCTCATAAGTACAACTACTTGCTACAAACATTATTTTAGTGGATACTTGTATTTAAGTAGACGCCCTATTTTTATTTATTTTTAACTAGGTCTACCAGTCTGCACACTTGAGAGACTTAATAAAGAAGATGTGCCTTCTGGGAGGGTTCTAACCTACGTGTTCTCTTTGTAGGAAAAACCACAGTCTGATCAAATGTGCTTTAGACCATTTTGCTACAGAGAGGATCAGAGTCAAGCAAGGTCCAATTACCTATTTTAAAAGAATATACATCTGGTAAGCCTTTACCTGCTCAAATATCCTTATCTACTGGCTTTCCCACACCACCATATTCAAAATGTAAACAAAGTAATTTCTAAGTAATTAGATTTTATTTCTATGTAATAAATACAAAATATAAAACAAAACAATTATATAAAAGTAACTAAAAGAACATTTAGAGTAATAAGAAATAATGTTGAATTTAAAATAAAAGCAATTAAATCTAGTGCAACAAGATTACAAAATTGCTTGAATATTGCAAACATTTGACGACATGGATGTATCATTGGTGTAATGATTAGTGGCTTAGAAAGATAAATCTGAGAGCAGAGCTCAAACTCCAGTCATACTCTTTAAGTTCAGTTATGTGCAAATACTCTTGGGAAAAGTATGAATACATTCCTTCACCCCCACCTATTGGTTAAATAGCATAACTTATCTGGGGGGGGGGGGGGTCATTGTTAAAAAAAAAAAAAAAAAAAAAAAAAAAAGATGAAGAAATCCTTACAACCCAAAGAAATAAGTTTCAGCTTTAAATAACTGACAAAAGGTTGAAAAACTATAAAAAAAAAATACCATGACAGTATGGATAAGCTGCTGCAATATAAAAACTGATCATCTGATACTTATCTATGTTCTGTGAAAATACTTAAGCAATATTAACTTTAGAGGCATGCTGCAAGGATACATTACCATTGTTTGTTGAGGTCTGGAGTAGTCAGGATTTTTTTGACAATCTTGGCACCATGGATAGGGGGATTAGAATACATAGGTCTGATGAGAATCTTAATCTGTGACATAACACGAGCAGCTTCATCAGCATCTGCACACAACACAGTGAAGGCACCTGCTCTCTCACCTGAAACAAAATGTCAATTATCACCAGAAATTTCTAAAGAAAATAGAATTTTTATGAAAAAACTGTATTTTTTTCTGCCCTCACTAAAAATGACAGGCAGCAAGAATCTTCAAATAGTCAAAATGCATTTTTCAGTGACTGACCAGATCTAGTCATCAAAACCAATATGGATATTCTGTTAGCTTTAATGAAAACAACTAAAATCAGAAAGTAAAAATACCTTTATTAAGAAAGCAACATGTATCTCTTATGGGTTGACTTATATATGATTATCTATCACTTTATTAGCTAGACAGGTTAAAACACTGAAAAGCAGAGTTGAGCAAAAAAAGTTGTTTAATACCTAAATGCCCATTAACTGTCTCAAAACTCAAAATCTGCAGATTATCACAGGTTCCATAAACCAAATAACTATTAACTAGGTACCTAGTATGATGTATTGGGTTTTCCATAAAGTTCATGCCAATTTTTAGTTGTTCATATTACAACACATTACAATACATCAAATTTATTGACAGATATAATATGCTTACATTTCCAATCAGAGCACACTTCAAACTATCTGTTGAGAAAGAAAGTTTAAAATTACTTAATTCTTGTCAATTTTGCGTCCTATGAAAATGGAAGATTACAACAAGCATTTTTGACACCAGACACGTTTTTATTACCACAAAGGTAAAAATGACTCACAAGAAACAAGATATGTACTGTGTACAGTGAAGGTGCTTTAGCTAACAGAACTGTATAGAAGTGGTTCACTAAGTTTTGAGTTGGTGATTGTAGTCTTATTGAAGAAGCACATTCAGGCAGACCCCTACAGATGACAACCAAATCAAGACATTGACCAATAACCTGCATTATATAATGTGGGATTGGCCAAAACACTAAATTTATCAAAATCCATATGAGCACTTAGTGAAGTTTGGGTACCACATATTCTGAGTGAAAAAGAATCTTTTGGATTGCATTTCTATCTGATTTGCTGTATAAACACAATGATAATGCACCCTTCTTGAAGCAAATTGTGACAGGTGAGGAGAAATGGATTGTTTACAACAATGTTAAGAAAAAAAGATCCTGAGGTAAATGACATGAACCCACTTTAGCCACCCCAAAAACAAGTCTTCATCCTAAGAAAGTCATGCTGTGCATCTGGTGGGACTGGATAGGAATCCTGTACTATGAACTACTGCCAAGTAACCAGTCAATTGATTCTAAAAGGTACTGCTTGCAACTGAATGAATTAAAAAGCAACAATTAAAGAAAAACCCCCAGAATCAGCAAGCAGGAAAGGTGTTGTTTTACATTAGGATAATGCCAGACATAACATTTCTTTTGTGACCTGGCAAAAAATTGTTGCTTGAAGCTTGTCTGGCATATGGTACCTCGCCATATTCACCAGACATTGCTCCTTCAGATTTTCACTAATTCAGATCCTTGCAAAAAATTTAAATCTTGGATGACATTAAGGAATTCTTTGCCAAAAAAAATCACTGAAATTATGAGAAGACAAAATTTTTAAGTTAAAGGAAAAAAATGGAGAAAGGCTATGCAACAAAATGGTTCATATTTAGTTGAATAAATATTTAATGGCTTAATTTTGTTTCATGTTTTAATTTCCCTCAAAACCTAGCATAAATTTTCCAGACAACCCAATACATTGTTGAAGCTGGACAATTTCAACATAGAAGACATAAATCAATTGAAGTCTAGATATGCACAGAATAAACAACCAGTACAAAGTAATTCACTAATGGACATATTTACGATACTTTTGAAGTATTTACTCCTAAAACAAATATTCCAATACACCAGAGTAAGTGAAAGTATAATCCAACTGAAACATTGAAAGTGGAACCACATCAGAAAAAGTATCAATTAAAGAAAGTGCATATCTAAAAAAAAGAGGGGGTGTTGTGGAGATGAACACAACTATCCAAAATATGACTGACTTGTCTAATTAACATAAATACTGATGCTGAGAAATAGAGAAAAAAGTAAAAAGAGATTTGGTGGGAGCAAGTCAGAAGTGAGCTTTATATGCTGACTACTGAATTCAGTGAGACTATGTCGACTTCAAGCGACATATTTCTTGATTGTGCTATCTTCATTCTTCAGTAATGCCGAAAACAATTTTCTATGTGTGGACTCCAACTAAATTTTAGACTACTCCTTTTGAGAGCAATTCTAGTTTGTCTGTCTCAAGTGGAAAACAGCAAGAGAGAGTGACAGAGTACATAATCTGGCATGATGAACAGCTTGAAGGCTTGTATATTCAAACCATTAGTCATGATAATTTGTGACATCATTCTAGCCAAAACATCAATAGCTTCTGAACAGTTTCATCTATCAAATTCAACTCACAAAGCTTGTGTGGTTTTCACTTAATTCCCAATGATGTCACATGTTGACATTGTCACCTTGACAAATTGACCATAGTTCAAACTATTTGGCCAAGCACCATTAATAGACTATAAATACTAATAAATTAACATATGAGAATTTTTAGCAACATTTTCCCAAATAAAAACATATGTAGCTAATTAATATGCAAAAACAATATTTAACTGTTTTCTCAAATTAATTTCCTTAGAAGAATTACTTTTTAAAACATTTTTGACTTTACAATTCTTAAGCCAGTTGCAAGTGAATGTGGCTTTCAGGGAATACTCTTAAATATATTTAAATATACTAGTTTGAGAAAACCATTGAAAGAAGTCTTATTTTAGTACTTGAGGTTATTGTTAAAAAATGGTACTTACCATAAAGTCCCATGTTCTTAGCAAAAGATTGAGCGAGAGCCACTTTGTGACCATCAGCAACAAATTTTCGGACAGCATAAGCATCATTGACAGTATCACCACTAGCAAAGCCTTGGTAAGCCATGTCAAAGAAAGGAAACAGTTTGCGAGATTTGATGAGGTTACTTAGTTCATCCCACTGGGCTGGCTGTAAAAAAAAAAAAAATTTTTTCCAACTTTTAAAATTAATGATATTTTAAAACAAATACAATTTTCACATTGGATCAGAAAAAAATGTTAACCATTTTTAATCAGACAAGTCTAAATCATCTTCATATTTTATGAACCAAAAATTGTCAGGAAATCATCATGCAGAAATCAACACATATTTTCTTATTTGCAGCTTCAATTTACTTTCTTTGAAGAGAAATTAATCTAATGTATCAACAAATATCACAATGCCCAAAATATATTTGAAAATGTAATGCATTCATAAAATATTATTTCAAAATTATAATTCTTGCACCCTTGACACTGACCCCACTGTGTTTGTCAAAACAAAATCTAGCCTTCACATTCAGTGACATTTCAAAACATTTTTTTCCTTTAAACCTTGCAATTCAAATACACTCTCAGGAGAAATTTTACACTGAGGAAGAATATATAACACTGATTGCCATGTTTTGACTGCAGCTGAAGACTTCCTTCTTTTCTTTCTTTATTAGTGGCTCCTATATTGTATTTATTATATTATTATTTATTAGGTCTACTAATAAGGTCCTCAAGGCCAAGTATATATGACAATTCTTTCAGTTGTCTGAGTGTTGCTACTTGTCTGAACACAAGAAAGAGAAGAAAACTCACTCTGGGGTCAACTCCTGTAGGGTTATGTGCACATGCATGCAAGAGAACGATAGATCCTTCAGGAATTTTCTACAAAACAAAACAATAATCAATCAGTAAATGTTGTCAAGGAAAGAGAATTTTTTTCTTTAAATTACAATAAATTTATTACACAATAACAAATGTTGACAAAATCAATAAAAAAACTTGTGAAAATTAATTTTATCTTCTCAGTTATATATATATATATATATATATATATATATATATATACACACACACAATCAAAGCTCTCCACAGATTCCTGTTAATAGTGATGTATGAATTAACATCGTCAGAAAATAGTGGAGTGGTTTCCTGTTGCTCCCTTCCAAAGTAAATCTTCAAGATTGGCTGTCACCTCAGTAATTCTACTTTCTGTTCCAATATATGGAATCCTTTATTTAAGCTACAAGAGTAGAATTTTTTGGTTCTCCTCTACTTATCTAGTGTATCTTATATCATTTAGTACTGCACTGTTATTGCTGGTCATGTTTCCAGCAAGTGAATGTATCTGTACTACCTTGCCCAGGGATTGAACTCTCAAATATTGTGTCACCAAAATTCACAAGCCAATACTTTAATCTAACAAGAAAAAAAAAACTAGCGGATTTAAGCATTGGTTTGTGAATTTGGTGACTTAATAATTGTGAGTTCAATCTCTGGGCAAGATAGTACAGATATTTAAACTTGGTGAAAAGTTTGACTGATTGTTTGCTACAGCTTATAAACCCCTTTTCAGGTTATTTACAGCCAGAAAATATTTTTTGATTGCAAGCAATTTTGGGAGGAAGGTGGAGAGATAATGGCTTAGTAATAAAAGTTTTACTAATTAATCCCCAGCCAGGGAAAGAAGAAGTTGATTTATCACCTCCCAAGAGTATTTGCTTATTAATGAAAAACAAACCCAAAAGGAACTGAAGCTTGGCTCCCCAATTATCAATTCCAAGTCATTATCCATTGCACCATCCACATACCCAAATTTATAGTATCTGGTATTCCCAAGTGGTGACTCATCTAGGAACTGACTAGGTTAAACACTGCTTAAATTTGATAATTATACGGGAAGTGATGTTTCAAAGTGATATGACCATAATCTCACTGGGAAGGAGAATAATTGTAGAATTAACCAAGATAAAATATCTGCAGATATGGATAACAGAATAAGAACAATGTTCTTCCATAGGCAGAATAAATAGGTTCAGTTGGAAATTCCCTGAGATTATCCAGATTGGCAAATAACTAAAGACAGCCAAAGGATACAACAGCAAAATGTTATAACAAAAATGATAAGGATATTAGTCTGAATGGAAATAGCTCCTCATCCCATTTTAGCAGGTTATCAAAATACCATACATTTTTTTTTCCAACAGATAAACAAAATTCATTAAAGTTGTCATCTAAATTTTACTGGTACTTTTGAACCGATCTTTCTAAATTCATTCAAGAAAGTCTAGCAATAAAGACTGTGTTACATATGAAAACACCAGATATAGTCAATCATTCTTAAAACATAACAGTACAAATACAATGCAAAACCCCACCTAAGTTTTTCATCAACCAGCTAAGGATCACCCCATGTTGTATTCATATTCTCAATCTTGTTGGTGCAAACCAAAAAATGGGGTATGGTGTACTGCATGCCCACAAAGTAATGAAAGACGAACACCACACTGATAAATAACAATGTGAACCTTGTTTCCCGTATTAAATGTAGATATTTTATTCAGAGCTCAGCCTGCTTGTCAGAGTGCTAGATGATACTTGACGTCTACTTTGTCACCTCTTCTTCCTACGAACTCCTCACTCATCTACTCATCCTGATGTGGTGGTTGGCAATACAAAGTAGAGTTTTCAGAACAACTCAATAGACAGAAAATACACAATGGGAAAATCCATATCTTGCCAATGATGGACCAGAACTCTTCTGGATTTCAAACTTGACAGTTGTAAGGGATCAGCATAGGAATATAATCTATTTCAGTTTTATTGCGACTTGATATCAGGAAATCCTTTTACTCCTCAATCCCCTTTGGCTAAAAAGGAACTTCAAAAAGCTTCTGCTGATCTGGTCTATCAAACAGAAACACTTCCAATAGAGAAAACCATCTCTTCCCTTTCTATATGGTGTGCATAGTATCCCATTATAACTTTTAGGGCATCAATTAGAAGGAAAAGAAAATGTAGTTGATTTTAAAAAATTGAAGAAAATATAAAAACTACTTACAGAAATGTCAGACAAAGTACTTTGAAAATCCAATCCACAGGTTTTGGGATCATAATAGGCATAGGATTTCACATCAAGACCAGAATGTCTAAAATAAAAATGGAAAACTATTGATATAATGGAAAAGTGCTAATCTGTATGCGGAGTTATATATATATATATATATACAAATATATAAAATGGCTTACTATACTCCAGGCCAAGTCATGATACAACTGAGAACCACAACTCAAAACCTACTGAAAAACACTTTAAGAAATTTTGGAAGAAAATTAAGTTGATTTTTTTTTTAAATACTTAAAATAACATTTTGACCCATACCTGAAGATAATAGGATGTGTTGAAAGTTAAACAAATGAAATTATGTATTTTTGCTGTGAACACTGGTAAGTGTTAAACAAAAAGTTCCTCATCTTTACTGCCATGTTTAGAAAATTTTGGCCGTTGTATGCTCTGGCCTTCTTCAGGTGCTAAGAATTTCAAAACAAACTCTTTATTACAATCACTGGGATATATCATTCTCATTCCATGTGTGATGCCACTTCTGGTAGCCATGTATGGTCCACCTAAGATTTACAAAGACAGTATTCTGCTCAGGCTAATTGTTAGCAGCCAAGGCTTAGTATGACACCCTCTGAGTCACTTCCTTGTAGATATAATTGACCCACTGATAGGAAAGTCCCTATCATATGTTCGAAACTCTGCCCATGTCATGGAACTCATCAAAGATGCTCCCAGCCAATGCAACCAGATGGTGAGTCTGAATGTGGTGAGTCTGTTCACCAAGGTACCCACAGTAAAGGAACTATCAATAGTCAGAAACAGATTGGCCTTCGACTCATCCCTAGGAGAACATACTCATATTCCTTTAGATAATCTGATGGAGATGCTGACTTCCTACACACAACTTCAGAATGTGTTCAGACATACATTGACAGGATGAAGGTTTAGCAATGGGCTCTCCATTATCACCATCACTGACTAACATATCCAGGGAATACTTTGAAGAGATAACATTAGACTCAACAGCTCCAAAGTCAACTCAATAGATGAGATACTTTGAGGACACCTTCATACTCTAGCCACACCAGGAAGAGGTCCAGACACTACTGGACCATGTGAGCTCAATAAGATCATCTATACAGTTTACTATAAAAAAAGAGGGTGGCAAAAAAACTAGCATTCCTGGATGTACTAATATCTTGAACAGAGAGAGGGTACAAGACATCCATATACCGCAAACCAACATTCATCAGACAATACCTCAATGTCAGCTCCCACTACCCTTACAATGTAAAGAAAGGAACTGTTCACAGCCTGCAACATCAAGCAAAAGCCATAAGCCGCACGCAAGAGACATGTTGAACAAGAAATGGTCAGTGTAAGCAGTACCCTACAATGTAACAATTACCCAGGGTACATGAAGATAATAACTCAGAAAACAGTCTGTCTGTTTACCCTATGTGAAGGGGTTATCAGAGAAAATACAAAGGATCTGTGGTTCATCAGGATGACCTTCAGAAGTAGTTCTAGACTTTGCAGGTACCTTTCCAGAGTAAGAACCCTAATAGAGGAGAACACGACTAAGGACTGCGTGTATACCATTCCCTGTAGCAGTGGAAAGAAATATAAAGGAGAAACGGGCCACCCACTTAAGGCAAGGCTACAAGAGCATCGCATGGCAGTAACATGGGAGAAGACCACCTATGAAGAGAGAAAGGGGATCACCACCCCCAACGGGATGAAGTTGAAATAATAGATAGAGAACACCAATGGAAACTACATAAACTTAAGGAATCAGCACATATGCTAGGCTACAAAAATCTTCTAAGCTGACTAAGCATAGAAATGAATACAATATAGGAAACAGTTAAAACGGAGTGCTAGAGAAAATCATTAGCATCAAAGATTGCAATATAAACTCCAGAAAATTAGATTTATAAGTCCCAGAAATTCACATGCTGCTGTCCACAAGGACACACAGCCCAGTGGATATAGACGTTGGTTAGTTCCAGTGACTTGACCCAAAGAGTTATGAGTTCAATACCAGGCTAGTGGTGAACAAATAACTTAAAGAGTTAAGTGAAATGGAGATAACTACATGGTTACCAGAAGTGGCATTGCATATGGAATGAGAATGATATACCCCAGTAACTGTAATAAATCGTTCAGTTTGAAATTCCTAGCACCATAAACATCTGAACAATGTAAATACTACCTCATCTCAAAAATATAGACTAAAACAAAGAGGTAGTTAGGATTTCTGGATATATGATCCACAGAATGTTGAAACATTCACCAAACCCTTTATTCAATCTAACCCCAGAGATTGAATAAAGACAGTTGATATGACAATTTTCTCAGAAAAAAAAAAAAAATGAAACAAAACATTGGCAAGTGTCAGAAGGAACATTTAGTCTTCCACAGTCAATTGAATTGGCATATATAATAAATAATGAGTTTCATATTCACTGGGTTGATTATCATTTCTTGTAATATATTCAGCTATGTACATGAGAGCCATTTTTATTTCATCAGAAAGATGTTTCTAAATTTTCCAGATTGTCAAATATTTTCAAACTTTCCTCACATAGTTTATAAAAAATATACTACAGAGTATTTTACTTAATCAAAATAGTAAATTTCATCCTTTAACTTTCAGTTAAAGCTAAAACAAAAGCTTTTTCATTTATCAAATTTCATTTTAAAACTTAGGTATTGAGAATTATCACAAAATAAATGAAGTACCTATATAAAAACAGGCATAGAAAAATGTCTTCAAAAAGACGTATATCTGTTAAAAACTAGACATTAAGTAATATTATTTGTTAATGTCATTTTTTGTTAATTTTTAATAAATCATAACAGTTCATTCAATAAAAAAATAAATCATGCTTTTAACTTTTAAAAGCAAAATATAAAGGGTGTAAAAACAAGAACTTTTCTGCCAGACCACAGAAAATGATAGATGACAAATTAAACTGAAAATAGGTTATATTCGTGTACATGTTGATGAGAATGCATATGCAAGATGAAGAGTATTATATACAAAATTCTGCGCGAAGAAATAAAACACTTGGTATATATGTGAATGTCTATATATATATATATGATATATCAGTATTGCAAAGTGTGTCAGAAATACCTCCCCAGTAAGACATTAGCAAGATGAAGATACCATTACTACTAATGTCTTAGCATGTTGTACATATTTTTGACATATCCTGTATAGAAAAAAGAGAGCAGAAAGAATGAGATACCAGGCTTTCATAAGACTAAATTATACACCACATATACCAGTAAAAAAAAAAATTTTAAATATATCCACATAGGGAAAGTGTGTGTGTGTGTGTGTGTATATATATATATATATATATATATATATATATATATATATATATATACACACATTACAGAGATACTTCTTATATCACCAGGAGAGTACACTGCAGAGGTGAGCAAAATATACATCCTTAGTAGACTCTACTGATGCCACACTGGAAACAGAATTTTGTTATTTTAAATCTGACAAAGAAAAGAAATAATTTATTCATATCTTAAGTTATTTTCAAATAGCTATTAATTTCTTAATTACATAGTACTTATAAAATATAAAAAATATTTCTAACATTCTTTGATTCATCTTGGTCTCTCTAACTCCAGGGCCAACCAATATGTATCCTAATAATATACATTTCTTAATTCCTCCCTTTCTCTCCCTTACAACAATCCAAATCAGAGACTACCTTGAGTGACTCTTGGAATTTGTATCGGGTGAAAAAACTAACTGAAAAAAAAATAAATATATCATTCGAATTTTAACTCTCTCACTAAAAATTAAAACTAAAGTGTTCTTTTCATAATACTTACATTATATTTCAAAATTGTGGATGTTATGAAATTTTACTGTCATAGGCATAAATTATTTTTAGAATAAAATAAAATCTTACTCAAAATCATCAAAGTAAGGAATGTGTCAAGGGACAGCTGGTAGCATTCTGGTCTTGGAAACTACTGCTAAAAAAATATTCAACAAAAGATGTCCTTACTTAAGGTTATTTTTGTCTAACAAATATCAAACATCACAGGACAAGTGAGCTTTTACCTAACTGGATTCAACTCCCAAAAAAGCAGGTAAATTTTGACTATTCCCAACCTCCTACACACAATTTTTATTATTTAAAAATGAATATGTTACATAAATACTATATTTGAGAGTACAGGACTTTAAATTACATACCTTTGCAGAGCCTTATATGTAAAGTTGAGGCCCTTCTATAAAGCCAATATTAAAATGTTGTATAGTAATTACAATGTGGTGAAAAGTTCACTTAAAAAAAATCAGTATTTTAATGACCTAAAAAACAGAATACTAGTTTGTTTAATATACCAATATATCTTGGTATATTCAAATCCTAAATTTTATTTTTTTTTCTATTAATTTTCATTGGTCAAAAATAAATAGAAAACAGTGTATTTGTAGAAGGAGCTTCAGTGGCTTTCATATTTTTAAACTTTTTTTTTTTTTAAAAATCCCAAGCAAAGCAGTAAAGCCACTAATATGCAAGGGGGTTACTGAGTGATAGAGAATACAAAAAAAACATCTTCAAGAGAGATGATGATAAAAGAACAAGAATTAAGACACAATATATCTATTGACAGTGCATTTAAATTTTTGAAGATTAAAATTGACAGGGAAGCAAGATACTTACTTGAAAATTGGCGTGTGATTACCCCAGGAGGGTGTTGGGAGGTAAACAGTCTTGGAGGGAGAATACCATTTGGACTGGGGGGAAAAAAAAAAAAGATAAAAATTTTAATATTTAATAAATTTGTATTAATCATATTGGATAGCATATAAGACTCCCTTCCTAAAGGTCTAATGTTTACCCAAACACCATAGACTTGTACCTCACCCTAAGTTTTCCAAATTGCTGTGTTGCAACATTTCATGCCACACACATTGTAGTGAACCGCTCTCATTCCCTTCACATTCCACTGCTGATATGCAAGTTCCATTCAAGCAGCTTCTTCTCATGAAGTGCTGCTTTGTGGAACAGACTCCCAAAAGGATGCTTAACTTGTTCCTTGTTCTGGTCTAGAGTTAACTAATTTTCCCCACAAACTTTGCTTTGCCTCTTATTCTGTAACCCTCTACCTCTAGTGGCTCTTGTACAAAGTAAACATTATATATATATATATATATATATATATATATATATATATCTGTGTGTGTCAGAATAAATCAATTGCAAACATTGTGTCTGCTTATTTTTAATAAAATCTGTTCATCCTCATGGATAATCTTTCGCATATTATAATTAAAAGATGTCAGAAATGTTATTATCATGTTATTATCATTCATTTCTCAAGGTACCCAAGTATTTTCAATCTCTTTCCAAGATCATCTTCAGGGGCGTGAGTTATGATAACAAAAATAACCGCAAAACTGTGTTGCTTAAAAATTACTGTAAATTTTTTTTCCTGCTTCAAATATAACGGTTGACAAATTGCTAGCATTCATTTGAACGTGAAAATTATCCAAAATGGAATTTTTTTATATGTTGTAATGTCATGATCATGCATGTGTTAAAGCATGAAAAAACTATTCTTTTTACAAACATTTTAGAACATTACTACAGTATTCATAGCTGATTCTATCAATTGATGGCTTAAGTGTTTTAATGAATATTGCCTCAAGAATCTGAAGTTTTCTTTTGTTGTTTTCTTGGTGTAGAATAGTTGTGTTATCGATCATTGTTTTTTTTATATTGTGAATGTAGAGAGAAATGTTGTTATAGATGTCAGGAAATGGAATGGTCAGACAAATGTAATGTAAGACATTTAATTTATTTTTTTTTTAATCATATCACCCCAAGCAAGGCAATAACGCCATTGATGCACAGGGGGCTACGTAAGAGTAAAAAGATTGGAAAAGAGAAAGCCGGAAACCACATCCTAAACAGGAAACAAGGGATGAGTCTCTTCACCTGTTCAATAGACGTGGGTGGACTGTGAACCGGGCGATAGTTTAGTTAATGTAGTTGTAAATCCAACATATTTCTGACATCCTTTAATTATAATACGCAAAAGATTATCCATGAAGATGGACAGATTTTATTAAAAATAAGCAGACACAATGTTTGCAATTTATTTAATCTGACATGTCTAAAAGAAAATTTGCTGCCTAAATACATAAATCTATATATATAGATATAATCTCATCAGAATTACATTTAGTATTGTTTAGTAGCCAATTCCCAGATCAAATATTTTATTTATTTCATATAAATTTATCAGAATTATTTCTATTTGCTTTAACATCTTGCTTTGTAGGTTCTTATATTACTACCTTATGTTTCATATGATCTGCTAAAATATATAAACAGAGTCAGAACCTTTTTAAAAATGTCAATATTTGCTTAACTTTACTTCAAGGAGTTTCACTATATAATGCCCAAGAGCCACTCAAGGTAGAAATTACTGAATGAAGTTATGTGAGCAGTAAAGTAAGAATTAAGAAATACAGTTAATGCAAATATGTGGGAGGGATAATGGCTAACCCTAGACTGAAACAGGTTAAGATTGTAGTGGCCAGGAAAGTATCCATTTGAAAGTCAATTCCATTAAAAAAAAAAAGAAAAAAAAAAAAGAGGGTTGTTCAAGTGAGACATTTCATTTAAATTTTAAAAGATCAAAGTTAACAGGAAAGCAGGAAGAGTTCTCAAAGCAAAAATAAATTATTATCATAAAACTTATGGTTACAACTAGTAATTTCAACAGTGAAATCATGAGTCCTGATTGCCAATCTTATACTGCACTCAAATTTGTGAAGTTAAGGTACCAACAAGAAAAGATGATCGAGCCAATTACTGTGAAAATATCAATGAGCAAAGAGTGATAAAAATGGTTTTAAACAAGTCACAAATACTCATTTCATGAGAATTTAGTCATATACAGGTACAACATTAATTTTCCTGCTCCCTTGGTTCCAGAAATTTGCAGAACCAACAGAAGTTATGTATTAACACTTCAATAACCAACTTGACCTACTGAATATGCATCGCTCATATCACTACAGCACTAACAATTGTTATATGTCTATATTAAATTTTTCATGTGACGACAAATTTAATAACTATTTTGAAACAAACTCTATATACACCTTTGTGCAAATTAATTGAAACAAAACGAATAGTCTTCCTAGGATCTTTCACACTTTCCCTGATCATGTATACGTTTATCGCTTGGCGCTGTTTTTCTCTTCTGACTGCATTTTCCTTTACATTTTAAACTGATGAGTCCAGTTTGTTTCTTCGCCTTCATGACATGAATGACATCAACAATATCCGCAATCTCTCTGTAAGACTTGCCAGTGTGTTCATGCAGTGTTACAATTTTTGTATGCTTCCTTGAAGTAAATCTATCACAGACAATGATATATATCACAGATATATATCATTTATTATATAGATATTATATAGATATCACATGTGATATCTATCACAGACAATGACTGTAGAACAACTAATTAACAGTCAAGACAATAGTGTCTGGGCATGATAAAAATCTGTCGCAATCACAGATAATGCAATATTTTTCAATGTCAAACAAATTTCATGATAAAACCTGAAAATATATTCATACTACTACTGCACACCACTACAAATGACTTAATATGTGGGAAAAATAAAATTCGATTACATCCCATCACTCCAGCGGGTCTAAAACTGACCACACAGTGAAGGAAAAGAAAGGAAACTAAACAGTTATTTCAAATCATTTGCACAAGGATTGTAACTATTAGAAATAATGTTGTTAACATTTCTTTTGCACATATTATTTCTGAGACTCCAATATTGAACGTCAATCCTTAAGTAATTTTTGTTACTTCCCAAAGTTAAGGAAATGACAAAGCAGAAATTTACTTGTCTTAAATTTCATGACATCAACTATTAAAAATACAAATAAGTGTTATAATTACAAAGAAAGCAGCTCCAATTCTCAGAGAACCAGTTCCAGAAATTCCTTGAACTGTCACATTCTGAAATGAAGAAAATTTAGTTTACACACTATTGACATATTATGCTCATATATTAATCTGGAAAAGAAAGTTTAGAACATACTGACAAACTTGCAAATGGTTTGCACGATTAATTTTTTTATTATTAACAACAAGTCTTTCTCATCCAGTAGAAGCAAGCAGAGCCAGCACATACTACTCCTAAACACCCCCAACCAGGTGGAGAGAGCCTAATTGAAGGCTCTGGGCAATGCTTTGTGACCCTTGCTATCTTAACATATATTACAAATTAAACTAAGCACAACTGACTATTAAATAATGAAAAATTTTCAGATTTTAATATTCTAGGGTTTTTTATTTATTCATTTTTTTTTGTCCAAATCTGATTTTGTTTTACTCAAGTCTCCAAAAAATAAAATAAACCACAATAAAATTCACTATTTTTTATCCATAAATGTTGAACATGTTAAAGGTCAACATTTTAACAAGAAAAATTTCAAGTTGATGCTAAAAATTGCCACAAAACATGGATTTATTTAAGATGGAATGGAAAAAAAAAATAAAAAAATAATGTCTGCCATTATTATTTTTGTTTCTTCAAGAAAGTTACCAAATTTGAATATTGATTTTTTAAGTGCAGCTTAGATGTGGAACAAGGCCAAAAATGGGGTACCTAGTGAGGATCAAATTCACTATTCAGTTGTAATAGGTTCTAGTTAGACAAACTTGCTAACCATTACACCATATTGAGGTATCTTGTCAAATTTGAATAAAAGATAAGGAATGATTAAAAAAAAAAAAAAAAAAAAAAAATCAAACAGAGGCATTATATTCTTGAGATAAAGAACTAATTATCTTACCAAGTTATCCTTAAGTGCTGCACAATTCTCACCAAAAGCCAATTTGGCAACAGCTGCACAATAGCCACTATCACCACCAATGGGAAGAATATTCTTTGTCCAAATTTTCTGATAGTAACAACTCTTCAGCCTGAAAAGAAAAATATTAAAATCTTATTACCACTATACTTGTAACAAGGATAACTCATAAAACAATAAATATAATATGAATGAGTCAATCTTTTTAAGTTGTCTAATACAATGGGGGATGGTGAAATTTTATCAAGATGCAATAAACAGGGAGAGAGAATTCTAATAATGGAGGGAGTGCCAAATTAATAAACAAGGTGGTCTTAGACTGGTGGCAGCAGCAGAACTACATACACTTCTCCCAGCATCAACTTCCACTTTCAAAGACATTCTTTAAAATCTTCTTTCAGGATTATCAGCTGCCTTGTCACATTCTCCTTAATCTCGTCTATAGTATTAAATCCCCTCTTTAACAACTGCCAATTTCTTTTGTTTGCAGTCTGCATATGTTCAACATTTGTAGGGGTTCTGTTTGAAGGCCTTCTAGAAAGTGGATTGTTTTCAATGGATCTCTAGCTAAGAATATACTTACCCGGGAAGCCATTGAACACAATCCATTTTTCGGGATTTTTTTTTTTACTTATATTTATTTACAGTTAACCATTAATAAACTTGGGAGTGGGGAAAGCTGCAGGAAACTCAAAGTAATACTTTAGAGCAGCTGATAGACTTAAGTGACACAATCCTGTGAATATTGTACAGTCAAGATACACAAAATGGTTTAATATTTTCCAGACAAAAGAAATTCTGGGGATTCTGAACTAATCATGAGAATTCAGGAGATTAATTATGACGAAATAAGAGAAATCGGTATTAATTCTAGGTTTCTTACTATAACCCATTAATACCCACCATCTCTAAAACTGGGTTGGACATATTAATGCATGAAAGTGAGAGATGTCATGTAAGTATCTCATTTTGCCAAACTTATTTAATAGATGAAGGTGTTTGAATAGAATTAAATTTCTGCAGTATGTGATTCACACCAGGAAATACTAAATGGTATGAATCAGAATTAATTTCAATAAAGAGCCTTTGTCCAAAGAGAAGTTGTTCTGTGGTGACCACATGTGTAATGGGCTCACCCTAAGAGATACAAAAACAGGCTTTGCTCTTGGTGCCATGCTTGAAGAGAGGGTTGACCTGAAAGATAAACTCAACGGGTGGAGATTTATGCCTTACAGGATGTCACTAGCTGCCTTATACATGTAAATACAAGCTCTTCAGATGTGCATATGTGAGACAAGCAGATCACAAAGACATATAAACAGTTTATCCGAGAGTGAAAAAGTGTTTCACATTCTCACAAGATACATGTTTAGAGAAAGCCACACACCCACTCAGCAATATTAACTGATTAAGTTTGAAGGAGAATAAACAGTCATTTTACATACAAGAGATTTAGCTTCATGTTCTTATTAATTTATAAGAATGTTCCTCAACTGGTCTTCCCCAGAACCCTAGGGTCCCACAAGAATGTAATAGACTAATGTATTTGAGTAATTTTTGTTCAGTTTTATGTTTATAAAATTCCTATATGGTCTATAAAAAAATCCTTGTTTATTATAGTAAAGGCTTCAACCTCTTATATTATTTAAAATTATAATAATCATCATAGGAAGTATATTTAGTGATGTTTATATACCATCAGGTTCAACTGCCTTCACTGTTTAGTGGGCCAGACATGCAAGTGGCAGGTTTGTGCACCAATGAGTGACATGGTGTCTATATATTATGTTTAACACATGAACTACGATAAAAATATAAAAATCATGGTATATAATAATTTTTATGAAATGGTTTCACAAAGATGAAAAAAGTTGGGAAATGCTGGAACATTACACCTCAACAGAATGTTATGTTCTGATTCTATTTTTCTTTAGATAAAATTCAATTAGCCCAAAAGTTAATAAAATATAACTAGATCCTGCAGGAAAAAAAAAAATAAATTGCATATGCTCACCTTACGGACAGATGGAAGTACATAAGGTTTACCATTATCATCTCTGTAAGCACCAACACCAAGATTCATTTTTTTAGCACTGGTATCTCTCTTAAAGGCTTCTGTCACCCCCAAGATGACATCAGGAGGACCCATTTCTACATTGGACCACCATGATCTAGAAAGGAAGATTTTGATTTTCATTAGATTATAGAATCTTATATACATAATAGAAAGGTTTTTTTTATATAAGTATATACAATGTGTACATGTATCAATGAGATTCTTTTGCAAATAGTCACTTCTTGTGGTTTCCTACTGCCACTAAAATATCAAGTTTTAAATTATTAATTTGGTAGAACTTCACAATAGGCACTGCAACCAGAAATTATAGTTTTTTTTATATTACTATAGATCATATATACTTGAGTATAAGCTGACTTCATATATAGTGCTACCCCTGAATTTTTTTGCATCAATTTCAACCACTCCAGAAGAACACACACACACACACACAACCTTTTTTGATACCTCGCCACAGTAGCGATTATGGAACTCTGAAAGTGGGAGGGAGGAGCGAGATTTTTCTAAGGAAGAGGAAGGCAAACTCAAATAGTATCTTCATTTTTATACTACACCACTATCATATACACAACTTAGAAATGAGTTTGAGTATAAGTAAATTAAACGGAATAACTTTTCATTCATAGTAGTGGAGTTTTAATCTATTCTTGCCCATTTTCCACCCTCACGCTGTTAGAACATGAGAAGTTAATTTCAAAACAAAATCAAAGGATTAATACTAACGCGAATACTAGCAGAACAGTGTGATTTGTCAAAAAGCTAAATGAAAAAGAAAATGCAGAGGAAAAGTGCTGAAGATCAAATCTTATCGAAATCAGAGACTGATCAGTTTCATTAATTTTTATAACTTATAAAAGTGTATGGGCCAACCAAGGGGCTGACCAAAATTAGGAGAGGAGCTTAGCTCCTTCTGCCCCCATCCCTGTGGAATGGCCACCATTACCTCCATACCATTTATTCAAAAAGCAAGAATAAATTTTAAAATATTGTGAATTTAGATCATATAAGTGATGAGTAATTGAAACAATTATTACAAAATGCTGATAATTTAACCCTTCAACTTCACTTGTATACAAATGAAAATCATTGTTAAATTGGGCTCATATAAATGGCATTAGCAGATGAAATACAAAGGTGTAATCTTCCTTCTAAATAAGAATATACCCACTTTTATTGTAATTGTTTCTTACATCAATACAGTAAATAAAGACAATTATGAACCTAACCTAATTATCAGTAGAAAACAAAAAAAAATCCTTTGCAACACCTGGTTGACAAACAACTCATAGGTGAAAATTTTGATTTGCTTATAAGAGCACTACCATCAATGACAGAAAATTTAACTGGAAGTGCAAATGAATTTTTCTGGTCAATTTATGATACACTGTGAAATTAAAATGTTTGAAACTAATTATATATATAAACACACACACACACACAACCAACTATAATGTTTAAAGTCTTACAATACAAATTAACTTCACCAAGTCAGTTATTATTGTAATAAACATGAAAAGTAAATTTTAAAATTATTTAACCTTGGATGTCATTGGATAAATTTGCAGAGTAAAATATTAAAAAAGAATTCACACTATTTACATTGTTCAGACTATTGTCCTCATCTTTACGATGCTTTGCCAATTGTACGCTATGGCTTTTTCAGGTGCTAGGAATTTCAAACCAAACCCTTTATTATGATGACTGGGGTATATCATTCTCATGCCATGTTCACCATAGTACCCACAGTGGAGGCACAGACTGGCCTTGGACTCATCCCTAGGAGAACGTACCAGTATTCCACTAGATAACCTGATGGAGATGCTGACTTTCTGCACACAAACAATACACTTCAGAATAGGTTCAGACATATATAAACAGGATGAAGGCTTAGCAATGAGCTGGTAATTATCACCATCACTGGCTAACATATACATGGAATGCTTAAAAGAGATGGCATTAAAATCCACAGCTCTAAAGCCAACTCTATGGCCAAGATACGTTGATGACACCTTCATACTCTAGCCACACCAGGAGGTCCAGACATTACTGGACCACGTGAACTCAATAAGATCATTGACACAGTTCACTATAGAAAAAGAGAGCGACAAACTAGCATTCCTGGGTGTACTAATATCTTGAACAGAGAGGGGGTTCAAGACATCCATATACCGCAAGCCAACATTCACCAGACAATTCTTCAACTTCAACTCCCATCACCCAAACAATGTAAAAAATGGGATCGTTCACTGCCTGCAACATTGAGCAAAAGTCATAAGCAATGATCCAGAGACATATGAACAGGAAATGATCAGTATAAGCAGTACCCTACAACATAACAATTACCCAGGGTACATAACACCTCCAACAAACATGGAAGGAAGGGTGTATGAGGATAACAACTCTCAGAAAACAGCTTCAGTCTGTCTATCCTATACAAAGAGGTTATCAGGACAGGCACAACAGTCTATGACAAATCTAATTTTTAAAACCTGTAGATGACAGGGTGGAGATTTTCACCTACATTTATTTTAATTTTCTTGATTCTTCAAGGAAGAGACAAAAGAATCTCTCATTTCCTGGACTTAACTATGTCCAGCAAAAATATAAATGAGATCACCTACTTGCCAACATCAGGACTCATTTTCATAACTTCAACTCCCAAAAAGAGTGATCTTTATTGAGGTTTTCTAATTCGTTTTCATCATCAAAAATATAAACCAAACCTTTCTCTCTTCTTGCTAATGATATTTGTATCTTAAATTCTTAAAGAAGAAGTAAAGTTATTTCACAATTTGTTCACCACATACCAAATCTTGGGCACCTGGAGGTGGTGTAAGGGTCAAGAAGCTTGTCTCGCTAGAATCATTACAATTGAGTTCAATCCTCACTGGGTGTCCCATACTTTCGGCTTTGTGCCACATCTAAGCTGTGCTTAGAAAATCACCATATCAATTCATTTGGCACCTCAAGAAGGCATAATGGTTAGGAAGCTTGTCTTGCTAGGATCATTACGATTGAGTAGTGAGTTTGATCCTCACTGGGTGACTCTTACTTTTGACTTTGTGCCACATCTAAGATGCACTTAGAAAATCACCACCACATACCTATTCTTCGAATAAAAAGAAAAAAAAAGTCTTGAGTCAATTGTTCCTTTCATAAGGGCGAATATTCCAGATGGCCTCTTTCAGTTCAGTCCTTTACTTTCTTCGTGCACATGAGAGTGTCATTTAGCTACATGCTTTGTCTTCTTAAAAGTTGCAATTTTCTGTTGCCAAGTGATGTTCATTTCCTCTTTTCAGTTTTTGACAGCATAAATATTCTTTCTGCTGTATCAATTCAACATCGAGTTGACTGAAGTGTTCTCAGTTTTTCTTACAATTGGTGATTTACCATTGATTTTTGGTTTGTGACTATTTAGTCACTCAAATAAATGTTAATATGCAACATAGAATTAATGTGGACGAGTTGGATAAAATATTCAGCCTCTTCATTTTGCAACCTCTAAATCTGTGGGCAACACGAAAAAGAAGTCTTCATTCCTCAAGGTCTGCAATCCGACATAACTTTTAATATATGGGAAATTTCTCTTGTGCAACGCTTTGTATTAGACCGCATCTCCACACATATAATGTGTTATTTTTTTTTAGCGATTATCTAATCCTGCTTCCATAAGTCATTTTTTTTCCTGGTGATGAGTCATTATTTAACTTTACATGCATGTATAAGTGAGAGTTAAAAAAAAAAAATTTGGGATAATTTATAGACAGTATACACTTCTAATGCTGTGTGTGTGTGTGTGTGGGGGGGGGGGTTTAAGGGTGAATACATGGTCATGTAACAGCGTGTAAAATGTGAAAAGTTTATATGGCCACAAAACTAGACAATTTTACAAATTATGTATACAGATGTTTAACAAAAGCTAACAATCATAGTAGATAATTACTAAATTATCTAACTCAGGAATTGAAGAAAAAAAAACATTATTGGCAGAGGAACATGAATTGGTAAATATACAATAATAAGGAGAAAAAAAAATTAAAAAACATCTTTCGATAGACCATCCCAAAACAATTTGACTTTAATTGGAGTAGATAGATCTATCGACCGATTCACACTCCACCCACGTCTATTGAACAGGTTAAGAGGCTCATCCCTTGTTCCCTGTTTAGGATGTGGTTTCCGGTTTTCTCTTTTCCAATCTTTTCAATATTACGTAGCCCCCTGCACATCAGTGGCGTTACCGCCTTGCTCGGGGTGATACGATTAAAAAAAAAAAAAAATATATAATTTGGAGTGACATATCATCAATAGACCATTATTACTGCACTGATTTCAGTTCACAAGTGGTACTGTACAATAGTAGCCTTGTGTCGGATAAAAAGTTTTGTAAATAACTTATTGCACTAAGAGGTTTTCTTTTGCTTCTAAAGTAATGGCCAATAAGCATTCAAATGCAGTTTGAAAAAATGAAAGTTTAATATGTCACCACATGATGTCCATGTATACCTTGATTATCATCTTTGATGCATATGTAAAAAGTGGTATGTGGCACTATAAATAAGGTGCGAGCAGCCAGTGGCAAAGACAGACATCTAGTATAACCCATTATTGTCACAAGTTCAAATTCCAGTCCAGTTTACTATATTCAATTTTGTACAAATTCCCATGGAGGAAGAAAGCATAGATCCATCTCTGAATTGAATAACAGAGTAGACTAGGATGTCAAGTCTTGAGTGGTAGCCAATCTAGAAAAACAACTTTGAATTCAAAAGTGACAGCAGACAGAAAACCTACATTACATTTCCTAAAAAGTCACTTCAATTCACAAATCGTTAAAGAAGCAATCTGCAGAGAGCCATGATCACCTACATTCTGAAATGACTAAGTTAATTTTTTTTAAATAACAATTTCTATTTAGTAAAAGAGAGTAAAAAAGAAAAAAAAAAAAGAAAGAAAGAAAGAAAAAGAAAAAAGAATGTGTAGCTGAAAAATAACTAAGGAAGCAGTAAATTAAATGTGTTAAGCTGGGGCTATTACAACAAACACAAAATAAAATGATTAGAATTCTACATAGAAAGAAACTATTCAATTAAAAAAGAAGATGAAAGTTCAACAGAACAAAAGCCATAAATGCTCACTCATTCTTTAGAGTTAGAGATGAGATATGCGAAGAAGCTAAAAGTTTACATTTAATTTATATTTTAAGTGACAATAATCAAGCAAACTTTCAGTAGCAAGTTGCTATGACAGACACCAGATGAAATTTCTTATGCATTGAATAAAATTTGGCAACTGTACAAAATGTTAATGCAAATCTAATAACAGTAAAACTAGTTATGGCTTCTATAATCTCGTTAAAAGAATAAATAAATAAATAAATATACTAATTATTCAGATTATCCTCATCTTTGTTGCCATTTCTATGATGTTTCAGCTGTTGTACACTCCAGTCTTCTTCAGGTGCTAGGAATTTTGAACCAAAACCTTTATTATAATCACTAGGGTATATCATTCTCATCCCTTGTACGAAGCCTCTTTTGGTAGTCATGAGTTATCTCCCTCTAACCAGACTATCTAAATTACGTGTTCATCACTGCTGTAACCTGGTATTGAACTCACAACTCTCAGCAGTAGTGAACAAGTAACTTAGAGAGTTTGGTTAGAGGAAGATAACTCATGATTACCAAAAGAGGCTTTGCACAAGGAATGAGAATGATATACCCAAGTGATGCAATAAAGGGTTCGGTTCGAAATTCCTAGCACTTGAAGAAGGTCAGAGCATACAACGGCCGAAATGTCATACAAATGGCAACAAAGATGAGGACAATAGTCCAAATAATGTAGTGTAAATATTACCCCATCTCAGAAATATAGAGAAATACTGAAATAAATAAAAATAAAAATATCTTAATACTGAATTCCAATTTTGATCTAAATTTCCTTTATGTCGAAAGAAAAAAAAAAGTTTCCTTTTATTTTTTTTTAAGGCTTTACTGAATTATGAGCCAGACTTGAGTTTTCATTCTAAGAAAGAGATACAAGAATCCAGCTCAGAGGAAAAAAAAATAAAAATAAAAAAGTGAAACTTACTGTCTTGCTTTTAGTTTGTATACTGAAGAAAATAATTTTACACAAAAAAGCATTTTAATATTTCTATTAATGATTTTCCAATCCATCCATAGTATTGGTCAGGGAATGAGAGCAATTCAATACAACGTGTGACATGGCAAGTTCAAGTCTATGATGGGTAGAACTGAAAAAATGTACACTGTAGTGTAGTGTAGTCACTAGTGCAAATTTTCGCGTTTCCAGTATGTAGAAATGTAAAAATTACCTTTTCAGTGAAAAAAAGTGCACTGCTGGTAATTTTTACAACAGAGTGCACTGTAGCCCCCTCCCCTCTACAAAATAAAAATTCATGTTTAAACTGTAGAATTATTCAAGAAAAATAGAAAATATATTTAAAATATGTAAAAAAAATGATGCATAGGTTTGTTTTATACACAAAGGAATATTCTTTCGTGTATAAAAAAAACAAACCTATGCCTTATTTTTAAAAAAATACAAATGTCATTAAGAAAGTCGCTACTTTTAGTTTTAAAGGTCACTGTTCAGCTCTAGGGTGCTACTGACCCATTAAAAATTCCTCCATTGTGAAAAAGCTAGGGTTAAAGTTTATAAACTTTAAAAGAGGAGAAATACTGAGAGCTTCAGCAATTTATTTATTTGTCATTTCATTTTAAACTTGACCTTGAGCCATATTCTGTTCGAGTGGGCGTACCGTACAGGTATACCAATAATTTTTGTAAACGTAATCAAAGTTCCAATATTAAACTTTAAAAAAAAAAAAAAAAAAAAAAAATGCAGCTTCTCCCACTTTTTGTTTACTTTTTTTTGCCTCTGGAACTGGATAGTTATCCAGTTCCAGAGGCAAATCACAGCTACGAAGTTTGCAAATAAACTTATTTTCGAAACTTTAGAAAAAAAAAAATAGCATACAAATCCAACCGAGTTAAAAATTATTAATCTAAAAATAGGTTATTGTTTAATGTTTATCGATTTTCCACTTGTGGTTTGTTGATCTGTTAGGCGAAACTTTTCAGTGCTATTTTCAGCCGGGATATCTCAGCTCTAGTCGGTTGCAGTTTGAGTTAATTTAGGGAGTTTACGACATCATTAACGTTTGTATGATTTTAAAAGGAATGGCTATAAAATTACTTTAAATCCTGATTCATTAGAGCGTGATGATGTATTGTAAACACATTTTTCACTTGAATTTAACTGAGAACAGTTTCTTACGGGAAAATCTTACTCAACTTTCTTCTTGGGAATTTCCCTTCTATATTCAACCAAAATTTCTAATGTATAGAGAGGTAAGGACATTGTCACTTCCGAAAATAAAAGAGAAGAAACAAACGCCAAAGAAAGACTTAAACTCCAGAATTATTAAATTTGTAATTAAATAAAATAATTAATTCACTTTTTTCTGCTTCTTCCTGGTTTTGAAACCTGCTATTCAAGGTTATGTGAAAAAAAAATTCACTCAGCCATTATTAATGAGAGATCGTAATACGCACACCAACTCGCCTCATCGTGAGGTAACGAGTCGAGTCTGATCATGATCGCGAGTAAATCGGTGTCGTAAGTTAGAGCCTCACATATGACCTTGTGCCAGACTATGTGAAATACTTAGAGTCTTTTAGAGAAAGATTAAAAAAAATAAAATAAACAGCTACAGTTCGGAATAGTCCAGGGATCAAGATATGGAACATCATGTACATTCCAGACGTTTTTTTTTAAACTTTTCTTAAGGATTCGGAAATTGAACAGTCATCAAACAAAAAAAGGTCTCTAATTCCTCCGTGCGTCAGTACTATTGTTATTTGCTTTTTTAAATTATTGTTAAAAAAAAAAAAAAAAAAAAAAAAAACTTTAAGAGGGAAAATGCATTAAAATATTAAATTATTTAGTATCTAGTTACCGAATTAAAAAAAAAAAATGGAATTCAATGTCCAATCCAAATTGATTACTACTCGCTTTTTGAATTTTACACTAAATATTTTCCAATTTAAGATTAAAACAGTAAATTTAGTTTTTTTAATTCATTATTTTTTTTTTTTTTTTACGATGTCAAAACAAAAAAAAAAAATTAAAAGTTCATGCTTAGTTTAAGAATAAAGTTTTATAGTTCGTAAATAAGTTTTTTTTTCTTTGTTTTGTCAAAGAAATTAAAAATATTTGGTTAAAAACATTTTTTTTACCTTTAAAATGTTTTTTTATAGTTAGGGAGAGAGAAAAAAAATGTATATAGCAGAAGTCATTTAAGGTCGGTGCTAACAATGTCAAGGTAGAACTTTAAGAAATAATCTCAAGGAGATTGTTTTATAAAAAGGATTATTTGGTTATTATTTTTTCTTTTCTTATTTTAACTTGGGTAATTGAAATTAATAAAATCTCCAGCATAAAATAATTAAAAAATAAAATTAGTTTGAAGTCGCTCCTACGTGATGACCCTTCCTTTAGTGTGTTTTTTTTTTTTTTAAACTAATATTTATGAATCCGGCTTTTTTTTTTTTGCCTCAACAAAAAAAGCCAAACAAAGCTTACTACGATTAATCGGCCTTTTTGGTTAGAGGCAGAAAATCTTTTTTAAAAAAAGCCAAACTGTTAGCCAGTTTTGTAGCTTAAACGAAAATATTTTCAACAATTTCTACTCACACCAGTCTATTAGCGGCGGCCAGTAAAGGAGTATTTTTCTGGAAGAGATTGAAGGTGGAACGAAGACCCATAATGTCCTGATGCTTCTTGAGAAAATTATGCTTACACTATTACGACCGCCGCTTGGCGCCTAGTGAACAATTCTCAAGGTCGGTGCTTTTTTTTTTTAACTAGCAAAGTCAGTTGTCTGCCCTTGGATTTTAAACAAAAGTAATATGAATATTTTTTCAAACTTCTCCCCCCCCCCCACACCCCCCCACACCCCAAACGTCTTACGTATACAGATGAATAAAGGAGACAAATGTCAACTCCACATACAAATATCAAGTATTTATGTTTTATGGATGGATTCATAAAAAGTTAAATTAAACTTTAAAAAAAATAAATAAATGATAAATAAATAAAATAATTATAAAATATTCATTTTTTTATTTCTCAGGTTACAGAGATTCAGAAAGAGAGAACTCAGATATCTAACAACATTGGAATTTATCTAATTCACACTTGATTTGCTGTGTTGAGCTAGAACAAGTTCTCTCTCCAGAATCTATCTTACATATTTATAAATTTACCATTAGTCCCTGCTGCCACATCTGGTCTGGTGCTCTTGCTATATATTTAGAGATTCTTGATCAAAATCCAAAATGTTATTGGCCCTGTCCTGGCTTCAGTCATTTTCCCACCATTGTAATATAGTCTTTTCTAGTTTCATGGTAACTGTTCTGACGAACTAGATAACCAACAAGGGTGTTTTCCCTGATGCAAGATGTAGCACAAGGCTATTTTAATGTATTTCCAAGCATGTACAAGGTCTCATTATTTTACAGTTAAATTGACTAGATGTAACCATAAGTTTTTTTTACTAACACTTTCTTCTCTTGTACTTTTCAGTTTTAGAACTTTCAACTTCTTGCTCGTCAGCCAACTTTGATCTTCAAAAGTTTAAATGCAATGACAATCATTATATAGTCTTGTGAATCATGTGTATTTCCACACAGCTACATTCACTCAGTGTACATATACACACACACACAACAATCACATGATAATCTTGCTTTCCCGCTTTTTTCACAGAATGTATATATATAGCAGACACATGGTAAACCCAGACAGTTGCAGCAGTTCACGAGCAATACCAAGGAAGGCAGTTCAGAGCTGCCCGCAATAGTGGCATGCTATTGCGGGGTTCATGTTCTTCAATATCAAGTAATTTTCTCACACACCTGCACTAATTGCAAGACACAAGTAGATGTCTTATTTCTTTTAATAACGCAACATACAAATTATTATAGTTGGCATAAGAAATCTTCCTACACACGTCATAAAATATTAAGTCCAACTCACCATCTCTTACAAATTCATTCTTCTGTACAGTACTAAGATGAACATTATTCATGAAATCTCATATTTGCACAATTCTTTTGTCAATAATATTCCTCACACAAATTTCTTATCACACTCATAAATCTTTCAATGACAACGAACATTTCAACTTACCTCAAAAGCTTTAACAATTTCATACAGTCCATGGAAGACACTTTCAACATCTGTGTAATGTATTTCTTATCGTTAATACACTTTATAGTCACAATTGATGAGTTGTCAATTTCATTCAATTTTCTATTTGTTTAATGAAAGATTTCAACACTTATAAAAATAATTGTTGGAATGCAAGAATGTGGTTAGGAAGTTCTTTTGGGAAATGGCCTTGTGCCATGTAAAACCCAACCCTAAATTAAGTCTCCTTGGTTCCTCTTTTTTCTTTTGTTCACAATGCTTAATTTTCTTTTTCAATCTGTAACTTCTTGTCTCAGTGGCTTTATTGCTTTGCTCGCTGTGAAATGGATAAAATGTGAAATAAATAATTTTCTGCTTGTTTTAAATAAATTTAATTCTTAAGCCTGACTTTCAAAAATCACACAAATATATATGTATCAAATAAACTAATTTTCCCTAAGTAAAAGAAAAAAGTTGTAGCCTAGATATTTTGGCATAATTCCTATTTTGCTTTAAAGTGTCGAATAGTAAATGTTTACTTTAATGCAAAATTCAATAACATCGAAATAATCCTGGTATAAATAATTTGGCTTTTTAAAATCTGTGGTACATATGGGTTTATATTTTGAGTATTTGATGTGAAGTAATAAAACTTCAAATTATCTGGATGAAGATATAATAGAAAAGAAAGTGGATGGAGGTAACAAGGGAGGCATGGGATAAAGGAATATTCTGACATTTGCATTTGCCCCATGACTGGTGTTATAACTTTTCACAAATGGAATAGAATCACTGAAAGAAAATGGAATGCTAAACGTGTTTTATTCTTTTAGACATGTTAGATTAAATTGCAAACATTGGCTGCTTATTTTTAATAAAATAAGTTCATACTCAGGGATAATCTTTCACGTATTATAATTGAAATCTCCATCCAAGATTATCTTCAGGGGGTAGGAGAAACACACAAAACAAAAACATTTTGGATAATTTTCATGTTCTAATTAATACTAAGCAATTTGACAACTTATATTTAAAGCAAGAAAATTTGCAGTAATATTTAGCAACAGTTTTGAAGTTATTTTTTGTTGCACCTCACACCCCCTGAAGATCATCTCAGGAGACAAAGTACTTGGGAGCATCGAGAAATGACGAATAAAAATTATCTATTAAAGTTACAGCTCATTTCTTACATCTTTCAATTAGAATATGCAAAAGATTATCCATGAATATTAACAGATTTTATTAAAAATAAGCAAACAAGGTTTGCAATTTCTTGGACTGGACAGACAGCCAGCCCCACACAGAAAATATAAAGGCATTACAAAACAAGCAGGAGGAAGAAAAAAAAAAAAAAAAAAAAAAAAAAAAAAAATGGCAGATATCTCCCAAGCCCAGTTTCCCCACCACTCTACTATATCCCAATTTCCAAAGTTTTATTGGGACCTATGACCAATAATAGATCAGTCAATATAAGAGAAATCTAGAAAAATTGAAAACTAATGTCAAATTTCACTTTTTTTTTTTTTTTTTTAAGTCTTTAGTATCTAAGCACAAATTACAACCACTTTACAAGTCTAAAGAGATATTCTGTAATAATTTTATTAATGTTTTTTTAATTTTTTTTGCTTAGAAACAGTAGTATCTGTCACAGCAAGCATAAACGAATAATCAAAAAGTTTAGGTCTTATTTAACGAGCATACTCCTGCCATCAAAATATTTGAGAGGATTATCTGTTTCCTCACAGGTTCTACCCACTGAGCATAACAGGAAGTAATATTTATTACTCAATGATAATTTTTTTTAGGGGGGGGGGGTATTGTTAAAGAGCAAACATGCAGAAAGTGCTTTCATAAATGGTAATAAAGAATAAATGGTAATAAAGAGAATGAACTGAACAAACGCTGCCTTTCTCTATATGTAAAAAATATATATATATATATATATATATATATATATCTCCAACAAGATTTCCTCAATGGCACCTAAACTGACTATATAACACAAACATGGACCTCCCTGACATCATTGATTCTTAAGAATTGACAAAATTTAAATTTTTTATTTATTGTTTATTCAAAGAGTTGGCAAAACTTCAGCTAACTGCCTATTGATTTGAACTTTAAAAATTAAAGTTTTCACATTTATTTCTTAAATTGGTCACTAATAAATATTAATTTAGTTTTGTGTTATTTTAGAATGAATACAAGATTACATTGTTCAGTTACAAGAATATATGCCATTTAATATTTTTGTCAATGAAAAACCAGGTAATTCACTTACATATTTAGGTCTTATTACAATTCTAAGTAAATATGCGTAAAGATGTTAAAATAGAAGGTAGTGTTAAAGAAACAGTTTAGTGTACTGCTTGACATTCACACCAGAGCTGATACGAACATCAGAAAACATTTGGGTGTCTGCCCCACATCATAATCAAGGGGGCTCAGTTGAGCAAGAGACCAACAAAACTACTTGTAACAAAGATGAATTGAAGGATTATGGCAGCATTCAACTTTAAGGAGACCAGCTAGAAGAGAAACAGGTTTATTGAATAAATCTTTAGTATTTCAAGATTTATACCAAAATTACAAAGAAAAAGAAATTTGGAACAAGATGTCAGTGTTATTTTCATAACTTATGTACATGCAGTGGCTGTGATACTTATCTAAGATTATTTTGAAAAGAAAATCCTAACATTTGAAGAGTATTTTGCAAGTATTCATAAATAGAAGTGTTAAATTTACAAATTTAAAACTGCTCATAAGTATATATCAGCCTAACCAAATCAAGAAATTATGGATGATACCAAGTTAAAAAAAAAAAAAAAAAAAAAAAAAAAAAAAAAAGAGTAAATGTTAATATTTTCTTTTGCCTTGTTAATTATGATTCTCTAAGAACTATTATATGTACTTAGTTGGAAATGGGCAAAGATGAAATTTTTACATACAGGGTGATTGAAAAAGTAACCCAATATTTTATGGACTGTAACTCTTGCAAGATAGTTACATGCATAAAGAAGGGAGTTACTTTTCATCCTGTACTTTATCACAAATTGGGTAAAACAAAAGTCACCTTAATAGCAAGTTCTTTAATACAAGTAATCACAAAGATAAAGTTATATTAAATGAAAATTTACGACTTCAGAATGTCGATTGTGCTAACAGGAAGAGCACAATTGTTGATGGCACCAGAAAATGTACTCTCCAAAAATAAGGCCTGCAGCTTAAATCAAGTTCGCAACAGGAATTCTCCCTCTGCAGACATTTTTAAGTTCAATGATCTGACATTTCAGATCAAATGTTTGGAGAGGGTAGATTTATATGTACAAATGTTCAATTTTTTTTTTTTTTTTTTTTTACTACACTAACATACAAATATAAACTGGTATTGCCAATCTGTTATAGAAAGTGTGAGAACTTTATCAAATTAAATTCATTACCAGAATTTCTAAACCATTTGATTTTAAAGTTAAATAGTCTTTAATACCAATTAAAGATTGTATAATTAGCCTTTTAGAAAATTGAATAAGCCTGCATTTCTATACTCCATAGTATACAAACAACTCCCTTTTAATAAGCAATATCCTGTAAGGAGGTACATCAATTAATCAGTCTAATTATACTCACCATTTTGCAGAAAAAATAAATAAAATAAAAATAAAATAATAAAAAAATGGTCTAACAACCTTCCAAAGAGAAGGAGTACACAAATTGTAACAAGAAACCCTTGAACTATCAAATTTCATTTTTGCTTAATAGCTATAGAAAAATTCAAACAAAAATGTGAAATTAGATTCCTGTTAAATACCAAGTAAACAAAGATCAAGTAAGCCATTGGGGGGGGGGGGGGGGGGCAAGAAAATGGCTTTGTTCTTAATGAGAAATTAAGTATCTTACTCTGAAATTAGCTATACTGCAATTTCATAAACTTAAGAGAGGGGGGGAAAAAAAAAAAAAAAAAAAAAAATTAACTTACACTTCAGTAACCAAAATTATGAAACAAGATATCTGAACTAATAATGAAAACTATGAAAGACTTGCAGTTATTTGAGGAGAAATCAACACTAATCTATTCATGAAATTTTGAGTTAATCTAGTACACAAAACAGAAGTTTAGATTCCAAGAGCAATCCAATTAGTTGGGAGAGGGGGAACAAAATATAACAATATTGAAATAAAAACAGAACACAGTAAATATTCTGCAAACGTCTTTTAATTAAGGACTTAAGGTTGTGTAATATGTTAACAGTGTAGTGGTTTTCTTTTAGGCAAATATTTCATCCACAGACCTGCCAAAATGAGCTGTAACTAGTCATTTTTCTTTTGGATGTCAGATTTTTTTATTTTCATGAGGCCAGTAGCAACTGGATTTTTTTTGGAGTAAAAAGTTTTTAAAAAAGCTTTAGGTCTTTTGCATTCCATTTCTCCACTTTATTTTAGTAACAAAAAAGCCAAAACTTTATGAAGTTTTTAAGTCCTCCTTCCAGTAACCCACCACTTAGCCTATCACTGTTACAGCGAGATCCCATAAGAAAGGTGTTCCCCCTGGGAAAGATTTACTACCAGCTTGGTAGCTATTGTAATAGCTGTGAGGGAGGGGGAGAGAAAAACCTAAGGTCACCTGAATGCATGTGTTTGGAAGGTAGATCTGCTCACCTTTCCAGATGCATTTGAACCCAGTAAAAAATGGTCTTTGTACCATTGTCAGATAGTCAATTATAGTGAAACCAATTTCTTTTGGAAGAGGAGAACAAGGGCTCCGCTTGGTTTAAAAAAGAAAATTTTTTTAAAAGCATGAAGATCTATCATAACACATAAATACTAAAATTTTAAAGAAAAATATGCTAAGGTGTGATTTGATCAAGTCTTCAAGCATTGCAAATTTCAATATTTGATATAAGTAAACACCAATGTGTTATCTTTCAGATAAATTAAACTCCTCTCAGGAGTCTCCAACCTCCTCCCCTTATAATTTACTGGATTCAAGCTGAAGATCAGGGTACATTCCCAGAACTCAAATGTCTTTACCAAATGAAAAAAAAAAAAAAAAAAAAAAAAAAAAAAAAAAAAAAAAAAGAGAAAAAGAAAAGAGGCCTATGTGATAGTCCAGCACATGGAAGAGGACTAGAGTAGTGGATTGATCAGGAAGTGGAGATCTTTCCAAAAATGCCATCCATTTACTAGTTACAGTCTCTGGCCTTAGTAATCCTTTGTTATTTATTAAACTTGCCTGCTATATACACACACAAAATGGCCGGTCTATTTACACAACTTCTACTAGCAGGTATTTTCCTGCAATGCCAACATTGTTTTTGCTTTCTTTTTTTTCTTAAAGTTTTTGCAGGGACTTGTATAAAAAAATTAAATTTATTTTTGTGGAGGGGGGATATGGGACAATCTTGTAAAGTTACCAGACTTATTGCATATGGTCATTGAAAAGCTGTATTTCCACCCAAGTGAGGGTAAACATCTGTTAGGTTCTGTCCTTCTGGATAGAACCAGTTTTAGGTGGTACTTAACAGCTTGTCCCCTGCTTTAGCTCCAAACAAAAATGGTGGCAATGAGTTGGAAAGGATTCTCAAGTGACTACTTCGATGTCCAATGGTTTTGTTACCAAGATGACTAGGTGAAAGCAACAATGGGCCTCTGTAAAAAAAAAAAAAAAAAAAATTGCAAACAATCTTGTAAAGTTAAGAGTAATGTAATCATTAAGGATTACATGTTAGACATTAAAGCATTGAAAGACTTCTCAGGTACATTTTTTTTTTTTTTTTTTACAATATATATATATATATATATATATATATATATATATGAGATAAGTGAATAGTGAAAACAGTCAAGGGTGAGAAAATATGTAGACTGTGCCAGGAAGAAAAGTTAGTGATTATGCTATTACCAAACAAAAATGAACTATTGAATGAAAGAACAGAAATTATGACTAAGTGTAACCATACCAAAAAATGGTTATTAGGTTCATACAACCATGGACGAAAATGTCAATTTCTTGTACTTTAAAAAATTACTCAAATTCTGCTACGTGAGAGAGGAGGGGAGAGAGTGTGTGTGTGTGTATATATATATATATATATATAAGATTTAGATAAAAATTCCATTAAATCCATATTGTAAATGGTAATACTAGCAGCTTTCCTACAGGAAGCTTTGGCATCCATTTATGAAGCAACCAAGCAGTTGGTAATTTGTTAACACTAACATGTACAGTTAAACTAACTCACCTTGCCCATAGGCTCTTTTTCTCCATTTGTGTTTGCTTCATTGTTTTGTTGATTGTCACCCCATCCAGAGTCACCCCAGCCAGCATTCCCGGAATTTCGTCGGATATTGCCCCGGTAATTTCCTCTGTAGTTCCCACCACGGTTAGCACCTCTACCTACAAAAAAGTTTACATGACAAACTCTTCATAACTTATTCAACAGACAGAGAAAGTTCTAGTCAAGATTTGTGAAAGCAAGCATTCAAAGTTATTCATTTTTAAGAAAATAAGGATTTGGTAATATCAAGTGTTAAGACATACTTGCACAGGAGTATATATTTGAACACTTTGTATACAAATTTAAAATTTTTTTTATTCCTTATTTTGCAAAGGAAGTTTTGATATGTCAACTTACCACCTCTACCCCTTCGTCCTCTGAAGCCACCTCTTCCTCTGAAACCTCTACCTCGACCTCTGTATCGTTCTGAAACTCCAAATGTTTCAGCATTGAGTTTTCGCTCTTCTCTCCAACTCGTCCTATTTACACGACTACAACAAAGAGGAGAGTGCATTTTGACAGCAAAAGAAAAAAACCTGAATACCAGGTGCTACTTAAGGAAAGCAAAAATTGTTCCCATCCATAATTTATTAAACAGTATAGACTTAGCAAAAATAAAGTATTCTATATCCAGAAAGCAAACGTGAAAAAGTTACAATTGTCCAGAGTTAAGAGAGCATGTGCATATGTGAGTATATATGTAACAATTTACATTCAAGTGCAATGTAGTACAGAATACCAGTACAAAGTACAAGAGCAGATACAATTACTTACCCCTGTTCACGCTCTGTGGCTTCACAGCTAATATTGTCAAAGAAGGATTTAGCTTTATCATAGTAAACTATTTCTTCATCTTTTTTTTCATCCTTCTTTACATCATCAACTTCTGCCTCTTCACCTTCCTCTACATTTTCTGCTGGTTTCTCTCCATTTACCACAACATTAGCATTCTTTTCAGCTGAAATGAAAAGTAATCTTTGAACAAGTTGTTCAAAGTCAAAGTATGCAGTTTTCTTCATTTAAATACTTTCAGATAGGAAAAATAGAAGAGTTCAAAATTCAGTAAAGAGATGTTAACTACAACTGACTAAAATCATGATTATCAAAGCCAGGAGCTGGTAAACGCATGAAGGATTGTCCAGTCCCACCAATTCACACAGCAAGTGGCAGAAAAGTCAGGTGTTAAACTTACAGTGTGGAGAGAGAGAGAGAGAGAAGAGAAAGAAAAAAAGAAAGAAAAGAGTCCACTGCTGACCCAACTTCTACAAGTAGTATGCTCTGTCATGTGGAAAACATAACAGCCTACTTAATGTGAAAATAAGAGTTATTTGAAAGTAATTCCCTTGAACAATATTTTGAAGTTGATATAGACTAAGTTGTTTAAACAAGGTTTGGGGGATCATCAACTGGATATTTTTTTCCAATTATATTTTTACCTAGTTTGGAGAAATTAATCAGAAAGCAGCATATTAAATAATGTCACTGCTAAGGGCATTTCACTTAAAATAAAGAATTATCACACATCCTGTAACAAAGTATGTAATCTTTATGTAATATAAACTTTGTTTTTCTTTAAACCTACAGCCCAAGGCAGCCTTCTGGACAGGACAGTCTGAGGTTGAGAATTTATTATAGTGCATCTGATATCACTGCATAGCTTTCTGACCAACCCTCTCCAAAAACAGTTGACCCCTGATCTAAGTTTCACAAACACGTGCGTGTGAGAAAATAGAGAGGAACACCAAAGACCATACTTAGAGTTAATTTCTTCAGCTCCTTTTCCATTTCTTCAAATTCTGCATTTGCACTTTCAAAGTCATAATCATTCTCAAACTTAAGTGGCTCTGAAGGCTGTCTGCCACCACCCCTTCCACGGGAAACACCACGAGCAACTCCACGAGTTCTTCCTCGGGAAACACCTGCATTAGATTTTAGAACAAGGTTTTGCAAAATAAAAATGAGACTTACAAAAAGGTTTAAAAAATTAAAATCCCCCACCCCACAAGTTACATTTGGAATTATGCCACAAGGTCAAAGTTGAACCTGAAGTTTAAACTTAAGTGATCCTTTAATGAACTAAAGTCAAACCATGAAATACTGAAAGTTAACTTATCTGTTCACCAAAAAAACGGACATCACATACTTGTTTCACAACAAATTAAGAACATGTTCAAGTAAATTTTTCTACTTAGAAACATACCTCCTCTCCCACCCCTTCCACGGGTAAAAGTTGTGGTACGGTTAGCCTGCTGATCCCTTTGATTTTTACGCTGGTCACGACGGTCAACTGGTGACAGTTGCTGTTGCTGCTGTCCTTTAGTAGAATAGCCTTTGCCATCATCAGTAGTGATTTGGGTCCCTTGATCAGAGGTTGGAGACTTGCGACTTGGTGGTGGTGTAGGACCCCGAGAGCCTACAATTGAAAGTAAAGAGAAAAACTATAGACATTAAAAAAAATTTGACTATACTTTAGAACATGTACAAACTACTACAAATTGTACATTTTCTTTAGACATTGAACTCTCATAAAAGGTAGTTAATAAAAGTTTAAAAAAAAACCAAAAAAAAAAAAACCCTTACAATGCGACTACAATTATAAAATTTAAGGTACGAAACTAGCAATTGCAAAGTTTTTACAGTATTAATCTTACTATCTTAATAATTTACTTTATATAATCTTATTTTATTTCTATTACAAATTGTGATCAATTTAATGTCTTAAATTTTTTTTTTGTAATTTTTTCAGGAAAAATGTTTGTTACCATCATTAACTACCTGAGAAGATATTGTTCTTTTAATGTCAGTAGCGGGAGGAGTACAATTTCATTGTAGTTTGTACATGTTCTAAAGTATAATAAATATTCATTGCTTTATTTTTATAGTGAGCACTGTTTGAAATTATTTTCAACATTGCAATTATTTTTTGTTACTTATTCATTTGGAACAATTATATTTTGTGAGTATATAGCCAGAACTCCTGACTTAAGCAGCCTCAAAGAAAAGTTACAGAGTGTTAAGGGAACAAGTCTAGACCAAACCAAGAATTTTAAGGGCAAATAGTTTTCTATAATTCAGAAGTTCCTACTAAAATTAGTTAATTTCTGGGTGGCTTAAGCTGGTCATGAAATTTGGTGCCCATATCAAATTTTAAATTAAATCATGCAAAACACTTTCCTCATATCCATTTCATATAAGATGGAGAGTGCATGCAAGCGTAAGTGAGAAACTAGTCTGGATATTGAAAATAACATCAATAAACTAAGTTAAAAAATTATAACTTGAACTTGCCTTTTTCTTTGCTACTCTTAACTCACCTGTAATTACATTTAACAGTCGCCATTTTCATTTTAAGTAAATGACATTCATAAAAGCATGCAGTGTTAAACAGTTATAATAGGTTAATCTAAACTTACCTTTTAGGTATTTTAGTTATTTAGTAATACAGAACTAAATTGCCAGTTTTGAGTGAAATATTTAAAGACATGTGAAAAGTGCTTTAAGCAAACAGGAGCTGGTACATAAAAATTCAATATGTCAAGTATAGATACTTCAGTGCTAAATCAGTTCTAGGTTGTAGAAGGAAATTGTTAAAAAGTTCATAAAACAGATGGAATTGAATTAGTTTGTTATTTAAAAGAAAATAACCAAAGGAAATCACTTTACCAGATTTCCTTATCTGCTGGGCATCTACCTGCACACCTTGGTCAATAGTTGTCATACGGCCATGACTGCGAATGAGTGAACCTGATAAAAACCAAGAGCCAGCCCCACAACTTTAATTTTATCCATTGGGTTATTAATATTCCAACCACATAAATGGCAAGAGTTTAACTGAATTAAATTAACAGTTTCAGTGCAGAAGAAAAATTTAAGCTGTGCAAAATTTACTTTTAAAATCTACAGTATTGAATTTAAATGTATTTAATTGCAATTAAATCAAGACTATTTGACCTATTAAGCAGCTATGAAATAGGTCATTAAAATACCAGCATTTCAAATTTAAGAGGGAATATTTTTGAGAAGCTTGGAGTTAATTGGATAGTCAGCATTTAAAATTTTTCACTAAAATGCTAAGCTAGTCAGTAATTCTTCGCTCGAAGGATACAGAAAACATGCAACAAATAAAGCCAACAGAACAAAAGCACATGCATAATATGCAAGTATTGAAAGTAGGTGCATATTAAACCTTAAAAAGTGTCAGTTTCTAAAGTTCTTATTAAGCAATTCTAGTCAAACTAACCAGTAATACCTTTGGCCTTAAAAATGAAATTTCAGTGAAACTATTCAAAACCAACAACTTAACATGCAAAGACCACACGATCTATTACATTTTAACCTAAGTAGTGGGAGGGGCAAGAGCAAGCTGTTGCAAACAACATTACCTGCGACAGACTGAGAGTGACTACTACCATGATAGGATTGGTGACCACCATACTGACCGCCATAAAGTTGGGCTCCTCCAAATGGTTGGTAAGATTGTCCTCCATAGCCATGTTGCTGCTGAGGTTGTTGCTGTTGTTGTAAGGGATAAGAGGAAGTGGTTGTCACAGGCTGGGATGACTGCATAAAAAAGAATTTGAAAGTTAAGATTTCAGTCAAGTGAAGTTGAATATTAGCCATTTCAGAGCTTATGACAAACAAGTAATTCTAGTAAAGAACCAGTCTTGAGTGAAAGATTTTCATAATTGAATTTTAAGCTCCCCCAACAACCAGTTTCATATATTCAGTGTTAATGTCCTTTGAATTTTTTGTGGTTAAGTGAGTAAGGAGTTGCTTCATGTTAATAGTTTCAAAAAATTCTTTAGCTATTTACAAGGGAGATTTTGACTTATGGTAAAGCATCTGTGACTTCTTACCCAATATTGTGAGAGTAGCAGTAATCTTATACTTTGAGTTTTGTTTGGTTTTTAAGCAACCAAGACACCAACATAGGTACCTCCACTAAGGTGGTGGGGGTTAGCAAAATGTTTGTGCTATTATTAAAAAGTTTCACTTCTTCCAGTCTAAACACACTGGAAGTTTTGGTTAATCTTTTTTTGCATCAGAAGTATACCAAGGATTGCCATGAATATTTTAGCACCTTTTTTCCAGTGAAACATTTGGAAATTCATGTATATAATAAAAAAAGTTAAGTTTATTCATTTTCATAAATTATGACTAGAAAGAAAAATCTTTGAACAAACCTGTCAACACAGTGCTAGTTAAAATAATTTATGAGCAAAGTATATAAACTGCCAGCCATTGTTCATTTTAAAAATCCATTTTTCTATTTTCAGCACAAAGAAAATTTGTTTTTGGAAGTTCAAGATATATATTAAATACACTACAGAGTATTTTGCTTACTGAAAATAGCAACTAAGTTCCGATTAAGCCTGAAAAGAACTTAATTTTAAACTGTCAGTATCACTAATTAGTGGAGGTACCTACCATAACTAAATTCAAAGTTAGATCTAGATTGGGTCTTGGCCTTTACAAAATATTCAAGAATACACTTAAGAGAAGTACTATCCAAATATACAGTACACAGCAGAAATACTTTCCATATAATGGAAAAATAATAGCAATAGCGTCTTCATATGGCTGAGGTCTTCA
The DNA here is from genome assembly GCA_037127315.1 of Ascarosepion bandense. Taxonomy (NCBI): domain Eukaryota; kingdom Metazoa; phylum Mollusca; class Cephalopoda; order Sepiida; family Sepiidae; genus Ascarosepion; species Ascarosepion bandense. The sequence goes on from JBBBDQ010000330.1 coordinate 4,877,072, forward strand.
ATCATGTGAGGTATTTCTGCTACAGTAGATAGCTCCACTAAAAGGAGGAAACAGTTTTGACTTTTGTTAGTGGGTAACCAAATTGTTACCAGAGTTTACAATGGAAAAGATTGTTTAACTCAGTTTTTTTAGGGTGAGGGTGGGAGAGGGGATTCTTGTAAAGATCAAATTGCCTTATTTTAGTGAAACTTTCAGGATTTATAAGAGGAAAGTACTTTTGAAACTATTTAAAAATTTTTTGGTAAAATTTAACCACACACAAATTCACGTAGTTTTAAATTAAATTGTTTGGAAAACTGGTTTTATAATTGCAAGATTCGTTGGGGAATGTAAATCATTTATTTTAAACATTTGGTCTTTATTTCTAAAAATCTGCTCCCAATAGTAAAATAAAAAATATAATATAAAACTGACATTTAATTTGATCATCTTTTAGTTGCTTTAATAAATATATTAAGGACAATGTAGTCATAAGAAAAATTTGAATAGGAAATTTTTTTTTTTTTTTTTTTAATTATAAAAATTTATAAGTTTTGAAAATATCTTAAAAGTACTTCAAAGATTTGGAGTTAGGTTTAGTTATGAAGACTTTACTAATAAAAATTAAGCCTTTGTACTTTCTAAAAATAATTTTATGTATTTGAGGTTTTTTTTATGGTAATTTGTGTGTACATTAAAAAGGTTATTTTAGTTTCTTTCCCTTACAGTAAAAAAAATTTGAACAGTTTTTTCAATTCTGGTCACCATACATTTATCTTGCATCACATGTCAAATACCGGGGGGGGTGGGAGAGCAACACTTCATGAAATAGCTTTCAAATTTCATACTACACTTAATACTTGTGTTGATCAGATTAACTTCGAATTTGCTAATTTTCAAAAAATTAAATATGGCACAGATGTACAGATGTAAATTTTTGTAAAATTTAAAACAATTAACTTTCTTTTACAAACATGTTCATCACAATTTAAAAAAAAAAATCAACTTTACATTCCAATCAATTTGTTTGAAATACAGAGTACTTTGCTTACTGGGAACAATAGTAAATTGAATAGTTTAGCTTTCAAGGAAACTTGTTGCAAGGATTCTAAGAAATTAGAATATTAAAACAAAGCTGAAACTACAAGGGGAAAAAAATCCTAATAAAGTTCTAAGGTATTAATTTTTAGGTGCATACAAACCTTGACAATGGCAGGATCTTGTGGTAGTCCTTGCAGAGGCTGGGGCTTAGGAGGCTGGCAAACATGAATATCTTTAATGTCACTGCCTCGGAATATTATGTATTCAAATACTTCGTCTCTTGGGGCTACAGGACGGTCAGTGGGACGATCTTCAGTACCAAAAGATCTAACTAGAAGAGAAAAAATGTTCAGTAATATTAGTATTCCAATTAAAATGAGAGCAGGCATAACTTCACTTGAAATGGTTCGGTTCAGTTATTTGTAGCTTATAGAAAAAAATTGCTTTACCTAACCCTAGATAAATATTTCAAGTTGCAAATATTAAGTTGTCTAACAGAATGTGTTAGAAAAAGCTATAAAAACAACAGAATGTAAGTTAGACGAAGTAAAATATTGCTGAATTAAATTCACACATTTTACAAATTTAGTAAGTTTGACGTAGACATGTTAGCGTTGGATTTTTCTTAAGCTGTTTACTGGTATGTTTCGTTTTCCTATTAGAAAGTAAACACTGATTATGCAATAATTCATGTTCTTTTCAATATTTCAGACTTCAAAATTGACAGTTTTATAATAAACAAACATTCGTACGTCTCTTCCACCTAAACAGATGGTATGGTTGTTCAAACCTTGATAATTTCTAGAAATTTAGAAGTGCCGCGAAGTTTTACAAAAATGTTATGACTAATTGGGTTGCCGGGTGGGGGGGGGGGGCGTTTGGTTGGACACCAGTTTTTTTTCCGCAAGGTTTTAAAGATACTGTCAATATGATTGTAAACATATGGGACATTTATGATTTAAGCGCATGAATAAAATGTTTCCTAAAATATTCAGTTACAATATAAAAAAACTGGTAATTTAGGACACGAAGGTTTTTTTTTTACGAAACTGGCGACAAAAAAAAATACAGGAATAGAGAGAATGACAAATAGGAAGTGCGAACTTTGCAAAGCAAAACAAGGATTTTAGTGACAGCATAAGGATTTTTAGGCGTTAAAAATCTTTAAAGTATCATGTTTTCCAAGTACATAAAACTACTTCCTTTAATTTGTGAACAAAAGAAAAACCGAACAAAAATAATAACATGTGATGCGTGAAGATGGCGTGAGGATTTATCGAGGGATAAAGAGGAAGAGTAAGGCAGAATAAAGATTATGTGCGTTTTGTTTTTATTATTATATGTATGAAACAAACGGGAAATATTAATTTTCTTAAAGATTAAAGAAAAAAGCGCCAATAAAAGCACCCAGCTAATACGAAACTGTGGCTACAGACGGTTATGGCACCTTTAATGACGAGCTTGTTAAGTTAAATATTCTATGTTTAGTGAGAATAACTAAAGACTTAAAATTTAAGAATTTGTCTACGGAAATATTTTAATTTTACTTCCTAAGTCAGAAAACGCAAACAGGGTTTCCTTTTATATATATATATATATATATAAGAAAAAAAAAGATACTGTATTTATGCTGCAAGTAATAACTTAACAAGTCAAAACAATTTTTATTTAGCCTAGGAAATATATTTAAGAAAAGTGTATGGAGGGGGCTCGAACTGTTACCCTGAGCTTCCTGTAAGAAAGTTGACAGTCAACATACTTTTTATAAAGAAAAGTTTTAGCGTAAAGTTTTAATATTTTCATGTTTAACAGGAGAAAAGACGTTAAACAACTTAGAGACAAATAAACATTGTTCCCTCCCGCAGGAGGGAAACAACGTGTAAGAATAAATTTTAAATTATTCCAGCGTTAGAATTGCAGGTGTCCAGTGGTAAACATGAAGAAAAAGGAGAGTAGTTAATCTTTAAGGAGAAGAAAGTCAAAGAAAGAAAGTATTTTTTTTTTCCTAGGGGGCAAAACGATAAGCCTTTTTAGGGACAATAGGCAAGTTTAAATTATCAAAAAACAGGACAGAGCGAGTAAGTAAAATATGCTAGTATTTACTAATAAAGAACAATGATTGAAACAATTTAGGATACCTTTCGCTAGAGCAACAGTGGACTCGTGTGGGTCGATAGTGTACAGAATGCCCTCATAGCGAATCTCAGCCTTCGAAATGAGGCTTATCTTGCTACCCAGATACGGGATGCCTCCTCCACTCATGTTTCTATGGCGGTTTGCAAGTAAGATCTCGCACACAGGAACAGGATGACGGTGGATTACGCACAGACAGGATTCAGCGTTAGCGGCTAAGCGTTTTTTCGCTTGGTTTTTCCTACCTCACTATTATTGCCAGCTTAAGTCGCTTGGTACACACAAGATGGCGACAATGTATTACTCTGCTTTGCCGTGAGGTGGCGCTGCTTACTTTTATACACAATCCCAGGGTTCAACCCGGTCGGCACGCATGCGCTCTTTAGTCGGCCATCGACGAGGTAAACGAAATGGCGGCTACAAACTCAATCGAGGAGTTATTATCGTCGGAGGTGGATGAAAACGAAGTAAGTGCCTTAGTTGGGTCTCTTGAGTCGAGGCTGGCCTCGCCTACTCACAAAGAATCGTCCCAAGATGTCACAGACAGCGTTGTGACTCCTATAAGCGCTCCCGCGACTTCGGACTGTAGTGGAAACACGAATACCAACAACGATGGCAGTAATAATGTTGGTAATGCTTCCAACAACAGTAGCAAGGTTGGCTGTGGCATCGGTACCACCAGTGCTACTGGTACCAATCATATCAACAACAGTGGCACGTCGCCGTGTGTCGGAACAAATATTGGCATCGGAGGTACCACTACGGCCACCGTGATGGCAGTTGCGTCAGGACTATCTCCATTACAACCTACATCGTCGACTGTAAGTAGCCCTTTTGCGTCCATCCAAGCAGTTAGTCAAGGACAGAAGGGTATCTCTCTGGTCACTGCTGGCGGGACCCAAGTCAACAAAAACACGCAATCGCTCGCCAAAGCACCAATGGATGCCCAAATTATTGGCATCAGTTCGATTCTTAGCTCAACTCCAGCTACAACGACAGCTACCGGTAGCATAATCAGTACGGTGTCCCCAGCTAATGTTACAGGAACGACAACAACCACTCCTGGAACTAGTAGTGGTGTGTCCTTACTGGGTATAAATACTCCAAATACAGCCATGCAAGTTCCAACGAATGGTGGAGGAAAATTAGGAAACACTCCAACTATCAGAATTATAAACCAGGGTACTATCCTAACATCAACATCTTCTGCTGTGTCTACAAATAACTCTAACACTCAGAGTCAAAATGTGACCTATGTCCATGCACTGACTAGACCTCTTGGACCTGCACAACCTCAGCCTGCCCATGTGGTCACTACCGACAGTAACTGTATTGTTACCCAAAATGCACCCGTAGTCTCAACTGGTGTAACTGTGAAACAAGGCAACCATACTGCAAGTAGTGCTATGTACAATTTAGCAAGCATTGCAGCTGAACGAAAACCATTAGCGGTACCCCCTATCACTGTCCAGCAAGCTAAATCCCTACAGGTAGGTAGTCGGGTTACAGTGCGGGAGCAAATTGATCAGCGACAAGATAAAACAGGTGTGCCCAAAATCACCATAACCACAACACCGAACACGTCAGTGACCACGACGACACCCCTAATAAAGACAGATTCAAGTGGAGGTCACGTCCTCATCAAGGACGTCTCCAAGACAGAGTCTACATGCACAAGGGATGCTTTAACCCGAGCTACTACAACAGTGGTCACTGTACCACAACAGAATGTTCATATTGTCAAGAGCATGAATAACTCTAATCTCATCACTGTGAGTAGGGCCCAAACCCAAAGTGTAGCCGTAGTTCCACCACAGATTCTTACCACAACACCAACCCAAATGAGAATCGTTACAGTGAACAATCAAATTCCAGCAACCCGAGCACTGACCGTCAACGCTGGAAATTTAGGCAAAACGACAAATAGCAGGGTTGGTACAGTTCGTATCAACCCTTCCCAACCACCACAACAAATCAGTATTGCTCCAAGACCAGGAGGAACTGTAAGTTATTTTTGTTTCACGATTTCTCTATTGTTATTTTTTTAGGCTACACATTTATAAAAAATCGATATCTTACACTTATGTACTATTTTTTTGTCATATTATTTGCAATTTTCCTCTCTAGCTAGAGATCTAGAACGATCACAACTTTTAGTTTTTAACGCTTTTTTTCCGCGCTTCCTATTTGTTAAATAGACTGTAACATTTTTACAATATTCATCATCCCATCTTTTACGTGTTACATTCGGCCTTGGGCCACATATTGGTACAACCACCAACTAAAAAATAAATATACAAAGTAACAAAGATCATATCTGGTTTCCATTTCACATGGCGACTAAAAAAGTAAACACTCAACTTATTTTGTCATCTAGATGTTTTTTTTTGGTTTTTTTTTTTTCAAAACATTTGATTGCTATTTTTATGTAACAATTGGATTGAAATATCTAGTCTTGCGTTGCCAATAGCTGGTACTTTTTATGCGTGTTTAACAGAAGCTATATTTTCAATATGCTTTTATCCTAGCAGGACAAATCAGTTCTCTTGTTTACATAGAAAACAACGTTTCTCTTCATGAACTCACACACACGTGTTAAGACTTCGAGAACATATTTTTTTATACATTTTTCTTTAATTCCTATAATTACTAAACAAAAATAAAACTAAAAGTTCAATAAGAAGCCGTAATAACTGAATCGATCCATATTGTTCATTAATCTATTTGAAATTGAATGTGTGATGTTTTGTGGATACTTGTTAATGTTATTCAGTGTTTTTTAGTCCTTGAGTAGACTGTAATTGTGCTTAAGTTTTTAGTTGCATAAAAAAGAAAATTTAAATGTTTTTCTTTGGTTAAATCTATTCTAGAAATATCGTAAAAAGCAATATTTTACAAATTTACATCACAATTTTTGTGATGATCAGATTCAGGAATTATTCACCAAAAAGGATCAAAGGATTTAAAAATAACTTTAACCAACACTTAAAAATTAAGAAGGTTGCAATTTTAAAAGATGAAAATGACTATAAACTTCATAATCGTGTTACTGTTCTGTTAATTAAAAAAAAAAAATGGACTGTTCAACAATCCATTTTCAAAATCTGCATCTTATCTTCAGAGAAGAACTGTATCGATTTTTGCACACTTGGAAATAATGGGTACCACTACAAATGTTTCTCTTGATGCCAAAATTTTACACAAAGTTTGATGTGATATTGTTCAATTAAGTTTTTAAAAAATATTAACTTTTTGTGAGTTAATAATTAGGAAAATTTTCTTGTCAGTAAATTAAAAAAATGAAAGTTAGCATAGGTAAACAAAAAACACTACTGACTTACACTATAACATTCTTTAAAATAAATAATTTCTCAGCCGCCTCCATTTAATTTATTTATTGTATTTTTAACTTTTTTTGTTATTTCTAAAATACTTTTTAAAACTTTATATAGCTCTTCATACTTGAATAACTAATAACTGAGAAAATGCAATTTAAGATTTTTTTTTTTTTAGAAACCTAAGTTTTTAAATACCATATTGCTTGTTTTAGGAACCAAAGTTTTCTATCAATTTCTTTTCTTTTATTCCGGAGACATACACCTCATAAATGTGACCATATATATAACATCACTTTAAATTTTTAATTATTTCTTTTTTTTTGTTAGTCCAAAAAAAATGATTCCTATCTATCTTCTTAACACTCCTTGATTCAAATTTTATTCAGTTACATTCACAGAAATATTTTTATTTATCTCTAGTCTCCAAAATAATACCTCTCAGTTTGACCAACTTGACAGATTAAATTAAAATTTCAAAACTTCTGACAAAGAATTTCTAAGAAAGCTGTATCTTCTAAAAACAGTTTCCCATAACAATCAATAGCACACGTATAGTTCTTCTCTGATCAATAAATGTGGTGGATCATTAAACACTCTCTCCATAAAAGATCCTCCTCCTAGTGAATATATTAACCATTGCAAATTAAGAAAAATTAAAGATACTAGAAAATATATAAATTAATTTCTTTGGAATAAAGATTAATAAAAAAAATATTCAGTCATATAAATACTTGGCTTTTTAAATACATTATTGCTAAATTTGTCATGTTATGAAAATTTTTCTAAAGTTTTCTCTTAAAAAAAGCTTACAGCTACATATCTCAATTCCTTTATTTGTTATTCAAATATGACTTAATAGTTTGTGTATACACTCCATCTTTGCATGCTTCAAGGCATCAGCATCTCCCTCTCTGAATCAATCACATGAAAAAGATGTTCAACTACACCAATGTGGTATTATGACACCTTTCTTAGCAAGATCACCAATTTTTAATCCTACATTATTTATATGCATTTATTTTAAATATATAAAATTCTGAATAGGAGCTACACTTGCTCAAGGGTTGCTGGTTAGCTCCCTAAAAATAAGAATATTTTAACTCCTTGGATATTTTATTGGCAACAGAATCGTCAAACATCTGTGGACATTTGATACAGAATAACTTGTTGCTTCCACAAGGAAGTTCAATTCTTAGCTAATGTCATCTAGTCTTTATTATTTAGATCTCTTTGAATAGGATGAGCATATTTTTCTACTTTTTTAAAAAAATATTTTGTAAATGCTAAAGCACTGGAGTCATTTAAGGTAGTCAGTTACTGTTAAAATAGTTATGATGAATGAAGTGTAGCATTAGTGAAAGAGAAGGTGATAGTAAGCGAAGATTATGAGGATATATAATGACTTGATGTGAGTAGGTTACGATTGTAATGTTCAAGGAGGTATCCACACAGGAGTCCATTCCCCAAAGTAGCGGATATTGGTGAAAAAGCTGTATGAGTGGAAATTTCTTCTTACAGTTGAAAGTTTGAGGAAATGAGTGATTTGAGTCTGGAAGTGGCTTGGCATGTCCTAGTAGTAAAGGCCTGAATTGGTTGAATTAAAGTCACCATATCATGGACATAGACATTTTGCATGTTCATGGCACCAAGGGTAAAAAAAATTGTCTGTTTCCTCAGTATTTTCCAATCATCAAGGAATGATCCTGACTTCTTTTTTAATACTAATGTTCACCCAATTCTCGAGAGCCACTCAATGTAGATAGTAATTGTTACAATGAATGAGGTCTGTGATATGAATGTCAAAAGCAGTGTTAAGAAATTAAAATTATGAGGAGGATAGACAACAATTAATGCTTAACCTAAACAGATTAAGATTGTAATTTTTAGGAAAACCTCTACTCAGGAGTCTACTCTACAAAGTAACAGTTCTTTGGAAGAAAAGTTTCCTGAGTATAACATTCTCTCCACATTTTGAATTTTCCTTAGCTCAACTCCATACTACTTGAAAAACATTATGCACCTTATTTATGAGAATGTTTAAAAATTATTAAATCAGTTTACACTATTTAAATTATTTTGACTATTGTCCTCTTCTTATAATGTAAATACTACCTCATCTCAGAAATATAAACAAATATTAAATCAGTTATCTTCAGCTTATCCTCCCTGTGGTGTGTGTCTTATTGCAGCAAGTTTTTTAGTTGTTTGTTTTTTTTTTTGTTTTTTTTTTTTTTTTTTTTTTTTTTTTTTTTTTTTTCCAACCTTTGACTAGATTCATTTAAAGACTGTTACAAAATTTATAATAACTCAGGAAAGTTGTGATATAATGCAGATGGAATTTGGAGGAAAAAAAGAAATGGTTGATGAGCTTCCCCCACCCAACGACTGGTATTTTGAGGAATAGACTCCTGTGTAGATATTTCCCTGAACACTACAATCTTAACTTCTTCAAATTAAAGTTCACTCTATTATCCTCGTAATCTTCACTTCCTACTGCCCTCTCTTTTGGGCTTACAGCCAATGTCACTTTTAAGCACCATCCCCCCCCCACACACACACAATCACCAAAGTTAAGCAGCCAGATGGGTGACCAGGTGCTGTAAGTTTGGATGTGCAAGTGGTGTAATTATTAGGCTCGGAATTATTAACCAGAGAACCGAATTCTAATTCCAGTTGGATTCATTGTATTCATTTACATGCAATTGTCCTTGGGAAAAGTGTGAATCCACCTTTTCCTCTGCCTCACAGTTATGGGTCAGTAAATAAGACTTGTATTGCTAGATCATTATTAAAAAAAAAAATCTTACAATTTAAAAATATTTTCTGGTTTTAAAAAATTTTTAAAGGATTAATCCATAGAAAACAGATCAGTCAACCTGCTATTTCATTCATATCACACACTGCATTCATCATAACTATATTGACTGTAACCTTTACTTTGAGTGGCTCTTGAGCCTTATCTTAGGCTAACTTTAATGTTAAAAACATAACTGTCTGATGATTGAAAGAGTTTTAAGCAATAAAGCCTGCAATGACAAATTTCTGTCATTTGAAATTAACAGGTTGAAAATATAAATTTTTATTAACTCTGCTAAGGTTTTTTTAATTCATAAATCAGAATTTGTTTTATTTGTGGATTGATTTTTTTTTTTTTTTTTCTCCACATAATTCTTCTCTTACTCTTAATAATTCTTGCATCATTTTTACAAGGTGTGGCACAAAGGTTTGCTGCACAAGCTCTCCAGTTAAAGAATCACTGGAAGAGTCTTCTCAGTTATAAAGTCTTTTCTAATAGAAAAATCTCTGAAAGTAGTTGTTAATGGCCAGTTTGCAATAGCAATCAATGCGGGCATCCCCAGTGGTCACTTCATGGTCTAACCCTTTTTTTACTTAAATGATATACCTAAGAATATACTTCGATCATTTGTGAATATCTATGCTGATAATATACGGGTGCACTTCCAAAACTCGTGATGGTCAGAGATTGGTGGCTGATCTCTCATCCAATCTTGCTCTAATTTCTCAACAAGGCAGGAGGGAACTGGCTGGTGACATTCAATGCCTCAAAAACTAGTTATTTTCCGTTACCAATCAGACTTCGAACTATCTCCAGTCAGAATGAATTGATATCCACTCAGAGAGGCCCCATACCTTGAAAAACTATTGGGGCTTAAACTTGTACTTGACCTCAAGTGAAACTCGTACGTATGATCCATTGCTAGATGCAGAAAAAATGGTCAGTTCTCTATACTGCTCTACAACTTCTGCCTATCTGCTTCCTGCTTTCCTGCCTGTTGGAAATCTTCCTCTGTAGTTCCTATATTTAAAAACACTGGAGAACCCTCGGACCCTGCAAATTACCGACCTATCAGCCTTCTTCCGATCTTTGGCAAAGTGTTCGAAGCCATTATCAACACCGAGGTGGTTCAGCATCTCACAGCACACAGGCTCCTCTCGGACAAGCAGTATGGTTTCTGCTTCACCAGGTCTACTGCCGATATGCTAATGACCATCACCGAGTACATATATCAGGCACTCGACAGGAATGGTGAAGCCCGAACCGTTGCCTTGGATGTCTCTAAAGCATTCGACAGAGTTTGGCATGCTGGCCTTCTATGCAAGTTGCAGAGCGATGGTATAGCTGGACAATTGTTTGAACTAATCCAGACATTCCTATCTAACCGCACATTGAAAGTGGTATTAAATGGACATGCCTCCCAGAACTACCATACGAATGCGGGTGTCTCTCAAGGCTCTATCCTAGGTTCTACGCTCTTTCTGATCTACATTAATGATCTCCCTGATACCATAAGATCCCAAGTAGGTATGTACACCGATGACACCACAGTTTATTCTCGCCTCGATCAAAAATCTGGTGTGGGCAAAGCTAACCTTGCAGCTGAGCTTGGAAAGGACCTCCAATCCATAGTGGACTGGGGTAAGAAATGGCTCATAAATTTTAATGCTTCTAAAATGAAGCTACTATCAATTAATCATCATAGACAATCGCACCTACCTCCTATTAGCATGGACCAGGCTTGCCTCCCAGAGAGTAAAACACTATGCCTCCTTGGTCTCACACTTTCAGTGGACCTCAAGTGGAATGACTATATCGAATCCATTGCTAAATCCGTTGCTATGAAAGTCAGTTCTCTGTGCAGGGCCCGGAGGTTTTTTCCGTCTGAATCTATCCTGCACATTTATAAATCTACCATCCACCCGTGCATTGAATACTGTTGCCATATCTGGTCGGGTGCCCCTGCTATTCTCCTTGGGCTTCTCAACAAAGTACAGCGGAGGGTCTGTAATGTGATCGATACCGACTTAGCAACTTACTGACTTTCCACCCTCCAACCTCTCTCTAACAGATGGGATGTGGCAAGTCTCTCACTGCGCTGTCACTATTTCCATGGAAAGTGCTTGGACTAACTGCATTTCTTGGTTCTGCCGGTTCTAACCTTCACAGCCCAAGACCTGTCATGCTATTCACATTGTAGCAAACAACCCATATTTTCTCTATATTCCACCTGAACAGCTTCTTCCTGAGAATCACAGCTCTGTGGAACTGACTCTTAAGATGATGTTTCTCCTAATTACTACAATCTTAACCTGTTTAAGTCTAGGGTTTAACTGTTATCTTTCTGTCTGCATACACTGCCTCTTATAATTCTCTTCAAGTGGGCTCCGGTTCTTGTACAGGGTGAACCTCACTGTAAAAAAAAAAATAAATAAATAAATAAAAAATGTGGACTGAAAGCTGGAGTGGTATTCATTCATCTACAGTGTGTCTTAGGAGCATAGGTCTGGTAGAACCTATCCTTCAAATCATGATAGATGTCCTATAGCTTAATCACACAAAGCCATAGATTCCTTCAGAGCAAACTTCAGCCCTAGCCACTGACTTCAGTCTAAGAAGAACTCAACCCAGCAATGCTATGTCATCACCACACTGACTGCATACCTAACTGGAACCTAGTCTACCTCATTGTGCTAGATGACTGTGGGCCCTACAAGAAGATTCCTCCACCCTTTTGACAAGTCTTGTTTTTAATTCTTGTGAAATGTCAGGTGGGGGAACTTGTTTAGTTACCAATAATCCAACCATGCAACAGGTAAAACTGAGGTACATTGTATTATTAGCACACATTGAGTGTCTTGACATAAACTAGTTCTTGCAGAGAGATGGGTGGGTTTGTTTGTTTTTTTTTAACCCTTTTTATATAAAAGACATTACAGGTTGTATGAGCTAGATGTAACTGACTGATGCAAGTGAACAATGCCCTTTGCACTTGATATTGGAATCTTTGGGGAGATCTTGCTCTTCAGACCAGCAGTCAGTTAAGTGCCACACGTGATACACGCTTGGGCGATCATGTCTCAAAAGAGACATGACTGACTGGGCAGAAGATTATCCCACAGTAGGTTGCCATTGTTTTCTGCGGTAGATTGGTTGCTGACCAAGGCTATAGAACCCAATCTGTCCTGTTATTTAACCCATAACTGGAAGGAAGAGATGGATTAATACCTTTCCCAAGGGTATTTGCACGTAAGTGAATGCAATGAATTCAGCTGGAATTCGAACTCGGCTGCCCGATTTCTCGTTCCGAGCCGATATCCGCTACTCCACAAGCTCATGAAAAAAGGCTGAAAAGTCTAATAGCAAAAACATTGGCCATCACCAATCCAGCAATCAGTATTCCAGTTTCATAAGTTATCAGAAACTAATTTCCAAGGCAGCAGTCTCAGATTTCCCTGGTTTGCACACATATCTGCTACATCAACTGTTTTTGAAAACTTTCTGTAACCTGCAGCCATTTTTTTTTCCTTTATCTTTGCTAACAAAGCTTATTAGTGCCGTTTTAGACAGTCTTTTATTATATACATTCTTTTTTCATTACTATTTACATTTATTATGTTGTAATAATGAAAGATAATGTTTGAATTTAGCAGTTGGGTTAGTATAATTTATATGGTAAAAGAAACAACTTTCTCTCAAGTAATTATTCTGATCAATTTTATGACATTAAGTACTAAATTCGCAGCAAGGTCTCATCCTTTTACCATTGAAATAGCTCGATGTAACTGTAAGCTCTATGCTAACATTTTCTTCTCTCACACTTCTCCCTTGTGAAACTCTCTTCCAACTCCTTACTTTTCAGTCAGCTTTGATCTTCAGAAATTTGAAGACAATGTTAATTGTTATCTCCTTTCTTAATTCCTGTTCTTTTATTGTTTTCTTCTTTTTATTTATTTATATATATATATATATATATATATATATAGATAGAGAGAGATATAGATAGATATAGATATTAGGTTACTGTGCTTTTTCTTTTGGAAAAGCATCCACACCTTTTATTTATAAATTAGAAAAATCTGTTTGACTTTTAAGTAGAGGAATTTATAAATATCATGTAAAGTTGTTCACTATTTGCAGATTTTTATATTTATGCTAATTTGTTTTTATTATATCTACTTTCAATTAACGTGTTTGTAAATAAATTTTTGAGAAATAGAATTGATCAGAAATGAATCCATTTTCCTTCCATGTTGATTGGGATAAAAACTAAGCCTTTTTTTAATAAAATATATAAATCAGTTTTAAGTTATATTTATGAATTGTTCTGACGATGTATATATACTTAAAAGTTTGATCTTCAATAAACTATAACTAGCTACAACCCTTTATTTGTACAATGTGTGTGTATATATATATATATATATATATATATATATATATATATAACTTATTTATAAATGAAACTTTGTGTGTGTGTATCCATTACCTATAGACTCCAAAACAGCTGAACCGGTTTCTTGAAAATTTACACAGTTGTACTATAAGCATCTGCAAGTGTTCTTAGCTAGGTTTTGTGTCGAGGTACCCCCCAATAAATATCGATAATTGAAAAAATTGGGTTATAGAAGGAGTGGTCCGATTTTAATAAAATTTGATACACTCAAAGACATAAGAAACGATATTCAGAAGTATCAAGGTTGCAGTTCTTACAATAGTGCAAAAAATCGATTTTATTTATTTATATATATATATATATATATATATATATATATATATATATATATATAAAAGGCAAGATGTTTGTGTGTGTGTGTCTGTTTATCTGTCTGGATGTCCTTTATACAAATCCACAATTTTTATCCGATTCTCACCAAACTTCACACAAATATTCTTTAGGCAGAGTCTGAGCTCCAAGACCATGGCTATACTGCTAGTTATATATATATATATATATATATATATATATATATATATATACACTTTATTATGTAAACATTAAAATCTAATTATTTTTTTTTTAAATTTTCTTAACTCAAAACACTAGAACATTCAAAAATTAATAACAGCATGTCTAGAAAACCAAATGTCAAAATGCCAACATTAGAAAGAAGGTTAAGGAGTGAGTGTAAAGTGACAAAAATAAAAATAATCACAACATTCTATGTGTATTTGCAGGTGTAAGCACACATACACTATAAAAAAATGCACCAATGAAAGGTACATATAAAAAAAACTTCATCTTCTTCCCTATGAAACATTGGGCTTCTTTTTAACACCACATCGAAAATGGCATGCTAATTGTAGGAGTTCTAGTGCAAATTTTATTTACAAGCAGTCCCCATCTGCATGTATACACATTTTTAGAATAGTGCAATCCAGTTTGAATTCAGTTTCTTTCCCTTAAACTGTTCGCCACTAGTCTGTCCTAATATTTTACTCATAGTTGGTAGAAGGATTCATGCTTTTTCCGAGGGTATTAGGACATAAGTGAATGTATTGAACTCTACTGAAATTTGAACTCTGCTTTCCAATTTATCAATCTCAGCTGCCAACTTAATCGTACCTCCCCAACTTTAGGATGGCATAAAGCTGAATAGAAATAAATGCAAAGTGGAAGAATTTGTGCTCACCTTCCAAGTGATGAATTCCTGCCTGAAAAATCAGCATCAATGAGGAAAAATATACTTGCCTTCGATAATTGTAGGATTTTTATAGAAATTTATTTTAACTAAATTGGAAAAGGTCATACGTGACGGCTTACAAAATTACTATAATTATTACTGTACCATCACAAATACTCTCATTCACTTTTATTAGATGATTATAGGAAAGTGTTTCTAATATTTATACTATTTATATTCAGACTATTATCAGAATGTTAGGACCATTATGCCTTCCAGCCTTCCTCAGGGATACATTGATCTGGACAACCAACAAGGAATTCTGAACTGAATATATATTTAATTTACAGAAATAGACTGTTTTCATTCAACTGCAAATATTATTTAGTTCTTATTTATAGCACTTCTCAGTTATTGCTTGCTCTTTTCCACCTAGTCCAAGCACACACTGCCTAATTCAGGGATTGAACTCATAACCACTGTTAACAAATTCACGAATCAACACTTGAATCCACTAAGACAATTTTCTGTAGTGAACTTGGAGCCTTAATCCTAACATACCCGTTGATTAATGCTCCTGTCATTGCTACTTATTTGCTGTCATTTGTCTTATTTATTAGCAACTTCTATATTGTGTTTATTATTATTCTCAGCCTACTAAAGAGGTCTTCATAGCCCGGCATGAATATGCTGAGTCTTTCAAATGTCTAACTCTTGAATTTTTTCTAGTCTTGTATTCTCACTGCTCCTTTTCCTCCATGCACAATCAGTCATGTTCGATTTCATTGTTTCACCACTTCATTACAGCTTTTCAATGTTCCTCCAGCCTTAATTTTAGAGGTGCAAGGCTTGTTTCACCTTTATATATTTTGTTCTCTAATATACACTGAAATTAAAACGATATTCGTCTCTTTATCCATTTTTATCATTTTTCAATGGTAAAATAGATACCATCCTGATTTGGCATTTAAGTTTGTTTTTTTTTTGTTTTTTTTTCCACTTAAATTTATTTCTTCACATGCAATATCCACTGATGTTAAAAGCAAAAACATTTAATGAAAGATATCACAATCTTCTCAACCTATGAAGGTCCTTTGTTGGGCATCAGCCTTCACCACATCATGGGGTGGAATGGTCCACGAGCCTATTGTGCTGACCCAATACATGTTATTATGAATAGATGTGATGTACTTGAGTGATCATGTCTCTTTTTAGTTCATAATCACCCAATGGTATTTGTGCATAAGTGATTGAATCTGACTAATTTGAACTCAGCTTCACTTTCTCCTGAGCCATTATCCATTAGAGCCTTTGACATGCTTAGTCAGGTACTGATTAGGTTCAACATCTCTTAACTTTAATAATCAGATCAGAACCAGTGTTTCAATGTCATCTGGCCACAAGCCAACTCAATCAACTTTAAAAGGAAAGTTGAAAGTGAGTTTTGTTTTGTAAATAATTATTAAATGTTGACTATTTATACTAAAAATGTTTCTGTTTTTGAAGACCAATTGTAATAACTGATGTATCTTCCCAACTACTAATCATATGTACTAGTTAAGACTAAATTTGGAGTACACTAATAAGCTTTACCTTTGCACAGTAATGACAGCCTACATAGTGGATTAAAAATACCAATCATTCCCAGTGGAGCAGAGGCTATCAACAAGAGAGTTGTCAATGTTCCTCTAACTTGTCTATTTTACAGGTAGGGGTATTGACCCTATGCAAACCTCTTTATCCTCAAGTGAGGTAGACTGGCTGTCAACCAAAGCTATAGAACCCAATCTGTCCTGCTATTTAACCCATAGCTGGAGGGAGAAGAAATGGATTAATACTTTTTCCAAGGGTATTTGTACATAAGTGAATGCAACGAATTCAACTGGAATTCAAACTTGACTCTCCGATTTCGCATTTTGAACTGATATCTGCTGCCCTGCAACCACACATTCAGTGGTTTAAAGGAAAGTTGTTATTCTCTTCCATGACAATGTACTGTAGGAATAACACTGGAAAAAATTTGGGGGCTCCACTGGTCTGTCCTACTCTACTCATATTCACCTCCAACCAATTATCATTTTTATTCACGGCAAAAGGTTTTCATAGGGAAAAACTTTCTTTAATGAAAACCAAATTAAAGAGTTCATGTCAAAACCAGATGGAATTTACCAAAAAGGTATCAAAGCACTGTCTAATGTGGTAAAAAGTTGCTAGATATAACTGTGAATATATAATTGAATAAAATATAATTGTACATTTTTTAAATAATGTTGATAAACCTAAGCAGAAATTATTTATGACTCGACCTAATAATTATCAGCAATTCATGACTCTGAGTAATAATTATCAGCATAAACGTTCATCAATTTATAATTCGAACTAATAATTGTGAACATTCTTTAAAATCGAGTTTAAGTTACCAAATAAGAATGTCATTAATAAAGTCTAACAATGAAGATGTTTGGAAGTCAAAATAAGTTGAATAATAAAAGGTCTGTTTCAGAGTTATAATTTCTGTCTGAATTTCTGTTGTGAACCCAGAATAGGTCTGGAAGAAAACTCAAACTCGGGAATTAGTGAAACATATATATTAAATGAAAAACAAATACAAGAGTGTTACCTGTCAATCTGACTGCCAAGTATTAGACCGGGGTGACTCAACCCAACTCAACTCCACCCTGAGGCATATTCTCCCGGTATTCATAATAGTAGGAAGAGTTCATTATAGTCCAAAAAGGGTAAGTCCCATAACAACCCCACTTTTAAGCCTTTACTTCCGTAGGGTATCAATATTGTTTCTTTTTAGGATTTATAACGATAGGATCCATGAACTTCCGTTTCCTTTTAGATTGTCATGGATCTGGGGCTGTTTGGGGTATCTGTATGTTGAAGGTGTCGTATATGGTATCCATAACTACTTCTTCCTGGGAAGTACTGTTGGAGTCATCCAACAGTTGTTTCCTGTTTTGATTTAGGTGTCTCTTATAAGAGACCTGAGGGCCTAGGATTATGTAAACCATATTTCCAATCCTCTTTTCTATTGTGCCAGGTTCCCAGAAAGATGTTACTTTTAACCATCTTGTAGAATACTTCCTTGTTTTGTTTGTTTAGGCAACAATTTGTCAAAAACAGATCGTATTTTACGCGCAAACATTATTTCTGCCATAGATAGTGATGATAGCATGTTGACGTTTGGTGTGATCCTGTACACTTGTAAGAACTGCTGCAGGGCCTTTTCCATGGGAGTGCCGCAAGCTTTTCTCAGGGCTCTTTTTAGGGTGTCATCAAAACGTTCTGCTTGGCCATTTGACCTTGGGTGGTATGGTTTATCTGGAAAGTTTCACAGAATTCTTTAAAGTCGGCCATTGTAAATTGAGTTCCATTGTCACTGACCAAGCAATCTACTACCCCAAAACAGGCGAATAATTTGTGAACCTAGTTTGTTGTTACCTTTGTAGTGCGTGTTTTGTTTTTTGTTTTTTACATAGGAACACTTCCAGCCATTTTATAAAACTATCTGCGACAATTAAATAGTAAAAACCCTGTAACAGATCTGCAAAGTCCACGTGTATCCTTGACCAAAGTTGGTTTGTCTTTGGTCACGGCTTATATGTAACAGTGGATGCTTTTGCCACCAAGGCATAGCCCTTGCATATGTTAACAATGTTTACAATGTCCTGGTTCATTTTAGGCCTGTATATTAACTGTGCATTAGATTTTTCATCCTATTTTTCCCCAGATGATCAACATGAAAATCCTTCAGAATTCTCTTCTGTATGTTTTTTGGGAATAATGACTCTCTTGCTGTATAGGAGTACATTGTCACATACAGAAAAACTGTTTGAAATGTGTTGGTCCATCTCTGAGATTTTTGTTTTTGTTGTGTTAATGAATTCATCCTTGAGGGTTTCATTTTTTATTTCATGTAGAGTCACCAGGAGTTCTCTAATAGTGCTACACAATAAAGTTTTTATTTCTCCCTCCGTTTGTAGTGAAGCGATCACAGAATCTTCTAAAGGTTCACTATGTCTTGGAACCAGTCTTGATAGTCTGTCAACATGACAGATTTTTTTCGAGGAGAGATATTTCAACTTGAAATTGTAATTTAGAAGAATTTGTTTGGCGTATAAATGGGTAGGCCTTTTTAACCGAAAATGCTGAGTAGTGGTTTATGATCCATTTGTAGTGTGAAAAATCTTCCATGTATGTAATGGTGAAATTTTGTGACTGCAAAAACAATTCCTAATGCTTCCTTTCCTATTTGGGAATAATGTTTCTCTGCTGGGAACAGGGTCTTTGATGCATGAGCGGCGGACTTTTACCTTCCATCTGACATTTTGTGAAGGATGCACGCTCCTATTCTGTATGAGCCTACATTGCTAACAATTATAATCTCGAAGTTTGGGTCATAGTGTGTAAGGAATAAGTCTGACATTATGGTTTTGATAGTTTTATGGAATGCCTTCCAGCATTCAGGTGTCCATTCCCAAACCTTACCTTTTCTTAAAAGCTTGTTTGGCAGTGCATGGATGTTATGCATGTTTGGGATAAATGCTTGGTAATAGTTTGCTAATTCCAAGAAGCTCTGTAGCACTGTGGCATTTTTCAGAGCCGGCATGTCCTTCATTGCAGTGGCCCTTTCTGGGTCCAGTTTCCTGTCATCTTCATCTATGACTAGCGGAACATGTGGAATTTCCACGGAAGGATGAGTATGATTTCCTGGAAAAATTTTATTTGTCATACTACAAATGATAGTAACATCTTCAAACATAAAGGTATTGGATAATAAAATA
The DNA here is from genome assembly GCA_037127315.1 of Ascarosepion bandense. Classification (NCBI taxonomy): domain Eukaryota; kingdom Metazoa; phylum Mollusca; class Cephalopoda; order Sepiida; family Sepiidae; genus Ascarosepion; species Ascarosepion bandense. The sequence continues at coordinate 4,896,777 of JBBBDQ010000330.1, forward strand.
ACGATAACACAGTCATTTTATTAAAATATCTATAAAAGTAATGTTCACAGACGCTACTTTACTGTAATATTATATTAAGCGGCGTATGCACAGACCATAACCAAAATACTGTACGCTATTTTGTGAGAGATTTTGAAAGAGAAAATGTTTCTTTAATTACTGAAAAATCATGGCTTCTGTGTCCATTGTAAACAGAAAAGACCAACTGAATAAAGGCCAAGGGTGTAGAGGCCAGAAATTTTATTAGGTCACAGGATACAACAACAAACCTACCTATTTTTACTATATTGAACAGTACACGCACCTATACACACACACACACACACACACACACACACACACACACACAATTACTGCTACAACCACCAGCTTAAGCTGCTACTGATACGGTAATGCTATAGGCTCTCTCCTCCTACTCTCACTCTTTACTACCCTTCTGTTTGGCAAAGGTGAGAGAAACTGAGAAGAGTAGCGTTTAAAAAGATAGAGGGGAAGGATAAGCTCGTATAGAGAGTAAGTGGCATAACAGATGGAGTAACTAAGGAAGGAACAAGCAGAATTATTATATGATATGGCTCAGATATTTCATTTCTTTCATGAAGAAGTTAAATTTACCTTCTTTTATTTTGAAGCCATAGTCCTGTATTTGTGAAAACATTTTGTGGACGTGTTCCTGGTGTTGTTCCAAGCTTTTACTGTTTATTAAGATGTTGTCTAGGTAAGTGATCGCAAAATCAAGTCAGCCTAGCATGATATCCTTAACTTGTTGAAAAATAGCTGGTGTGAACTTGACTCTGACTCCAAACGCAAGCCTTTCAAATTTATATAAACTCCTATGTGTGTTTATACATAATGATTTTGAGATTTCTTCATCGACGAGTATCTGGAGGTAAGCTTCGCTAAGATCATTTTTTTTTTTTTTTTTTTTTTTTTAACTTGTTTCCAGTAAGTTTTGTAAAAACTTTTTCTGGGCTTAGAAGTGGATAATGATAATCCTTAAGTGCTGCATTTAGTCAGATTTTCTATTTTCTGGCAAAAAGCGTTGATTGGTAAATCCCAAAGATTGAATTGTTGCATCCAATCTGTGCCAAATAAATTGTTGGTGCTTTTTAACACAAACATTTTCATTTTGGTAGTTCCGTTAAAAGTAATGTTCATAATAATTTCACTCTCAAATTTAATTTTCTTACCTGCCACCGATCTAGCTATTTTGTTGTTTTTCAGCATGGTTGGTTTATTCAACCTTTTCCAAGTATGCTGGTTGAGTGAAATTTCTGCTTTGAGTAAGCTGTGTGTGTAAGATGTGCTTGTTCACTTAGTATCATGTCCTGTCTTTGATCAGATAATTATAGTCATTATGAATGCTATAACTTTGGTACATTTCATGTGATAAATTGCTCACTGTAAAGCACATCCTAATAGACTGCAAAGAATACAAGAAAATGCGCAACAAGTACTATGATGTGCAAAACCTTACTATGCTTTTCAATACAATGCACCTGTAGTTAAAAAACCATGAAGTTGTGTACAAAATATTTAGATTTTGGTATTGAGTGACCTATGAAAGTTGTCATGCCACTGAACAACAACCAACCACCCATGACTATAAGACCAACTGTGGTTACCTCTATCTTGGTGCTCTATTATTGATATTCTTATTATTGTAAAAGTATAAATGCCAGGTCAGCATCTGACAGAAATAAATTCACCTTATCGAGGAAGAAAGCTTTCTGAAGCATGTGTATGCCAATTTTTCCGACACTTGAGTTGGGTTATTGTAGCCTTTTTCCAAGTTGCCCTAAGCCAACACGGAAGAGTAGGCTGATTAACATAAAAATATTAAAACCTGAGAGGGTCACAGGAGAAACAATAAAATAAAAGCATCTACTCAAAACTTACCTGTATGTACACTGAGATCATTTTCTCCAATCTGCTATAGACAATGATAACAAACAATAAAATAATGAAAAATATCATCATATAATTGTCTCATAGCCTAACACTAATCTAATATAGAACATTCAGTGTGAATTAAATTCATAGCATTTACTGATTCACTATTTAGCCTAATAACATTCAAAGAAAAAAGAAAATCAAATCACCAATACATTCATAAATTGCTATAAAACTCCCACAATCTAACAAATGCAGAAAACTAATCTTTAGCTACATAGGTATAAAAGGGAACATAAAAACAAATATATTGGCAAAAAAAAAAAAGCCACTAATATGTAAAATTATGGCAAACATGGACTTGCATGCCAGCAATAAGATGGACTGTCAAAAAGATGGCTTTTACCATGATACTTTTTTTCTTTTTTTTAATTTTTAACTACTTCACATTTTGGCAATGTTTATTTTTAAAAAGCAATGATTAGAATTGTAATAAAACCTAAGCACATGAAAGTGTCTCGATACATTTTCTTTGTTCTTGAGAATTTACAACAAGACTAATAAACACTATTCATTTGTTAGTGTTTATTTGTACTATTATATCATTTATTAGAATGGTTTGCAAAACATCGGCTAATTGGCAATTGATTCAAACATCATGAAATAGTAAATAAGGCTCTCCTTATAGTTGATTCACATGTTTTAATAATTTAGTAAATGTTTATGAATAAAAACTTTTCACATTTATTTCTTCATAAATTGGTAAATGATAAATAATGCATTGCCCTAGTTTTAATTGTATTAGTTAATGGATTTTTGTAAATATAAAATTATTCTTGTAAATAAATAATCTAATAGTGTTTTAATGTTTTTGTTGTAAATTCTCAAAAATAAAAATTCATTTTCATCATATGTTAGCTTTATTCTAATAATCGCTTTTAAAACCATAAACATTGCCGAAGAGAAAAAAATAGTTAAAATAATAATGGTATCAATTCCAGTTGGGGTTCGTTATATTCATTTATACGCAAATACCCAAAAGGTATCAATTCACTTCTTCCTCAACTATGGCTTAATTAGTAACATTTTTATTACTAAATCATTATCTCCTTGATCCAAAAATTCTTTGAATCTAAAGATATTTTTTGGTTTAAAATAACTTACAAAGAGTTGATAAGCTGTAAAAAATGAATCAGTTGATATTATCCTTAATTCTTTACCATTTTGTAAAAGACAATATTTGTCTTCTGATTTGCTGCTGCTGTTTTTTTTTTTTGTCACCCCCCCCCCATTCTCTTATTGCCTTTTTTATTATTATTATTGTATTATTATTGTATTATTATATTATTATTATTATTATTGTCCTGCATTTTTAAAGATAGTGGAGTAGTTTTTCCATTGCCTTCTCTCTGGTTCTGGAATTAAAGATTTCCCTCTCTTAGATTTGTTACCACACAAAGCTCAATAGTCCAGTCGACCTGTTATTAAACCCACAGCTGGGAGTTACTGCAATGATATTGGACAGAATTTGAACGAAAGTTAATAGAATGGCTATAAAGTTTCCACAAAATAAATATATATTTGTTTAATTATCATTTTAAACTATTTTACATTTTGATAAAGTGATATGAGAAAAGCAGACAGCCAAAAATTTAGTTACCTGTTCTCATGACATAGATAATTTGCATGAACATTAATTGAAATTTTTGATTGAGCCAATTTATTACTGTTACTGTTTCATTAGATATGATCTAAATACATACCTAGAATGTATCACAAAGTGTCATTTTGAAGCATAACTTTAGTCCATCATTTAACACATTATTTACACCAAGTTTATTCTCCCAGGCAAATTTGTATTATTTCCTATTGACAATCCCTTTTTTCCTCTTTTTTTTTTTTAATACTACCAGATTTTAAATATGGAGCATTTAGATTGCTCAAATTATTTTCCCTCTTGCCGGAAATACTTCATTGCAGGGAATGACTGAATCTGAAGATAATGGTGGAGTAGCTGTAACGTCAGTGGACTGAGATGTCAAAACTTTAGTTGTGCATACAAAGTTCACCTGTGATTAATTTCCTTTTTTTTTTTTTTTTTTTTTTTTTTTTTTTTTTTTTTTTTTTTTCATCTACAAGCAATATTTATATTTTGTATCACTATGTAATTTAATAAGTTAAAAATCATAAGTTTAAAAATTTATCCTACCTGTGATAACTCAAAGGCAATATGAGTGAATTAAATTGTTTATAGCTGCTTAAACTTGAAAATGTTTGCTAAAAATTTGTTTACTATTTTGAAAATTTTTTTTTATTTTTTTTTTTTTTTTAGTGGAGGGGATAGACTTTAGTTTTGATTTGTTGTCACATCTGCACTTTAAGATGTAAACAAAATTTCTTCTTTTTTTTTTTTTTTTTTTTTTTTTGTTAATCTACATGGATAATGTTCCCATTTCACTGCCTGGGTCTATAAATATATCGCCTAATTCTTATTTTTAGTACTGCTCATTTATTGCTCACCATTTTCAGAGTCCAAGTACACACTGCCAGGCCAAGGGATTGAACTCACAATTACTATTTTGCCAAATTAATAAATCAACACTTTAATTCACTATGGTATTGTTCCATATTGTCAGCCGAAATATTGTCATATAACAATGATGACAATAGTTCAGATGTAAATAGTGTAAATAATGATAACTCCTCATCCTGGAAATTCTAGTCTCTTCTTTCTCCTCCCCCATTGTGATTGCTTTGTTTTCTTAATAATCCCCTTTTTTGTTGATTGGAGAGAAGAAAACTGCATATAGATATATGGGTTATTTGCATGTAGTTAGAAACTGGTAACAAAAAAACTAATGTGGAATCATTTGTACTAAATATAAGTGTCATCTGAAATAATCATGCTGGTGTTTTATCACTCGACTTATAAGCATGCTCATTCAATTAAGTGTACTACTAGGAATTTCTATTTTAGTTAAATAATCCTAGAATAAAATAATTGTGCCATGGAGAAAATTATTTGAAAATTAATAAGTATTCTATACCAAATGCTAGGAAATTGAAGAAAATAATTGTTCTAGCACTTATATTTTGTACACAAAAGTAGTTTGAATCAATAGTTAAGTCATGCATCTTAGTTTTGGCAGGCTTATGGCCACATCACACTGAAACACTAATTCCTATATGATTACCGAAGTTGAACAACATCGAACCTAAATTTGGAGAAAAAAACCAAAAAACATGACATTAGTAGCACACCCTGTTGCATCGTCAGATGCATGTTATAGCAGCTTTTAGCAATTGATGAGAAAAATATGTAATATCTGGGTGGCCCATTAAATTACCTCAAGTTGTATGTGGCAACCCCTAAATTAAAACACTGCTTACAGCCATATCAGGTTGAAACACTGATCCCAAATGATCATTGAAGTTATACTGAGCCTAATCAGTACCTAGATGGGTGACAGCTTGGGAACACCAGATGCTGTAAGCTTGGATGCATGGGTGGTGTAATGGATAATGGTTTGGAATTGTTAATCAGAGAGCCAAGTTCCAATTCCTGTTGGATTCATTATGTATGTTTATGCACAAATACCCTTGGAGAAAGGTATGAATCCACCTTTTCTCCTCCATCTATGTGTTAATTAGTAAGGTTTGTATCACTAAACCAAAAAAAGATTATGCAGTTTAAATATTTTCTGGCTTTAAATAAACTGCAAAGGATTGATTAACTGTAGAAAACAATCAATAAGTTTGGCAGGAGTAGATATTTCAGACCATTTGATCATAGTTCCTTAAAATTATTATGGCTAACCAGTTTGTGGATAAGTTTGATTTCCCTTTTTGAAGTTTGTCACCTTTTAAATGGAAATATAGGTTTGTAAATCTTACCAGTATATCTCTAAGCAATACTACAAATCTGTAAAAATGCAAGAAGTTATTGAATAAAATGAAATGTGACTTTATTTTAAAGGTATTTACTTCAGAATGTATAGTAACAAGATTTGCTGATATAGTTGTAAATTCAAATATTAATCTTGCTTGTTTATACAATATATGCAAACAATTTTCATATACAGATGCTTATATTTTCATAAAATTAATTCAATGGTCATAAAATGTGGCTTTCTGTACTTTATTTTTAACTCTTGGGTGTGAGGGTGGAGTGGAATGATACTGGCCAACCCTGCTTTTGAATGAACCTCCATGTGGCTTTGTTTGTAAACAAACAACTTTGAAAGCAATCAGCCAATCAGAATAGACCACTTGATTGTCCTACTTATATTCAGCTAAGCTGATGGTTAATAAAATATTTTTGTTTTTCTTTTCTCCTTTAATTTTATTATTTAAAATTTAAGTTACATCAAGTAGGAAATTTTCATTAAAAACCATTTATGAAGAATTTTTTTTTTTTTTTAATTAGCTTATTTTTATTTTGAGTCTCATTTTGTTTATGCTTATGTTTAACAGGTCTAATACAGGCTTTTCAATCTCTTAACATTTCATTTAACTCAAAGGCTAGATCTGGAACAGTGTGTAGACATGCAAATCATTCTGAAAAATGTGTAGACATCTGTACATGCTCTTATGACATAGTGGATGTCTCTCTAAGACAGTCAATAACATTTAAGTTTTATTGGATAAAACCTGCCCAGTTATTTTGTCCTTTTTGGTTAGAATTCTAGAATTTATCTAAAATGCAGAATTTTGCAATTCATCTCCGAGCTGCTATATAGTGATATTATTATACTTGGATAATTATCAGTAATCACAATACTTCACCTATCAGTCAGTTAAATGGCATACATGAAACACCCTTGGGCAATCATGTCTCGAAAGAGAGGTGACTGACCAGGCAGAAAATTATCCCGCAGTAGGTTGCCATTACTTTCTGCAGTAGACTGGTTGCCAGCCAAGGCTATAGAACCCAATCTGTCCTGTTATTTAACCCATAACTGGAAGGAATAGACGGATTAATACCTTTCCCAAGGGTATTTACGCATAAGTGAATGCAATGAATTCAACTGGAATTCAAACTCTGCTTCCCAATTTCTCGTTTCGAGCCGATATCCACTGCACTACAATGCACATCACCTATATGCTTCAGAAAAGGGTGGAAAAATGATGATAATAAAATTTAATCATGGAAGTTATTTGCATAACAGTAAAGTAAAAAAGATGAAAGAGTATCTTACTTTGCATCCTCTCAATTGAAATTGCATTAAAAAAAATAAGCAATACCTTGGGGAAAACATCTTCAGAGTACAATTCTATTCAAGATTACTTGCTATTGTCATAAAATGGATTAATGTCACAATTCACATCTACAGTATGTGTGTATTGATGCAGTTACATTATTCTTATAAGTGTTACTATAAATATTCACAATAGATAAAAAAAGCACTTAAGCAACTCTTATAAAATTATTCTTGGTATTGTTATAAATACTAGAACAGTTGACTGATGAGGCTGGTTTCTGCTACTTTAATATTGCAGTGCAAAATCATTTTTAATTTGTCTTTAAAATATATGTTCAACAAACTAGTACATGTCAACTTAAAAACAGATTTTTATTAGAAAATTTTTCTGGGGGTAAGGACAAAGTGCATCTGAAAATCTCGGAAATTAAAAAGTCAATGTTTTTCTCATGTGTTAGAGAAATATATATATATATAATCTTTGAATAATGCAAAATAAATAAAATATAACTAAATATCAGACAAACATACGATGTCAGTATGAAATAACTAAATCTGCATTGATCAAAAGACAATTTAAGTTTATCGCCACCACCAAATATTCATTCTCTTGTAATTGTATATATTCTTTCTCTCAATAGATCTTAGTGATACCTCTCTGTACTGTTGCTGTTAATAAAGAATGCTTATTTGAAAAGTAGGCATTACATATTGAATATGTCATCCCAAGAAGAGAAATAGTGTTTTAATTTGTTATTGTTGATTCATTTTCTGTGGTTTATCAATCCTTTGTGGGTCATTTAAAGCTAAAAATTATTTTATTTTTTAAATAATGGTTGAATTAACTCATCACTGGGGGAGAAGAGGTGGATTCACACTTTTCGCTAGTGTTAACCTCCACTGGTCTTTTGTGTTGATGCCCAAAATCTTGCAGCTGATCGATAGTCAATCACTTTGTTCCAAACTTGGCCCCGTCCCACATTGTGTTTGTCTGATCACAGCTTCTATAGAATGTAACACTTTATCAAAGTTGGTTGGTCTGGCACTAGGCTAAAGTTGGAGGTTCATCATGTCTCTCTGGTCTGCACACACTGTCTTCTGGTCTGCACCAGTCTGTGTCTCTTCATGCCAAATGCCAGCCAAGCCTGTGCTGAATCTCTCAGTGTGGCTGGTCGAACTCAAGCTCAGCTCTCGACTGTCAGAAAACTCACTTGCTTATATTGAGCCTTGTATCCAGCAGGGGCGAGTATGCTAGCATTTCCAAATGACCAATCAGGGATCCTCCTTTTGGTCACCTGATCAACCTCTTCTCCTTCTCTCCTGTGTGAGTGCTGCTATAGGGGTATAATACGTTTCTCCAACTTTCCCAAAATCACACTGGGACCTTATCCTTATTGGTCATCTTATCAATCGTTTCCTCCCGTGTAAGTACCTATTATTGATTGGAATCTCAATTTCTTTAGAGTTTTCAAAAGGATTTTTTTTTTCTTTTTTTTTTTTTTTCTTCTGGACAAGTTTGTAAACAGAAGTTGATTCTCTGTTTTAAAAATCTTGCTAAAATAAAATATAGATCTGTGACATGTTATTTTTGAAAATTACCAAAATTAAAGTTAAATTAATCTGATTTGAAACACATTACTCGCATATAGCATGAAATTTAGAATAAAAGTATATTTTAATCTCGGAGCTCTTATTTTTCTGGCCTGTGAAAGGAGTGATGACAGCTAGATGGGTGAATTGATTGATGACAAGCTAAGTATGGTTGACCAGAATTGACATAATTGTCCAAATTTTTTCCTGTAAGGCAGAGAAACCGTGACCTTTTAATGTCACAAATGAAATATACTTTTAAAAAAAAAAACACCCTAACTGTACTTAATTTTTTTTTAATTTTTTTTTTTATCTTTTGCCTCAAAGATTTGTATTAAGCTTTTCAAGTTTCAATGAGTAAATATAGTCTTCACTTAATGACATAACTGCCATAAGGCTCTGAAGAATTTTTTTAAAATTTGAAACTTTATAAATAAGAAAAAATGAAAACAATTTTTGCAAAAATTCATTATTTATCAAATATATATATATATATATATATATAATTTTTTAACACTCTTGGCTACTGGTATGTGTTTACATTCTGTATATAACAGGCTAAAGTTCACCTTCCTCCACCGAGCACCCATAGCTTAGAGGTAGAATCACCGACTGACTGATGTCAATTCAGTCGGGTTTCAATCCTGGCTAGAAGCAATCTGATGTCTAACCATAATGCTGAGCTGTGATACAGCGAAACAGGACTGTCTGCTGATGAGATATATATATATATATATATATATATATATATATATATATATATTATTACTTAGTTTTTTGTCATAATTAAATTGGAACAGTATACAGTTGTATTAAAAAGTATTCAATACAATTATATTGTAGAACTTTTGAGTTATTACAAAACCCAGGTTTCTATCATTTGGTGTCTTCAGGCAATTTATAATAGCTGATTTCACCATTTTTTAAGAACACTCACATAACTGGGATTTTCTATGAACATACAAGTTTCAAAATTAGAAGTTATGTTTTTATCTATGGTTGTATGATCTTGAAACTTCTAATTTTGAAAATTGGGCGTTCATAAAAAATCCCCGTTAAGTGAGCATGCTTAAAAAAAAACAAAAAAAACGGTAAAATCAGTTATTGTAAATTGCCTGAAGACACCAGATGGTAGAAATTTGGGTTGTGTAATAACTCATTTAAAAATGAAATATATATATATATATAATTATTAAAAGCTTATCTAATTAAATAATATCACAATTTTATTGAATTTTTGTATTTTACTGTTTGGAGCATATTTTCTGATAAAAGGCTATTTGAACAAAAAATAGATGATTTACATTTTCCAAGAAGTCCTGTGTGTAACTAATAAAACAAATTGTTGAAAAATTTAATTTCTTGAAATTTCATGAAACTATGTGGAGAGTGAGTAACATACATAAAAAAAAAAATATATATATATATTTTTTTTTGCCAGGATTTTCTAAAAATAATTATTTTACATAATAATTTCATTCATTTGCGAATAAGTCCTAAAACTTTCATTAAGATCTGATCATTATTTGATTTTTGCAAGAATTTCCAAATTAATGTTTACTCCAGAAAAAAAAAAAGTTATGTAAGTTATCTGCTGACAAAGAAAACGAGATTTTTTTTTTTTTTTTTTTTTTTTTTTTTTAACAAGATTTCGTATGCATTAGAAAAGATTTTTAAAAAAAAACAAATAGTGATAATTAAAAAATACTTTGAATTGTTTGGGATTTTTTTTTCCTCTTAATAATAACAATCATTTTGACAATAAAATGTTTGGGGCCTTTTTTTCAGCAAATTAGTGGAGGTGCCTACTTTCTGCAAATAGTGCAAAACATTGAAACAACAAAGATATCATCTTCACTAATCCAACCCAGCCAAGACATATTCCATGACTTCAACGTAAAAATCTTAATTTTATTTTAAACTAGCTGTTTAGCCAGACATTGCTCAGTGTTTTTAGTGGTTATATTGAAATGCTAAGGTTGCTGTGAGTTAAAAAAAAAAAAAATGCAATGTATTGGTTTTTGTTGTGTTTGTAAAACAGGATTCATGCTTGGTCAATTTTGCCAATAAACGAGAATGATGTATGTACAATTGGAAGAACAGGGGTAAGCATTTACAGAGCCTGTGATGTGATACAGAAGAAGTGAATGCATTGTCCCTGTAACATCAGAAGGATTGGCACCTTGTAGAAAACATGAAATTGATATGACATATGATAAGGTAAAAGTTACAAAAAAGCCCAGAGTTTTGTTGAAATACAACTAAGCGTTTCTGAGAAATAAATTATCACAAAAAGCAACATTTTCTATTAATTTTTGCCACACCCTGTGTGTCAACTGAAATTTTTGTTTGCAGATCAAGGCATCAGACCTTGATCTACCCGTGACTCGATTTTGGTTGAGTTTGAGTGAAGCGTCTTAGAGAAATGCATAAAAGTGGACAAAAGACTACCCGAAATTGTGCTGTTGATTGACAAACCCTGTACATTGATCTGAAAAGTTTTTGTGTACGTCAAATGTTCAGACCTTAATCTACAAGTTACTCTATTTTGGCTGAGTTCGCATAATGCATCTCTAAGGAGAAGAGTTTCTAAATTCTAAGTGTTTTGGTGATTTCTGCATTATCCTGTTAATTAATTTGAAAATTTTTTTGCGTACATCAAAGGTTCATGTCATGGTCGACAAGTGACCCAATTTTGGTTGAAATCGGACAGAGGGTTTTGGAGGAGTAGGGTTCCGGAGATACACACACACATCCATTTTTATAAATATAGATTTTGTAAAGGTGTTGAATTTTTGAAGATTTAGGTAGATCCTCAGAAAACTTTAACCACTCTGTTTCAGCAGAAATGCTTTCAGTTGATCTGTGGAGAAAATATTATGTAGGTACCTCCACTCATTTTTAATACCTACATTTTAAAGTGAATTTTAATAAATGAAAAAGCTTTCTTGAAGCTTTAATTTTAGCTTTAGTTGATAGTTAAAAATATATATTTAAAAATATATATTTTTACCAAGATTTTATCATAAAAAAAAACAAAAACAATGATTTCAAAAATAATTTGTTAGTTTTGAAGTCCTGAAAGTTTCATCAAAATCCAATCATTATTTAATTTTTGCAAGAATTTTCAGGCAAAAAATGAGTTGTGCAATATTACATTTGTTATAGTAATAAACTCTGCTAAAAATTGGTCATTCGCTGACAAAAAAGATGTTTAACCAAAATTTCAAATGTGTTAGAAAGGATTAAAAGAATTAAAAAAAAAAGAAAAAAAAAATTAAAAATACATTTTGATGAGAGAACTGTTTTAAAGTTTGGGACCTTTCAGCATCTTGCTATGGTGTTTTGTTTTTTTTTTTAATCTTTATCATAGTAAAATGTTATAGAAATACTAAAAAGAATAGAATAACAAAATATTATTTTTCTGTGAGTTTAGATTTGTTTATATTACAGTATGTTCAGTAAATGATAAATGCTAAAATGATCCTTTACTTTTCAACATGAATATTAGTATTTTTTTTATAGATAAATTTAGTTGTAAAAATATTTTTATCTATTCAGGCAAATTGTCTGAATAAAAATACATTAAATTTTCTATTATTTTAGATGGGATGTACTGCTTAGAATATAAATATGTCAAACTGGTCCCTGACTTTTTGACATACATCTAGTTTTCTTTCTTTCTTGAGGGGATCAGTCTATTTAAGCATTGCTGTTTTAAAATGAAATGTATGATGTTTGTGTGTGTGTGTATTTTATATATTTATATATACACACACACACAAACATATGATGTTCATTTCATTTGTGGTAGATATAAATGTTGCAAGATTGAAATCCAGATTCATTCATACAAGGCAGGTGTATGACTCTATTCTAGGTCCTACACTTTTCCTGATCTAATCATTTCCCAGGTAGACATCTATGCAGATGACACCACCATCTCTAACAAATCTGCCAAGACTGACAAAGTTAATCTTGTCGCTGCTCTTGCAAAGAATCTCCAATCTGTATTTGATTGGGGTTAGAAATAGCTCATAAATTTTAATGCTTCCAAAACAAAGCTGCTCTCTTAACCATCACAAAGAAACTTTCCTGACTTACATCAGTATAGATGATGCTAGTCTCCCAGAAAGCAATGTACTTTGCTTCCTTGGCCTCTCTCAATCGACCTCAAGTGGAACTACTCAAATCAATAGCTATATCTACTGCTAAGAAGGTTGGGTCATTGTGTCAAGCCGGAATGTTTTTCTTATTAGAATCCATCTTGCACATTTAGAAATCTACTATTCATCCCTGCATTCAGTACTGTTGCCATATTTGTTTGGGCTTCCCACTATTTATTTTGAGGTTCTCAACAAGATCCAAAGGAGGATCTGTAATGTGGTCAATCAAGATTTGGTAGCTCAACTTCAGTCACTTTCTCACCATTAGGATGTGGCTTCCCTCTGTCTTTTCTACAAATATTTTCACAGCTTCTGCTCTGATGAGATTCTTTTCCTGCTACCCCCAACTACATGAATTTACTCATGCTACTAGATTGACTTCTAGGTCTCAATCTTACCATTAAAACAGTCAAATGTAACTCACTTCTACTCCATCAGCTTCTTTTCTCTCACTTCCCACTTGTGAAACTCTTTCTTATACTTACTGCCCTGATAACTACAATCTCCAAAATTTTAAATGCAATGTCAGTTGCCATCTTCTCTCTCGATTCCTATCTTTCTCCTATCCTTTCTTAGTTATCCCCTGTACCTTGTTTTTTTTTGTTTTTGTTTTTTTTCCTCTCACTGCATAACCCCCTGCACACCAGTGGTGGTCATGCCTTGCTTGGGCAGAAATAAGTATAAAAAAAAAAAATCAACTTGTAACATTTATTAAAATTCATTTCATTTACCTCTTTTCTTTAAAACAACCACCTTTTCTTTTCTTTTTTTTTTTTTAAGTTTTTTCTCATATCACAAAAAGAAAAACAAGTTTAATGAGTAAAAATTTGGATTTTGATACAAAAAAACCAAGACAGTTAAGTCTGGAAAGATTTATCAAAAAAAAAAATTATTTATTATTGAAAATTTATGAAAAACACATTCTATTTTGATTATTCAAAGATTACAGAAAATTGGTAAACTAATTGTTTTCTTGTAAAAAGGCTTAATTTTTTCTTTTTTTTTTTTTTTTTTTTAAATTTGAAGGCAAAAATTGACGTGGTTGTGGGTTGTTTTTTAAGGGCACCTCAACATTTTGCAGCAGTCTAAACTCATCCCTGTATATAAATACATCCACTCATTTTTGATACCTAAGCTTTAAAGTGTTTTTTTTTTTTTAAATTTCTTAAAGCTTTCATTCTAGCTTCAATTAAAAGCTGAACTATTTCCAGCAAGCAAAATACTCTAGTGTAATTTCAAATAGAAATTATATTGATTAGAATCTCAACTTTTTGACAGTTTTCAAAAGTTATCATTTTTCTCATCCATTTTTTACAGGTTGACAGGTTTGTAAACAAAATTTACTTCTAAGTTTTAAAAATCTTGCAAAAATAAAATATACATGTGTGACACGTTATTTTTTAGAAAATTAGCAAATTTAAAGTTAAATCAATTTAATTTGAAACAAGTATTACTTGCTTATACAATTAAATTTAGAATAAAAGTATATCTTAATTATAGAGGTCATCTTTTTCTGATGCATTAAGTGATTGATAGGAGCTAGATGTGTTGACAAGTTAAGTGTGGTTGACTAGAACTGACATAATTTATGAAACTGAAGTGAACATTTTGTAAGAGGAACAACCCTTGAAGCATGTAACCTTTTAATATGTCATTCCATTCTAAAAAAAAATTATTTCTACACATCAAAATTTTTTTTTATTATTTCAAAAATCTTGGTGTGTGAAGATTTGTATTAAACTTTTCAATTAGTAAATATAGTCTTCATTTAATAACCTTGTACAGGCAGTGATTGGAAGAAATTTTAAAAGATTTTTGAAACTTTATAAATTATCATAATTAAAAAATAAAAATGAAAACAATTCTTGTAAAAATGTACTATTATTCATCAAAAAAAAAATTGTTCCCTTCAGACTATGTATCATTAATATATATTATTTATAAAAGCAATTAAAAACTTATATAAATAAAAAATGGTGTAGTTTTATTGCATTTTTTGTTTCACTATTTGAAGTAGATTTTCAGAAAAGTAGCTAGTGCTTGGGGAAAAAATAGGTGATATACATTCCTCAAGGAGTCCTGCATTTAACTAATAAAACAAACTTTGCAAACAGTAGTCAATATCTAGAAATTAATTGAAACAGTGTGGAGTAACAGATGTAGTAAAAAATATTAATTTAGGTATCTCTGCACTTTTCATTAAAAAAACAAAACAGCATAGCATGATGAAAACAGTCCTAAACTTCATAAAAAGTTGCTTTGTTAAAATGTTTATTATTAAGAGAAGAAAAAATCAAAGTATTTCTTTATTTTTTAATCCTTTCTAACATAGAATTTTGGCTTTTTATTTAATTATGTCAGCATGGGACCAGAGCTGGCTATGGGAATTTTAGCACCTTTCATTCCAGTGAAAAATATTAATTTAGAAATTCTTGCAAAATTTCAGGATTTATTCACAAATGAATGAATTTATTAAATTATCATTTTTATAAAATCTTGGTGAAAAATGTTTTCTATTACATCTGTCACCCTTGACTGCCAGTTTAATTTCATTAAACTTCTAGGAACTAAATTCTGTCCATGAACTTTGATTACTTAAATCCAGGACTCTTTACAAAATGTAAATCTTTTTTTCTTTTCTTCTTTTTTTCCTTCCTTTTTAAAATGTTGCTTCTTTCTCGAAAATTTGCTTTGAATAATAAAAAAAGAAAATGCAATAAAATTATGACATAATTTAATTAGATAAGCTTTTAGTTCCTTTTATAAATAAACGACAATATTGTCTGAAGAAAAAAGATTTGATCAATAATGAAGTTTTACAAGAATTGTTTCCACTTTAAATAATTTAGTTTCAAAAATATTTTAAAATTTTTTTTGAAGTTCCTCAAAACTTTGTCTTAGGTTTTTAACTGCAAAAATTGAAAAGATTAATACTAATCATCATGTAAGATTTTGAAAATGATTTTAAATTTTTTTATGTGTATGAAATGTACCCATTTTGACAGTGAGTCACCATATGTGACATTATCAGAAAATAAGATCACTGACTATAGTACAATTTTAAGTCAACATTTGGAAAATTAGTTTACAGAGAATATTTCCAATATTTTAAAAATTACTGAGTACTTAAAAAAATGTATTCACCCATCATTTTCTTAAAATTATGTTTCAACAGATAGTCTCTGTAAGACAGCAATAAACACTTTATAAATGCTTTTCATGCATTGAAAGATACATAAATCACCTACTTTTTGTTTTCACAATCGACTGTTCAGCTTTTTTTAACTTAAAGTAAATATTTTTTTTCAAATCAGATTAATTATACTTTAAACGACTAATATTCCTCAGTTTCAGAAATTTTAGTATAGTTTTTCTTCATAAAAGATGGCTAAAAGAAGCACTAATCAGCTATTTTAGAAAAAAATTTTAAAAAATCAATTCCAGGCAATATGATTTCTGTTTAAAAAAAATATATATTACAGAGTATTTTACTTACTGGAAATAGTGAATTAAAGCTAAAATGAAAACTTTTTCATTGATAAAAATTTGATTTGAAACTTGGGTATCGCGAAAACAAGTGGAGGTACTTAATGTATTATATATGCAGAGGATTCAGAAAGAATTGAGTCTAAATGGTTTGTACAAAGGTATAACAGCTTAGAAAACTCACTCAGATTGTTCTGATAAGAAATGAATTCCCGAATTTCATTGTGAAGGCCTCAGACTCAATATGGAGGCCTACATCAAAGGCTTTGAGGAGGCAGTGCTGCCCTGGGTTAACAAAGTGGTTGTCTGGCTACAGGTCTCTGCAACATGCCTCACAAGCAGAACACAGTCTTGACTGTCAGACAATACATCATGAACAACCCAAATGTAACTAATCCACATAAGACAAATATTAGTTGGCAATACCAAAATACTCTATAGCATCAGTTGCAAGGAAAGACTCAAAACTCTGGAAGTTATTAAAATACAAAATTAAAGCCCACATTAAGATAGCATCTCCTATGGTAAATTATATCTTAAAGTGCTTATAAGATACACACACACACACACACACACACCAGACAGCTACTTAATGTAGCATCTGGAACAAGCTATTTCTGTGCATATCAACAACTTCAGTTCAGAAAGAACTCCACCATATATATATATATATATATATATATTTTAAAATTGAACTTTTTTTTTTTGTCTTAGTTCTCTTTTCCAATCTTTTCGCTCTTTTTCTCCAATAGGAGTAGATAGACTAAACTATCGCCCGGTTCACATTCCACCCATGTCTATTGAACAGGTGAAGAGGCTCATCCCTTTTTCCTTGTTTAGGATGTGGTTTCCAGCTTTCTCTTTTCCAATCTTTTCACTCCTACATAGCCCCCTGCGCTTCAGTGGCGTTATCGCCTTGCTCGCGGTGATATGATTAAAAAAAAAAAAAATTAACAAGAACAGGTTTTTGTTGCCTGATGATCATTGCTTTGTCTTGTGCATTTGCCTATAGCCCTTTCAGATGAATCAGCACTGATACTGGTCCAAGATAGCTTTAGTCACTGGTCGTTTCAATCCACATCTACTCTGCTCACATTGTGCTCTTGAACTCAGAGCAGTTGAAGATCGAATCTCATAGTAATCGAACCATATCAGAAGCTATATTAAGAGAAGAAATATCTTCATAATGAAAACAAAAGAAGTTTTGCGTTAATCTTCAATTGGTTTATGTGGTTCTTGGTACAGCAAAAATTAACCCTACCCAGCTCAATTTCCATAGTGAATTCGTCAAAAAATTCTGGATTCAAAGTTCTTTAGAGTTTGGAGATCTGATGCCAACTAATGTGAATCCAGAGGCACTGATGCAGGAATTCGCCATACTTGTCCTCAATCTCTCAAAGCTACCTGCTTATATTGACTTTGGCCCAAGACCAGTGTGGGACCATTTGGTTCTGGGGACTCAGTGATTCCCTAATTTTCTCATTAATCCCAGCAAGGGTTTTTTGTCCTCTATTTCAGCACTCTTAATCAACATTCCAAATTTGGAGAATTACTCACCTTCTTTGGGAGTATTTACAGGGTTCATTCATCCCCCTCAATTCCAACTTGCTTCACATTACTTCTTGTATCATCACTCATACACATGTTGCTAAATTCTCCTTCTTCCTATATTCTTAGCATTCAATCTCAGTCTATTTCCCAGAGAAGGCATAAATGTTTTCATGACTAATCTAATTTTTAAAGTGTGTAAGCAAAAAAAAAGTAGTTTTCTTCTAATCATTAATTTTTAATTCTCTGGTTTATTTTCATTTTCATGGATTCATCTCTGTCCAGTGAAAATATAAACCAGACCACTCTCTTGTCCACCATCCTTCTCATTTAACCTTTACTGAGATCTCCTAATGCATTCTTGTCAGCAAAAATATAACCCAGACCTATCCCTCTTCATGTTAACAACATTTGTTTTGTTAAATTCTCAAGGAAGGGATAAAATTGTTTTCATCACATGCCAGAACCTTGATAGATAGAAAAATAGACTTAGTACATTTTCCCAATTTAAACCCAAATAAACCCAAATGGGCCCTTTCACTTTCCATCATTAGGAAATCTCTCTCTCTCTCTCTCTCAGCTTCCATATTAACCACTTCATGGCTCTTTCAGCTTATACTTAACATTAACCACTCCATGGTCTGCATGTCACATGTCTGCCATTTATCCATATATTGAATACTGCTACCATCTCTGGTTTTCCTGCTGTGCATCTCAATATTCTTGGCAGGATCCAGAGAAGTCTGCAATACAACTGATCTTAACCAGGCATCTTTTCTCCAGTTACTTTCTCACCATTGTGATGTACCACCTTTTCATCTCTTCTAAAAATAATTCTATGGCAACTGTTTGGATAAGCTTTTTTCCTGGTGTTCTAACTACATGAATTTAAGTGTGCTACTAGATTTGCAACAGTGTCTTACTGTCGAACTTGTTAGATTCAACCATCATTTCTACTCTAACAGTTTTTATTATATTTCTTGCTTGTGGTATTCCCTTCCAACTTCCTGTTTCTCTGATAACTACAATCTTCAAGGATTTGAATGCAATCTCAATCGCCATCTTCTGGCTTTTTAGGCTTTGTTCCTTTTTTTTTTTTTTTTTTTTTTTTTTTTGCCCTTTCTTTAATCCATCCTATTTTCAATCTTCTCATTCATTTTTACTCCCTTTAACACCCAGCATTCTAGTGACTTTGTCACCTTTCTTGAGGTGAAAACAATTCTTTTGAACTGTTTTGTTCTATCTGGTTCCAAGAGAAGTTCTGAATGATAAAAGTTAATTCACTGCTAATTTTTTTTTTATTATTATTATTATTAACCAGCAAAGCTGTACATTTAATTTAAATATCTATTATGTTTTTTTCTTAATAATCTTGATCTGTTGTATAAACATGTAAAATCTTTCCTATTCTCTTAAACCATATGCATAATTTTTGTGGTGATAAAGATATCATTTTTACAGTGAATAGTTGTGACACTATAATCTGAATATTCCAATGTTTATTCAAAGCTTTTTTTTTTTTTTAATAATGCAACACAAGTCCAAATAGGAAAGAGTGACAGTTATTAGTTGAATTTTTATCTGAAATTTTCACAGTATACTGTTCAGTTTTAATATTTACCACTGAATTAGGTATATTTGCAAAGGAGTGTTAAGAAAATATTGATTTGTTGTGTAAAATAAATGTTCTTTTTCTTTTCATTACTAGGCTGAAGTCTTACTGATGTCTTACTTTATTATTGCAAAGTGATAAATCATAAAAACATGATTTGAGAAACTTCTCCAGGACATCCCTTTTAATGTAGGGATTGCCACTAATTCACAATATCTAAGATTTCAAATGAATTTTTAAAAATGAAAAAGCTTTCATTTTAGCTTTACTTGAAAGCTAATGGATTAACTTTACTATTTCTAGTGAGCAAAATACTCTGTAGTGTATTTCAAACAAAAATTATATTGATAAGAATTTTTTTTTTTTTGTTTAAATAGCTGCTTAGCACCTCTTTTTTTAGCCATTTTTCATCACAATCTTCCAAAAATAAGAGCCTTTTCTGAACATTTATTTGAGGAATATTAACTGATTTGAAAGTATAATTGACAGGCATTGACAGGTGATGATATAGTGATTGTTGTATAGGTACTCTATTTGTAAAACATAAATTAAGAAAATATGAGCACCTTTTTATATATATATATATATATAAGTACTCAGTAATCTTAAAAATGTTTCAAAATATTCTTCACGATCTAATTTGAGGAACATCAACTATAAATTTACTATAGTTATCACTCTTATTTTTCTGATCATGTCATATGGTCAACCATATTTTCAAAAAAGGGTACATTACATAATAATTTACAATTATTTTAAAAATCTTGGTTCAAAATGTTTTGTATTAATCTTTTCTATTTTTGATTAATAAATATAGCTTTCACTGAACTATCACCTAATGCAAATAAAGAAATGCAAAATTTTAAAAAATTATGATAAAAAGTGATTAAAATAAAAAACAATTCTTGTGAACTCATTATTTATAAAAAAAAAAATGCTTTTTCTTAAGATAGTGTCCTTAATAAATCTTATTTATAAAAGCATTTAAGTTTTTCTAATTAAATAATGTCAGTTTTATTGCACTTATTTGACAATTTGGAGCAGTTTAGAAAAAAAATTGATTTATGCTATTCGAGGAGTCCTGCTTTTAACTAATAAAACAAATTTTGGGATGAAAATTTAATATTTCAAAATTTCATGAGATTAAGTGTATATGGCAAGGGATAACATGTAAACAAAAAAAGATATATTTTTACCAAGATTTTATAAAAGCAAAATATTCAAAAATAATTTTATTCAGTTGTTTTTTTAAATAAATTTTGAAAGTCTCATTAAAATCTGACAATTTGATTTTTGCAAGAATTTCAAAATCAATGAAGGTAGTAAAACACAGATCATAAATATTATGTCAACCACAAGTGCAAAAATAAACTATTTTAACCAAAGTATCAAGCATGCTAGAAAAGATTAAAAAAAAAAAAATTGAATAAAATAATTAAAAAAAATGTTTTGGTCTTTGCTTCTTAATAACATTTTTACAATAAAAGTTTGTTTTTATTAAGTTTGGAGATTTTTCATCATGCTAGGCTGTTTTTTTTGTTTTTTTGTTTTTTTTAACCTCATTCATTTTTCCTTCACAATTTGGATCTTTCAGAATGCTATTACTCTTCCTACAAGTATCCAACTCCAGCCAGGTACTGTGCTGGTCAAAAATGATCAGGGTCAGTTAGTCTTGGTACAAGCCAGTCAAGCTAGTGTGCTTCAGCCACAAACCACTACAAACACTGCTGTCCTACCTGGAAAATTACACAATGCCAAGGTAAGTAGACTTTTCTTTTTCTGTATATATGTTCTAAAAAATACATGTTTTTGTCTTCAATTTTATATATTTTACATAAGAGCAATGTTACTCACAAAACTCCTTTTACTTTATTCAAACATCTGCCATTCCACACACAAGTAATTATCCTTGTTTATGTATTGTTAGCATAGAAAATGATGCCATTATTTAAGTATGGATCAGCACTTCCATCAAAGGTTAATGTTGTATCTGTATACTTTAACTAATTTAGAATTTGCAAGATATTTTTACCATACTGTTCAAGCAGCAGTATGCTGATGTAATGCATACATTACTTGCAGGCTTACTTTTAGGACAAACCATCAAATCTGGGAAGAATCCATTTGCTATTTTATATATCTGTTTGCTTCAGCTTAAGTTATGGACAGAGAAACCGGCAGAAAATAAAATCACTGTTCATTATTATATTTAAATGATTATGAACTGATTTTGTAAGAAAGTTCCCCATTTCCAACCATGAATCCTTGTCAAACTGAGAAAAGATTCTCTTCAATTTGTCTTCTGTATCTTTGAAGGCATGAATTATTTAGACCAATATTCACATTTTATTTTTGATTATTACTTTTAAGCCAATTCATTTTCGGTCCTGGGTATAACGGTAAACTGAATTCAACAGCAAGGCCTCTGATTGGGAGGTTGAGAAGTATGGAACCACCTCTTAATTGCTGTTGTTCCCAGGTCCACCCTAACCCAGAGTGGTAGCACCTGTTAGGGTTTCAGCTATGGGCAAATAGTTAACCCACAAACTGGGGTCAAAACACTATGAAAGTATAAAAATTGACTTTTATAGAAAAATAAACATTTTTGAAGTGGGGGGGGGGGGGGGATTATAACCATCACACATTTTTGAAGGAAAAAAAATTATTCCCAGCAATACATTTTTTAACACAAAACTAGAAGGTATCTTCAATTTCCTAAAATAAACAAAAAACAACAAATTTTTTTTTATCAAATTCTGACTAAATCAACCTTCTCACTACAACTGAACATAAAAAAATACCTTAAAACCCCACCTTTTTGGAATGAATAACCCACAGAGGTGTTGATATGCCGTTAAACAAAAATCAATTCATTTTAACCATCCTTGGGTGTTAAACATCTGATTGGTTGGCTTTTATAAATTATGCTACAACTCCAAATTCCTATCTGTTAATTGGATACATGCATTATTCTCATTGAATTTGTGGCAAAAATTAGCAAATTAAAAATTATGGGTAAGATAACAAATTCTCAAAGATCTTATAAGGTCCATACACACTCAGGGCTCAATGAAAATCATCTTCAGTGATAAGAGGACATTAGTTTGGATATTTGGGGACAATAAAGCAAGACTGAATTTTTAATTAAAACTTTTGACAAACATGGATGCATGTGCCTGTAATAAGACGTAGTGTCAAAAGGATGGTTTTTCCCCATGACACCACTTAGTTAACTATCTTCATTCTTTGGCAATGTTTGTTTTTTAAAATGTGACGATTGGAATAAAACAAACATCTGAAAGTGAATTCATACATTTTTTGAACATTTGCAACAAAAATACTAAACCCTATTTGTTTATTTACAAGAATAAATTTATATTTACAAAATTCATCAAACTATACAACAAAATATAATCTAAGTAAAGATCCGAAGATCAAAAATAGATCTGACCATCACCAGGTGAAAAATTTAAAAAGTAATGCAACTTGAAAGCAATGGAAAAGTTTAGAAAGCAAGACATCTTCCAAAATTCTGTAAAAATAATATAACCTTACCAAAAAACATTTGTTATGACCTTAAATGATCCCATAAGGATTGATAGGTCATTAAACTTCGAAACAAACAAATATTTACAAAATTCTAAAAACTAATGCAATATTTATCATTTACTAATTTAGAAATAAAACCATTTTTATTCATGAACATTTACTAAATTTAATATGTGAACCAACTCTTAAGAAATCCTTTTTGAATCAATTGGCAATTAACAAATGGCTTGCCACTGATTCTAATTAATTATATAGTAAATAGTGTATATAAGCAATCTAATAAATAAATAATGTTTATTATTTCAGCCTGTACTCTTGCTTAAAAACAAATTTCAAAATAATGGCTGTAGGGCATGGAGACCATGGTTGAAAGATTGAATGGGTCTAAATATTTATTTCCTTAAACATTTTGCTGGTGGGTTATTCCATGTCAAAACGCCAGCAAAAGTTGAAATCTCCATCCACCGACATCGAATTACTTGAAATTTGGCACAAATGTCCCCCTTCAGGACTTTAGAAAGTGTGCCAAATTATTTTGTCCTAAACCTTACCACTCTGTCTGATTTGGGAGAGAGGGGCTTGTAATTTTCCTATTTTGTCTCTACATTAAGGCTGCACAGTGTCACAGAATCTGTGTTTTTAAAAAAAATGAAAAAAAAAAAAAATCCATACATCCAATGTTTCTTAAATTTGGTATGCAGGCCAAATAAGGACTGTAGGATCCAAATATCCAACTATTTTAATCCTATACCTGATGGAAAATTTTATTTTACTCATCCAAATGCATGACTTCAAAATCAACAACTTTTCACCTATGTAGCTTATGGGCAGTCTGTAGAAAATATGTCCTAACATCTACTATGCCTGCTCAAGTTCACCAAAGAATTTGAGGGGGGGGGGTTCAAGTCTAGTTTAGAAGATATGACCCTGCCAAGTTTAGTTTTTTTTTTTTCTTATGTATATGCAGGATTTCAGTGAAATATTATACTTAAAGACAATCATTCTAATGCTCCATGACCTCTCAAATGTTGATATTGTGACTTATTCAATAAAATTGTTTTTATTAATTTTAAAAAAATAAAATAAATATTTCACAGATATTACTTTTTGTACAGATATATTGTCTTTAACAAGTGATAAATATTATCTCATGCTAAATAATCAACATTGCTTAGAATATTTGTAGATGTCACTAAACATGAAATTAAAAGAATTATTTTTTGTTTGTGTTTTTTTAAATTTTTATTTTGATAAAATTTCATAAAACAAGAGTTGATGTTTTTGAATTCAGAAGAAAGTGATAATAAAAAAGAATATATAAAGTCGTTTATGTAGTTTAGATTCTAAGATTTTAAAATCTTAGAATCTAAACTACACTATGCACTAAATTATGTTGTGTATATAGACTAAATTGTTTAAACATGGCCTCTAGTAGGGTAATCAACAGTATATAGAATATTTATGGCACTAAGCATATTTATGAAGTTGAAAAGAATGGCTTTCATTACTCTTTGTGATCTACTTTATAATTGTTATTTTAAAACTTTTTTTTACAAATATTAATGATCAATTTATGGAACAAAAACTTTTTTTCAAAAAAAATTTGATAAGAATGATGAAGTGTACAAAAATTGTACACTTCATCATTCTTATCAAATTTTTAAAATTTAAATTTTTAAAATTTAAAATCATATCAAAGAGTTTTCCATATTTATCTAGTCCCTTAACTCTCTTTGACCACCATCTTGGTAGGGGTAAGATCTGTGGTACCCAGGCCATAAATGTGATAAAGATGAAATCAAATCAAACTGGGAACTTTGAATGACCCTCTTATGACCAGGACGGACACTGGTCTCTCTAGTGCTGAAACATCAGTCACTTACCATCCAGTATCCAAGGACAAAGGTGGCATTTTCCTAACTACTTGGATTTTTTACTAGCTCACATAGGATAATAAAAGTACAGAAGGTTCTTTTTTCAGTTAAAGATGGATTGCTCTATTTGTACCAAGCCAACAATTGAAACATGATTTATTCCATGATAAACAGGTTGGATTGATTTCAGTTGATCAGTTGGATGCAATGATTGTAAAGCTTATTGGCTATAAAACAGGTATTGATGAGGATAAAATACAGACTGTTACCATCACAAGCAGACCTTGTTGACTAACTATGAATGGCTTGAAAAGAGATGTTGTAATCCATGTAAAAATCATAAAAGCAAACCAAAGGTGGTTTTAAACCAATTTCATTGTAGATGGCAGACAAGGCAAAGGCTAAGTTGGTACTAATCCCAGGCAAGAAACTCTGCCCTAATTGTTGAATACAAATCCACAAACTTCTTCCTGCTGATGAAGAACCAAGACTTGTATCAGACAAAATACAAGAGCTTGAAGCAGGTAGAATCAGAAAAGGGTAGTAATAATGAAGAACCAAGACTTATATCTGATGAGGAAATGAAAGAGAGATATCAATGAATGTTTCTCTGCTATTAGAATTTTTCCACTGAAAACAAAAGGGCTTCATTACTCTGGAAAAGCTTGTATATGTAAGAGAAAAATTTATTCTGAAATGCAATGTATAAAGACCAAAGTATGCAGTTCATTAAACATGGACTTTGGGCTGTTGAATGATGAGGCATTAAAATTCAAAAATGAGATTTTAGATAAAGCTAAGTGCTTTTTATAAAATTATAGTTTCTTGTAGCAAAAGTGAAGACAGTGGAATCAACTAAAATGAAAATACAGATCTTGACACTTGCCCATACCAACTAGTCACACAAAAAAAGTCATGAATGTGTTTAGTGTTTCAGTACACATTGTACACAAGGCTTGCAAATTCTGTTTGGAAAGAGGTATTTTAGCTATGCTAGAACAAAAAACGAGGAAGTCTTTGCCTGCTGATATTGCACAGCTAGTGGAAGCATTTTACCAAGATGATTAATATACTTGACTGATGCCAGGCAGGAAAGCTTACATTAGTATTAAATGTAATATTCATCAGCCGAAGACTCATCTTGTACAACCTAAATAGGCTCTTCAGAGCATTCAAGGAACAGAACCCAATGTATATCCTTAAAATCCTTAGGGTTTTTAAATATTGTAGTCTAATGCTGAAATGGTGTGTCCTTGCTGGTAGTGCAGGTACACATGCTGTATGTGTATATACTACCCACCAAAACATGAAATTATTACTGGAACCACCGAATGTATCATATCAAGATCTCTGTAATACCAGTAGCAGAGAATGTATGATTCATAGGTTCCCAAATTGCCCTAAATCATCAGGGCATCTTGAAAAACTTCTTTATGACACTATTGAAGAATATATTGATAATGCTGAATCAATAGTTCTTCCATCCAACAACAACTGACTGATCAACTTTGACAACACAAAAGGAATCCTGTCAAACTTACATTGATTTAGTTGTTTTGCAACTGAATAAACTAGCACCACATTCTTACTTGGTTAAATCACAATCCAGGTACTTAACACAAAAAAAGGAGGAGATTAGTGACAGTGAAGTTTTGTTCCTGAGTGAACTTTGCTGAGAACTACAAATTTGAAGTTCAAGACAAGATCCAGAGTTTTCATTGGAGCACCTCGCAATATACTTTACATCCAGTGGTACTCTACTTTAAGCTTGAAAACGCAATGCAAAAATCAATATTTCTGCATTATGTCAAGTGACAACTCACATAATATAGCATTTGTATATGGTACAGAAAAAATTGAGGTAATCAAAGCTACTATACCAAATATAAAAAAATATTGAGTATTTTACTGATGATTGTGCAGCGCAAGACAAGAATTATAAGAACTTTGCTAATTCATGCAACCACCAGAAAGATTTTGAACTCCATGCAAAATGGAATTTCTTTGCAGAAACTCATGGTAAACAATCGTGTGATGACATAGGTAGGACAGTGAAAAGGTTAGTGTCAAAAAGAAAATCTCCAAAGACCAGATACCAAACAATTCCTTTCTACAGAATCTATGCTTGAATATTGCAAATCTGCAACTAAAGGTATCAAATTCATTCTGGTTGAAAAGAAGGAAACTGAGAAAGCAAGGAGGAGCCTCACCATAAAATTTAAAAATGCATCCACAGTTCCAGGAACAAGTTTTCATCGATTTATTACTCATCAGAGATAAAATAGTCATGAAACAATGTTGCAAAGATGGAAACTATTACCTAATATATGACTTCTCATTTGAGGCTGAAGAAAAAGCAGTGACATTTGTTGTTTCAGGATATGTTTGTTTCAGGTGCGACAATAAAGATTTGTTTTGGTATAGTCCTGAAAATTGATACAGAGAATAAAGACTTGCTGATTAAGTTCATGCACCCACCTCTTCCATCACATTCATTTTACTGGAAAGAGGATTTTAAGGATATGTTTTATGCCATTAATGAATATTCAGTGCACTGTTGATGTCCCTACAACACCAAATGGTAGAGGTTATCATTTGTCTAAGATGGATTAATTATCTGTGCAGAAAATTGCATCCAAAACAATTTCGTCTATCTCAGTAAGTTAAGTGCTGTACGTGATACACGCTTGGGTGATCATGTCTTGAAAGAGACATGACTGACTGAGCAGAAGATTATTTCACAGTAGGTTGCTATTACTTTCTGTGGTAGACTGGTTGCCATCCAAGGCTATAGAACCCAATCTGTCCTGTTATTTAACCCATAACTGGAGGGGAGAGATGGATTAACACCTTTCCCAAAAATATTTGCATGTAAGTGAATGCAAGGAATTCAATTGAAATTCAAGCTTGGCTGCCCAATTTCTCATTCCAAGCCGATATCCACTGCACCACAATGCACAGTCTATATGCACAACAAAATTTAATGCACAGTGTAGTTTAGAATGTAATTTTTTTAAAGACTTTGTATATTTATTTTTATCACTTTCTTCTGAATAAAAAAAATCAAATGTTTTGTTTCATAAAAATAATTTATCAAAATAAAAATTTAAAAACACAAACAAAAAGAATTTCTTTCAATTTCATATGTTTAGTGCCATCTACAAATATTCTATGCACTGTTGATTATCTTGCATGAGAAAATGTTTACCACTTATTAAAGACAGTATATCTGTACAAAAATAAATATCTGCAAAACATATATTTATTTTATTTTTTGAAATTAATAAAAACCATCTTATTGAATAAGTCACTTAGCACAATATCAACATTTGGGAGGTCATGAAGCATTAGGATGATTGTCTTTAATTATAATCTTTCACTGAAATCCTGCACATACAAAGGGAAAAAACTCTAAACTTGGCAGTCATATCTTCTAAAGTAGACTTGAACTCCCTCACAAAATTCTATGAACTTGAGTAGGTATTAGGAAAAAGTATTATGAAAATTGAAGAGTCTGTATTTTCAACAGACTGACCATAAGCTACATAGGTGAAAAGTTGATTTTGGAGTCATGCATTTGGATAAGTAAAATAAAATTTTCTGTTGGGTACAGGGTTAAAATAGTTGAATATTTTAGCTTCTACGGTCCTTATTTGGCCTACATGCCAAATTTAAGAAATATTGGATGTATAGAAAAAATTTTTTAAATTTTTTAAAAAAACACTGGGAATCTGTCACTGTGCGGCCTTAATTTTTTTTTTTTTTTTTTTTTTTTTTTTTTAATCATATCACCCCAAGCAAGGTGGTAACACCACTGATGTGCAGGGGGCTACATAAGACTGAGAAGATTAGAAAAGAGAAAAACCGGAAACCACATCCTAAACAGGAAACAAGGGATGAGCCTCTTCACCTGTTCAATAGACGTGGGTGGAGTGTGAACTGGACGATAGTTTAGTCTATCTACTCCAATTGAAAAAAAAAAAAGAAAAAGTGTAAAGATTGAAAAAGAGAAAACTGGAAACCGCATCCTAAACAGGAAACAAGGGATGAGCCTCTTCACCTGTTCAATAGACGTAGGTGGAGTGTGAACTGGACGATAGTTTAGTCTATCTACTCCAATTGAGAACAAAAAAAAGTTAAAGATTTCAAAAGACGAAAAAAAAAAGTGACTTATTAAGTTTTAACTTAGTTAAAGTCCAGTCAAAAAATTTTTTCTAAAAATAAAATCAAACGTACAGTTAGACATGAAAAGTTTTTAAAATTAAGCAAAAATATTGGGCAAAAACGGAGAAGAAAAGAAAACAAAAAAAATATGGCATACCTATAATTCAAGTCAAGATTCCAAGCCAAACTACGGGCAAATTGAATAAAAAAGAAAAAAGATATTTCTAACTTTGGTCAGGGGAGATGGGAGACTAAGAGTGTCCGTCACCACCAACCAGGCAACAGAAAGAAAAGAGGGATACTAAGGAAAGTAAAGACGAGGTTCCAGAGAGACAAAAAAAGGGAAATTATAAGCCACCACCTCCTAAAAAAAATTTGGAATGGTAAGGCCTAGCACAAAATAATTTAGCACACTTTCCTAACTCATGAAAAGGAAACATTTGTGCCAAATCTTAAGTAATTTAGTATCAGTGGGTGTGAGGATCTGGTGAATTGACATGGAAATACCCTTGTGCTCTTGTTATGATAACAGCTCTAAATGATACAGTTTAAAATTTTTGAGGGATGATGATAAAAAAAAGTCTGGAGGTCTGCAAGAGATAGATAGGTAATATTTTTCAATGTCACCAGAAAAATTCATTACATAGAGATAGATAATTCTCTTTATACAGTGAATGATTCTGGTGAGAATTATTTGAAATACCTGTTTATGATATTAGGTTGTCCTAAAAGTTCATAAACACTTGCAAAAAATTTAAATTTTACTCGCAAAAACAACAAAAATTAATGCTCAAAATAAAGACCATCGTTTTCCAATACTTTCTGCCATTGATCTGCAAGCTTTTGGACCTGGTCAAAGTACCATTCAGCCAGCTTCGAAGCAAAGAATTCTTGACATGCTTTCTCAACTTCATCAAATGAGTCAAATCAGTGGCCCTTCAGAAAGTGTTGCATTGAGCGGAAAAGGCCGTAATCTGATAGAGCACAGTCAGGATTGTAGGCTGGATGTGGCAGAACCTCAACATTATCTAGCTCTTCAAACTTGTCTTTGGTCTTCCTGGTGGTGTGAGTCTTGGCATTGTCCTGCTGCATCAAAGTGCGCTTTAGGGTGATCAGAGCTGGCTACTTTTGCTTCAACTTTTCGTAGACCCGCTCAAGTAGCTGGCAGTAAAGTTCAGCATTGATGACACAACCATTCGGAACCAACTCAAAATGCACGATTCCTTCGAAGTTCCACCAAACACACATGACTTTCTTGCCGAATCGATCTTGTTTTTGGAACTGACGGTGTCTCTTGCCCTTTTTGAACCCATTGCTTGTCTCGATTGCGCTGGACCAGATAGACCCATTTCTTGTCGGATGTCACAATGCACTTCCAGAAATGCACATCCAGTGAATTGCTGAGCAATTGACAGCAAATTTCAACTCGTCTGTTGGCTTGTGCTTTTGTGAGTTTGTGCGGATCTTGGCGCGGCTTTTTGTGAACAAAATCAAGTTGCTTCAAATGTCTGTGAATTGTCGATTTGCCGACTCCAAGCTCATCAGCCACTTCTCGAGTGCTCGATGAAGGCGCAATGTCCAACCCGGTTTGAAAGTCTCCATCATCCAACTTTAACAGCCATCCCAAACAAGGCTTGTTTTCAAGACTCATGTCACCAGAATCGAAACGCTTGTACCACTTTGAGATCGCCACATATGCAATTGTTCCTTCACCTTCAGCAGCACAAATCTCTTCTGCAGATTTTCTGGTTGAAAAACCTCGCTTCCAGCAGTAACAAATCAAAACTCGCAGCTCAATTTTATCAATTGCCATCTGGAATACAAAGATGAAGATCACTGTAACAATATAAACGCAAAATTGCATAAAAATTCAATTTTTCGCAAGTGTTTACGAACTTTTGGGACAACCTAATATAAACTTTATCTACTTCTGTAAATATATATAAAACTTTAATGTTATATAATTGCAGCAGTTAATGAAGCTTTTAATCTGATATATATATATAGTCATCTGCAGACAGATCTGTTTCGCTGTATTACAGCTCATCAGTACGGTTAGACTCCGATTGCTTTTTTAACCCAGGATTGAAACCCATTCAGCGATTTACCTCTGGGCTATGGGCCTTCGGTAGAAGGCAGACTTTTTAGCGTGTATATTATCATTATACGTACCAAATAGCCAGAGTGCTCTAATTCGTTTTACTGAATAAGCGATGCGTACATGCCAGAGTAGCTACTGTTTTTCAAAGTTTACCATTCTTACAGAGTGCTCAATCAGGGTGTATATATAAAGTGAACATTGTGAACATTGAAGTCAACACTCAGAGGTGACAAACTTACATGCTAGGCGCAATCATCAGGCCAATATTTATTTTTGCATTTTACTACAGAAAATGTGGCACAATGTCGAAAATGGGTATGGGGTGGTCTGGTTGTCATTCCGTCTTATAGTTAAACCTAGCTAGACACAATCACTGACCCAAGCATTCTGCAGTATTCCTTACACCAAAACAACGCTTTCATACTTGCTTTTCTTACTATGCCCACCATAATACCTCAGCGTCTTCATGAAATCCTAATTAAAAAAAAAAAACCCTGTTTGTACAATTCTTGTCTGTGTGGGTAGGAGGATAACAATTTTAAAAAATCCAATGATTATTTACATGCAAAACAAACTATGCGCAAGAAACTAAACAAAACTGGGTTAGTAATGACCCCTCCCCAACAAATTCTGTATATCAGTTTACTAGACAAAATCAATGCAGGACTTTAATTATATATACCATTCATTCATCAACCACTCAAATATGCACACATCAAAGCACCAAAACAAATATGAAATTCACACCTGAAAGGCATCTGACACCCACCAGAGAACTGACATATCTAATCATCTAAACAGGGGAAAAGGAGGGGGAATTAAACAAAAGAAAATAAGGACAGCAATAAAACAGGCTGATGAGCACACACTAAGTAAACTCAGAAAACTAGACAAAAACAAGCCTAATCTAGTCTATCTCTGGGCGGTGGGGTGTCAATGTTTAAGGTAGATAGAACAATGTCCTAATGCCTAACTGGCATTGAAATGCCACTCAAATTTGGCTCCTCTCACTCAGTACAAATGCGCAAGTCTCACCCAACTTTTCCTGAACTCTAATAGGTGTAACCGCCGCCTTTCCATCCTAATTTTGATTTTAAGCTGATGCTTAAAGTACAAGATCAGTTGGGAAGAGGTTAACTTCTTGTGCACATAGAGCTCTTTCTGATGCATCCTCCAAATCATGACTCATAACGTCCTGCAAGCAAGAGAACCATTGCATTCTGCTTTTGTCAATGGTGGCACCACATTGCTACAGACAGAACTGACCTCGAGCGCAAAGAACTTTTTGCAAAGCATGCTAACCAAGATACCTTAAACAAATTTGCACAATGGTACTATGACTCTGTACTGAAAGAAGGCATGATCCAGTCTTGACCTCTCCAGTACAGTGCACACAGTTTGAAGTCTTCTCCAAGCCTGCTTTACAAAGCCTTTTGCCAATCCAGAGGGCCCTACAAATCACTAGCTAGGTGAGTGATGCTTCATCTTTAGTGAGGCATTTCAACTCTGGCGCCCAAGGCCATATTGAGCGAGCCTTCTGTTTCATAAGACTGAGTTCACTAATCAAATTATCCTGAATGGATACCCTAACTAACACATAATATAATGTTTGACAAGACAATGACCAGTCGTTGGAGAGGCCCGTCGCTGCCTGCAAGAGTCGTTTCAGAGCTATCCATCATCCACGATAAAAGTTGCACTCGTCTTGGGGTAAATGACGGGCCTCTTCCTCGGACAAGTGCACACTTCTTGGAATGGGAAGTTCTTGTGGGCATCTTCCTTCCAGAATTCGCCCTCACCATCTGTTTGCTGTCACATTCGATCCAAGAACACAATATAAATCGTATGTTAACGAATCTCAACACTGGGCTTAACCAGACTGCTCAGAAGGGTAGAGGCAACAGATTTCCCAAGCTACCTTAGAGGACTTAACTTCTCCACAAGAAGAACAAAATCCTGACTAATTCAATTAGTATGATATACGGAAGAGGCAGCACAGTCAGTAAAGGAGAATTGAATAGATATGCAAAGCACATACTTCTGTCCTTCTCTTTAAGGAAAGATTTCTCCAGAATCACAAAGCAATTATGGCCTTCTCCTGCATCGTCAACCAACTGTAGATCAAGACCGAACCAGACACAGTAGTTTGATCGACCCATCCATCCAGAAGAAAGGTCTGAGGCAGAGAAAGTCAGCCAAATAGGTATTGGTCTGAGCTCTGCTCAGTCCAGGCTCCCTGGTGAAAAGTTCCTGGAAATAATCACAAAATGCCTCGCATATGCCTGCATTTGTTGTCACAGTCTGATGAGCTGGCATTGTGACGCACACAACATGCTTTCCTGACTTCCTCCACATGCAATTCAGCAGCCATATTCGTCACCTCACAAGACATTATTTTTAACCTAGTAGTGCCCATTGTCGAATCAATTAATGTTGATCTTCTGTATTGAACATAGCCAGGGAGAGGACACCCACAGCATGTCCCATTGAGCTGAGTCCCATTCCACTTTTAATAGTACCATCATGTCTAGGGGAAAGATTAGTTTCAAGGCCCTGTAAAGGGAGTAGTGGAACATAAATTTGGGTCCTCCCAGAACAATACTGCTGTAGATTAGCCTGGTCATCATTATCAAAAAATACATGCTTTGAGTTCATAGGAATGAAGTTGTTAGCCTCCTTCAGT
This sequence comes from Ascarosepion bandense, assembly GCA_037127315.1. Lineage (NCBI taxonomy): Eukaryota > Metazoa > Mollusca > Cephalopoda > Sepiida > Sepiidae > Ascarosepion > Ascarosepion bandense. The sequence goes on from JBBBDQ010000330.1 coordinate 4,930,644, forward strand.
ATGTTCCATATCTGAGTAGTACTTGCTCCTGACCTAACCATAGTTGGAATCCTTTTTGTCTTTGGGAAATTACGCAGGTCTTCTATATCCTTGTCAAATATCTTTATGAATTTCAAGAGAGTTTTTAGTCTTTTAGAGTGGCAGGCCGCCTTGAAGCTAGTATCTTCAGAGACACTGCATATGTCCTGCCCCATATTATAAGAGGGCTTCATTTTATTTTTTCCTCTTCTCCTTCCCACTTGCCTGGTGTGGCAAGTGGGAAGGAGAAGAGGAAAAATTTTACACCTTCTCAGTGCCCATTTTAGTGGGCACTGAGAAGGTGTAGGAGAGACGGAGAAGGGGCTGGAGATGGTTTCTTCAGAATGGTCATTTTGGAAAGGGTGAAGGTCAGGGATCTTGTCATAGTTGAAGGGGCCAGGAGTTTTTTTGTTTTTTTTTTCGAGAAGGGGGAGATGAGGCAGAGACTGTCACTGCTGGTTTGCATTTCTTTTCAGATACTGCTCGTTTAGAGGTTTTTCATTTACTTTCCTGGCATCCAAATCTTTAAGTTTCCTTAGCGGTTGAGTCTTGTCTCAATTGGGCTCTGCTCGCTTTTGAATATCTGTTAATGAATAAAGATTCGCCAAAGTCTGAAGAAAACTAACAATATAGAAAATTTACCAAAGATGACAAACTAAAGAATAAAAGGAACATAAAAAATGTCTGCACACAGAAAAAGAAATAAAAAATAAAATTCATCCAAAGACAAACTACAAAAAAACTATATGGAAAATAACGTACGCCCAAGACAAATTAAAAGAATAAAGTTCAACTAAAAATGAATTTGCTAAATATAAGGTTTTATCTAAGGAAGAAGAAAAAAATAAAATAAAGTTGACAAAGACAAAAACTTAATGCACACAGACAAAAAAAAATAATGTTCATCCAATGGCTAAAATAAAATTTCACAAAGACAAAAAAATTAATAAACTATGCACACAGACAAAAAAAAAGGTAAAATTTGTCCAAAGACAAAAATAAAGTTCACTAGCGGGAAGTGAGAAAAATAAGATTCAAACAAAAAATAAAACTCGCCCAAATATGAAAAATCGAATAAATACAAATATGAAAAATGAAATTACAAAGAAAACAAAAAAGCCTAGAAAGGGAATGAAAAAACAGCCAAAGACCGAGTAAGCAAATACTGGCAAGGAAAAGATAAATAAACAAATTCAAAAAGAAACGGTAAAGGTCTTAATTACAAAAAATGTTTGCTCTCTTTCTTTTCTCCCCGCCCCTCTCTCTCAAAATAAAAGATTAATTTAAATAAAACAAAAACAATGAAACAGTAAAACATTTGTCAAAAATAAAATCACAATATGGCATCTGAAGCAGACCCCCAAAAATATGAAAAGAATGAAAACATCAAAAGGACTGAAAAGAAAAACACAAAATTAAATAAATATCAAATAAAAGGAAACAAAAGAAAATGTATTAACTTATTCCAATTAAAGAGTCTTTTCCAAATACAAAAATGGTAGTCCAAAGATAGATCAGAACTGCAACAAAAAGAAAATGTTCAATATGTGGTCTTAAAAGCAATCATCAGGCCATATGTTGGGTTTTTCTTTTGGCTCTCTCTCTCTCTCTCTCTCTCTATATATATATATATATATATATATGCATTGTGGATAATACTAAGGTATTTTACTTGTTTTTATTTTTGTATTTATTCTTTTCGGGTTTTTGATGTTTATTTATTTGGATTTATATATATTTTATTTTTATTATTTTATAATGGTTGTTATGGCAGCAATGGTTTGTTAATTTGTTTATTATTTGGTTGGATTAAAATATTTGTTCTTTATTATTCTTTATTTTTTTTCAGTTTTCGATTTTGAAGTAAAGTAGTAAACATTTCTTTTCATGGCAGCATATTGAGATGAGTTCAGTTTACTCTCACTTGGTATATTACATTGTTTTTGTCAACAATTATCATTTAAGAGACATTCATTCCTTATTCTGCAGTTACACATGGGTTTAATTTGTTTGGGTTGTTTGTTGATATTTGTGCAAACTATTGACAAAGAACCCTAACAAATGAAACCCACATGTAACTACAGAATAAGGAATGAATGTCCCTTAAACAGTAATTGTTTATAAAACAACATAGTATACAAAGTGTCGGTAAAATTACCAGATAATGAGGAAAAAAATATACAAGTAACAGAGAGACTCCAGAAACAAAGAAACTATGCACACAAAACATCCTCCACAAACAGTAAATGCACTTGGAGGAAAAAATAGCTATTATTACCTTCCCAGACCAAAACAAACGACTAAATAAATGATCTGAACTCATCTCAGAATGCAGACATAAAAACAAATTTTTACTACATAAAAATCTAAAACTGTAAAGGATAAATAAGTAATAATAAAGAACAAATAATTTAATCCAAGCAAATAATGAACAAATTAACAAACCACAGCTACCATAACAACTATTAGAATAGATAAAATAAAAATATATATAAATCCAAATAAATAAACATCGAAAACCGAAAAGAATCAATACAAAAATAAAAACAAAATAAATTTATTCAAATGAATAAACAAACCTCTCTCACCAAAATAATCAGTAGGATTACCCACAATGCACCACTGACACACACACACACACACACACACACACACCAGCATAGATCATTAAAAGTTCTATTTAAAAGGTACATTTCTTTAATAACACTTTTGATGATCTTGGCTGGGAGATGTTATTTTTACTATTTTTGTGTCACTTGAACCCATTAAAATGGTGTTTATAGTAGTAAGAAATAGTTTATTATAATCATTTTCATTTATATTGATAAACAAAGGAAAGGATCAATTGTTATCACTGCTTAATTTTACTTTTTAGTTTAATATTCAAGTACAATTGAGCATTTGTTAGGTTACTGATACCAGTAGTGACTAACCTTACCAGGCTTTTCTGGTGTGGAGGTTGACTAGATGCCCAGCAAGATTACAAACAAGGCTTGATTGCAGGGGTCAACAGACATCTAGTACAATGACATAGACTGGGATCCATAAGAGTCCTGACATTCAGCCAACACTGTTATATCTTAAAATTAGAAGAGTTTCAAGACTGAAGCTAACTGCTAGAGTGGAATGTTTCTCCAATGGAATCATGTCTATAACCTTCAAGTTGGAGAATATCCTGTGATTTGATCTAGAAAGGAATGGGATCTACCAAATCCAAGTTATGAAGTGATTCTATGAACATACCCAATCACAAAATTGATGATAATGACTATTGAACAAGAAAAAGAAGACTTTGTTTCTCTCTGAATTTCTGAGATGAGGAGTTATTATTCACACTATTTACATGCAGACTATTGTCCTCATCTTTGCTGTTTTTGTCACATTTCAACATGTGACACAATAGCATAGTGGATTAAAGAGTTGGTTCATGAATTTAGTGACAAAGTAATTGTGAGTTCAATCTCTGGGCTAGGCAGTGTGTACTTGAACTTGGTGGAAAGAGGACAAGTAAAAACTGAGCAGTACTAAAAATAAGAACTAGATGGGATATTCTCATAGATTAAATATAGTGTTCAGTTCAGAGGTTACTCAGATTTTCATACACCTGATGAAAGTCAAAGGGTGCAACACTCAAAAAATTGTGATAACAAAAATGAGAAAAATAATCTGCATATAAATGCACTTTATTTAATAAGTTGCAAAATAGCTTAAAAATGTCTGTTTTTTTTTTTTTTAGTTTTTTTTTGTAGTATTCTCATTTTTGATTTAGCCAGTTGCGCCATCCTTCAACCTCTTTCCCACAGACAAGACATGGTAAACCTCTCATTGCTTTATCACTATTTCTATGCAGATGTTTCGACGATTTGCATTCCTTAATTCCACCTGTTCTAATTTCAAGATCTGCCATACCATGCACATTGTAACGGACCATCCTCATTCTCTTCAAATTCCACAAGTTGGTGAGATGTAAATTCCACTCCAAAAGCTTCTTCCTATGAACCACTACTTTGTGGAACTCCCAAGAAGATGCTTCCTTGATCCCTTCAATCTTGGCTCGTTCAAGTCTAGTGTTAGCCATTATCTTCCCCTGCATAACCCTATAAACTATGCTTCTTACTCTGTAACCCCCCTACCTCAGGTGGCTCTTGGGCCTTGTACAGGGTAAACCTTAAAAAAAAAAATACTTTGCAATAGGATTATTTTCTTTGTAAGAAACATGCATCCTGATGTGAAAGGATTGTATCCAATTGAATGTTTATAGACTGTATGAGGTTTCTAGATTATTGATTAAAATCCTAATGCAGGTTCCTTTTTCTTTGCTATTTTTTAATACTGTATTCATCTTAATTTGTATATCATTCCCATAGTTAAAATAGAATGATTTGATCTCACTACTTGACACAGATGCTCCATCAAAAAAGTTTACTTATTAGGCAATTGGGAACTTTATTTCAGACTGTCACCACTCAAGGTCAACCAAGGCAACAGACTCCAACTATTCTGACCATCCAGCAGCCTCAGGGTCAGGTTCCTGCCACAACTCATCACACAGTGTTACGACATTCGGTGCCTGTAAATCATACACCTAATTTATCTCTACATAATTCTAATGTCTCAACAGTTAGTCAAACAGCAACAGCAACAACCACTACAGTGCCAGGTTCAGTGTCTGTTACACAGGCTGGTGGAGTTATACCAGGTGAGTTATTTTTGTTGTGGATGCAAATTGAGTGATTTTTTTTTTTTTTTTTTTTTTTTTTTTATTGGTTCGGGCTCTTTCCTTTTTCCTTTTTTTTTTCTTTTTCTCTTTCTCTCTTTTTCTTTCTAAAAATATCAAAAGTGCATATTTGCTTTTATGGATAAATTCAAACAGCCATTTTTCTTTGTGTTTGAAAAGATGCACTGCAAAAATTGAGCTTTATGCCTTTGCTGCCTTTTGTACTCAATACTTACAGTTTATGTATGTGTACCACCTTTTTGAGGGGCAGATGGGGTTAACGACTTGAATACATAGTAAGAAACCATTCTTCCTTTTCCTGGTAACTTGCATACATTTAATATTCAAATAATAATAGATAAAATTTAACTGTTTTTAAACAGTGCTCTATATCAGAGATAGAGCCACTACAAAATTGCCTTAAATATTTACAATCTTGGTCTTTGCAAACTTACAGCCGCTGTGTGACACCCCCAACTTCTACTGGTCCCTTATGTCAACATCCGAAATCTCCATGACCAATCAATAGTTGATCACTTAGTTCCAAACCAGGCTCTGCCCATGTTGTTTGATCACAAAGCCAGTTTGGGTTGAAAGTCAACAAAATCTGCTGTATTGATGATCCAGAAAGATCTGGGAGCCACAATAAGGAAAAGAAATCTGTGTGAAATTAACAATAAGGTGTTTATATACATACTTACTGTTCGATACAGCATTTGCCTAGAGTTTATCACTCTGACATGCAGATAACTATAATTGCAACCCACAGCTTCTATAGGATGTAATACTCTAAGTTGATTGGTCTGGCATCAGGGTAAAGTCGGAGCTTCTTCTTAAGCGGGCAGTCATGTCTCTTATGTTAATACTTTGTACTGGTCCTACTCAACTGTCTGGAAACTCATAAACTCTCATTTATATTGAGCCTTGCATCCAGCAGAGATGGTGTGTTGCACTTTGGGTACACTTAACATTTCAAACAACCAATAAAGGATCCTCCTTTTGGTCATCTGATCAACCCTGTCTCCTCCTCTCCTGTGTGAGTGTCTCTTGCCATTGCTGAAGGTGCATGGAATGTTCCTCTGACTTTCCCAAAATTCATCAGGACCTTTTTTTTCTCATTTGTCATCATTATCCATAGGTTTTTTAGATTTTGCAGATCTAAAACTAATATTAATTTAATTTACATAATAACTTCAGACTACAGTTTTTATATTAAAACCAACAAGCTCAATAATACATGTTGAAACTAAATCACACTTTGTTTTAATGTTTAAATTGTTTAAAATTCGACCAAAAAAATTTTTTAATCGTTTCTCTCTCACACACACACACACACACACCCCACAGGTGGGAAGTGCAAGGAAAGAAACTGCTAGAGTAGGATTAGCAGTTACATTTGCCTATTTTGTTGCCAATCTAGTCACACAGGTAAATTGATGGGGGCAGAGCACATGGGAATAAAGCTCGTCGGAGCAGAAACCATGAAAATACTTGTAGAAAAGACAAAGGGAAGCCACATTCCGTTGGTGAGAAAGTGGCTGAAGGTGAGCATCCAAATCGAAATCAATTACATTGCAAATCCTCTTTTTGTATTTTGTCAAGTACCCTAAGACGAACAGCAGGAACACCTGACCAGATATGGGAACAGTATTCAATGTTCAAAGCAAATTAGTTATTGAGTTTTATGTGATTTACATAACTTCAGATGGCTTTTTAGTAAAAAAAATAAAAATTCATAATTAATATAATATTTAGTGAAGCCCCACTTTTTTTTGTTTTTTTTTTTTCCTTAAATCGTTTCACCCCAAGCAAGGTAGGACCACCACTAGTGTGCAGGGGGTTTCAGTGATAGGAAAGACTAGATACAGGAGGTATTAAGAAAATAAAAGATGAATAGGATTCAAGAAGATAGAAGATGTCAAATGACGTTGCATTTAAATTTTTGAAGATTGTAGCTATCAGGGAAGCAAGTAAATGGGAGGGACTTCCACAGGTGGGAAGTGCAAGAAAAGGTGACAACCTCTAAATCTACAATCACTCCTTGCATCATCTAGACTACAAAAATCACCTACTTACCAAGGCTATGTAACACGTAATAAACCTTGATGTCAAGTTTATAAACATATTATCACTGATTATATCTTTACAACATCTGGCATGCTCACAGTAATCAGACTTCCTCCCTTGACTTGAGACTTTACAAATATATTTGCTTTTTGCAATAAATACAAAACGGGAAATTATATCACTCAAACAGGTACAGAATTCTGTCTTCAAAAAACTATCAAAGATAGCAACATCAATTTCACTATAGCTGTATATTTCAACCACTAGATTGTAGTATTGATAACAAAATATTTAAATGCTAAGAATGCTGGAAGTCAATTAAATATTAACTAGCCAAAAGTTTGACACCATATTTAAACAAAACTTTAATTGGTAAACACAACAAAATTTAGTCATTTGTGTTCAAGCATTGGTGCAGTCAACATCACCCTTTCATCTCTCTAGCATTGCATTATTTAAAAACCCAACAAAGACTAAAAAGTTTGAATGTGGCAGAATTGTCAAGCTGCAAAAGCAAGGTCTCTCTCAACATGCAATTGCTGGTGAGATTGGACATAGTAAAAGCTTTGGTTGAATCCAGTGACTTGACCCAGAGTTGTGAGTTCAATACTTAGTTACAGCAGAGGTAAACAAAAACTTAAGACTTGAGCTGAAGGTAGATGACCAATACTGAAACATCTAGAAGAGACATGGCTTGTGAAACTAGAACATTATATCCTGGTGAACGAAATAGTGTAGTTCAAAACTCCAAATACCTGAAGAAGGCCAGAGCGTACAATGGCCAAAACATTGTGAATGTAGCAATCAAGATGAGGACAATAGTTTGAAGAATGTAAATAGGGTAAATAATTACAATACCTCATTTCAGAAATATAAACAAATAGTAAAATTGCTGCTGCAAGTTTCTTAAAACCTTGAGAGATACAGAACAAGAATTTCAGTCCATGAAAATTTTGTTGTTATTGAGCAGAAGGATTCAGCTGGTTGTCCATGACACCAACCGATCATCAAACTAGATTAAGACCCTTACAGGCACTGAATGCAGCTCAAGAACAAAAAGATGGCATGTCTGAGAGAAAGGCTTTAAAAAGGATAAATGTTTTCAAAGACCACACCTCGTTCCACACCACAAAACAGCTCGGTTAAATGAGGAAAATGGAAGGTTTTTTTTTTTTCTTACATCTTTTTTGAAGATGTACTCAAGTGGTTGAGTTTAACAATGCAAAAAGTCTTCTTTTTTTTTTGTTTTTCTTTTTTTTTTTTGCCTTAAGATTTTAGTGTGTGTGTGTGTGTGTGTGTGTTTATAAAACAACATCATTAATAAGGAATATAACTGTAGGGACAAAAATAAATGCCCACTTCAAGGACTTTGTAATTACATTTAAACTAGAAAACTTATAAAATTGGCTAGCCACTTGTGCAAATTGAAATTAAAGTAGGGAAAAGACCCTGACATAACATGGAGTATAATAAAAACAGCCAAGCCTTAAAATGGTGGTAAAATATGTAGACTGTGCCAAGAAGAAAAGTTGACTATTATGTTATTCCCAAACAGAAATTGATTACTAAATGAAAGAACAGAAATTATGACCAAGTGAAACGATACCAACAAATACCTATTAGGATCATACAATCATGTATGAAAGTATTCTAAGACCTTTAAGTAACTTCTCCTAATTTTGAAAATTGTGCATTTATAAAAGATCTGTGTTACATGAGCATTTAAAAAAAAAAAAAAAATACATTAAAACCAGTTATTGTAAATCGCCTGAAGACACCAAAAGTAGAAACCTAGGTCAAGAAATAACTCGCTTACAAATGAAAAATATTCAAAAGTTCTACAATGTAATTGTATTGAACACTTTTTAATAAAATTGTGTACTGGTCTAATTTAATTATGACCAAAAACTATATATATAATTTGATAGCTTGGTTTTAGTAAAAGATTAAATATTCAAGTGAATGGGTCAGTGATTAAAAGCTAAGACAAATAAGACTAAACCACCCTATCCCAATTCTTACATAGTAAGAAACCATTCTTCCTTTTCCTGGTAACTTGCATACATTTAATATTCAAATAATAATAGATAAAATTTAACTGTTTTTAAACAGTGCTCTATATCAGAGATAGAGCCACTACAACATTGCCTTAAATATTTACAATCTTGGTCTTTGCAAACTTGTGCCACTTTTTTTCTATTTCACAATAAACATTTATGATATATAGAATATTCAATTAGTTTAATTTGCTAATTGCAAATATTTTTTTAACCAGAGTGAATGAAGTGTGCAAATCTCCAGGTCACTCAACAAACCCTTCTTCTCCACATTTAATTCTGAAATTTAACTTTCACACACAAAATCTTTTGCTTTCAGGTCAAAACAGCAATATGATTGACAATGTAAGAAAATGCAAGAACTTTATGGCTACTTTGCTGAAGTTGGCTTCTAATCAGCGGCCAGAGACGATCATGAATGTAAGAGATCTTATACAAGGTCTGATTGTAAGTAAAACTCTTCCTCTATTCCATGCTTTTTTATTTATTTATTTTTTTTTATTATCCAAGGATTATTTAGGGTGTTGAGTATGATCTTGAAACCCTGTTTACGCTAATTATGCTCTCATTATGATTGAGCTCTCTGGAGAAGAAAATTTTGAAAACAGATTCCACTTCTGCTGTATGCGTGACTCTTCAGAAATGAATCAAGTTCTCTCGGTGACTGGTATGTGTATACACTGCTTATATACAACACGTTAAAATTTCCCTTCTCTGATTCCATATGTCGACGGCTTAGGGAGTAGTGACTCCGACTGACACCAAATTGGTCGAGTTTCGTTCCCGGCCAGAAGCAAGTGGATGCGTCTAGCCACACTTATGAGCTGTGATACAGCGAAACAGGCTTGTATGTGGATGACTTATATATATATATATATATATATATATATATATATATGCCTATAATTGGGCCTCACTTTGGAATTAATAAAATAATATATATAAAATCCTGTAATACTTGTTACAGTTAGTCTATGAAGTTTGTTTCTGAAATTTTTATTATATTTGTAAATAAAGACAAATGGTAAACATAATGAAATCGGGTTTTTATAGAAACAATGAAATACATTTTATTTAAGCATTTTTTCCTTCTTTAAAGTCACATCAGGTTATTTTTTAAAAATTGAAAAATCAGGCATTTAATAGTATTAAAGTTTTCCTTTACACACACACACACACACACAGTGTGTGTATGCATGTATACACAGGCAGGCACCTAAATACATCCATGAAAAAAAAAAACTTGCACCAATGAAAGTGCATATATTAAACCCCCCCCCCCCCCAAAGTATAAACAGTCTTTTGCTGATACCCCTTGACAAGCGAATGAAGTGATTCCTAGTGGGTCCATCTGCAAAACTCTGGAATCAGGATGCAGAAATAATTATTTTAATGACAAAAGAAATTAGGGTACTGATTTTTTCTTAGGGCTGAGAACTTTTCAGCAATGCTGTTCTTGGACAAAGATTATATTGCAAAAATAATAGTGGGACAGAGGTACTATGAATTAGTATTCAATGTGTCTTTAATCTCTGGTTGTTCCTCACTCCAACCAAAATCCTTAAGAATTTTTAGAGCTGATAAATTGCATATACTTGGACAATTTAAGATGCATACAGTGGTATTTTCAAATGGTTTTGTAATCTTTCTGAGGTCATCTTGTCATCGAATTAATTCGAAAAGTACTTAGTAAATTAAAATATATACAGTATTTTCACAATTTTCTGGTATTCAATTAACTTAGCATGAAATTAAAACAAAAATTGAAATCTGAAAATTTCTTTAATTATCTGAACTAAAATCATTCTAATATTTTATCTTGGACAAACATTTGAAGAATTTAGAATACCATACACAACATTGAAAATTTCATTTTTAAATACTGAAGTAATGATTGTTTGACAAATATTTAAGTTGGTTGTTCTTTCAGCCAGAACCTCTCTTTACAAATCCAAGTTTCAGTAGTTAACAGCAAAAATACAAAGCCATCCAGAAACAGGAGGAAAAAATAAAACTGTTTTCATAAAAGATAAACTGGACAAAACCATAACCCATTAGCACTCAACCCACTCAATCTACCTCATGTATACTCTATCATAATATATCATAACAGCATCACAAATAACACTGAAAGTCACAAAACAGCAAGACTTTGACCACTGATATTTACGGGTCTGTTTTGAGTATGTTGAATGCTAAAGGGTTAAATAAAGCATTTTGGAATGTTGAGATAAATGTAAAATGTCTTTCAGAAATTAACTTTTTCTTCATGCTTTTTTTATGAGATAGGTTTTCAATTATTCAATTTTTTTTTAATTATCTAAATATATTTTTCCAACCCCTGTTCCTAGGTTACTAGATAATCATTGAGCAAGTACTGTTTCGTTTTTAGATTGAAAATGTGATTAAATTAATTTATTTGCATTTACTATGTTTCTATTAATCGCTGTACTTGAGACATAATTGGTGTATAAGGGAATCAAAACTTATTATTGCAGGATAATCTGGCCAAAGGATTTATCAGACTGACATGACACTTGAGCCATAAGAATTGTTACTTCAGAGTTAGATCTTAATTTTCAATTCAAGTTACCAACTATTATGTCTGAAAATTAATATAAATGAAGAAAATATTTATTTCATTATGTAAATTTTAATTTCTCTTTCTCCTATCAGCCCTTTTCAATTGCTAAATCCCAAAAGGCAATGTTGAAAAATCTTTAAAAAAAAGAAAAAAAAACTCCAAATAACATAATTTCTCTCTCAAATGATAAAAATTTGGCCTCTTTGGTACTGCTGGTAATGATATGATTTTGGAAAACTACAATTTTTACAATGTTAATTTCAAAATATGTTTGTAGATTCCCTTCCCTCAAAGAAAACGTTTTAGATTCTCCCCCCTCCCCGTCGCTAAAAATTTTTTTCCAGTGTGTCTAGTTATTCATATAACAAGTGTTCGCAACACTGTATTAAAAAACATTGTTACTCAATTGCATGCACATTCATGCACTCCTGAACTATCAGTATTTGAAACTTGGCTGCTACCAACTTTAAAGGGACAATGACAAAGTTACTCTTTTTCTTTGTATGCATTTGATTTTAAGTTTTGAATGTTTTTAAATTTCAGGATGGGAAAGTGGATCCCGAAAGTTTCACAGAGAAGCTACAGATAGAATTACAGTCGTCTCCACAACCTTATTTGGTTCCATTTCTCAAAGTAAGTATTCACTGGTTTCTAATAACTCTTACAAGCCAACAGTGCAGACATAAGAATCATCACTACACAGCGCCAGTCAGTTTCACATCACAATGCACTCATCAGCCCAATTGCCACAATATATGTTTGAGTTACTGGGGGATTAAGACAAGTGGGTGGAGAGGTAGAAACAAGCCCCTTTTGCTTATTTACATATTTATTATTCATTTATAAATATATGAGAAAATGAAATAATAAATATGAGTAAACTGGAGGTCGTACTTATAAGCAATTCTCAGCATTAAATAAAAAAAACAAAAGATCCGGTAAGGACTACTTTATTTTATTTCACTCCCCCCCCCCCCAAAAAAAACTTCTGTTAACCACACCCAATGACACACACACACACACACACACACACACACTGGGTATTTGGGCAGCAAGTTTTATTGAAAGCAACTGACAAGGTATTGTCGTTAAATTTCTTTTTATTTCATTTTTCATGTTTTCTTACAATTTTTCTTCTTGAAATCCTGTATACACAGGAAGAGGGAACAGAACACAACAAACATTGGTTATAATTCTACATTGGGAAAGGCTGAAGATAAAAAGACACTTAATTTAGTTTTGGGTGTCCAATCATAATCTAAGGTTTTCAGCATTTCTCACTATAGAATTGCAACTGGTTTTGTTGTATTATGTTACCCCTCCCACTTCATATACATAATGTCATAGCTCAAAACATGAGTCTAAGGAAATCAATTCAAAAGCCAAAAAGCATGACGTGAGTTTTTATCCATTTTGTTATTCAATTATCTGCTATTAGTCTGATATATGGAAATATATTGTCCAGTTTACATTCCTCCCCAGCCTTTCAAACAGGAGTAAAGGTTTATCCCTTGTTTCCTGTTTGGGATTGGGTTTCCACTTTCTTAAGTCTACTTCAACCTTATATATCTAAAACTTGTCTCTTCTTACATTAATATAATTCTACACAGTGATCCTCTACTTTGGTTGGCTCTTGGTCTTTGTATTGAGTGAACATTAGTAAAAAAAAAAAACACTATAATGATATTTAAAAGGTGAAAGTTTAAAGTTTTTCTTTTTATTTCTACTTGTCTGTCACCTTTTCCACCTTTTTTGACTCTTTTAATAATCCTTTTTACAGAAAAGTTTACCCCTCTTAAGACAGTCGCTATACCTGAACAAGATGTCCATTGAAGGTGTTCGGCCACCGCCTCATGAGGTGCTACGCCAGCAGACGGTATCCCCTATACCCACAACAACCACTGTAACCTCCACTCGGCAAACTATCCAAAACCAAACTCAAAACAGAATCACTCCTCTGCCTGTAACAACTACCAACCTGGCAGGTCAGCCACAGGTGCATAGTGTTGTGTCAAGTACACATCTGCATCAACCAACGCAGGTCAGCATCTCCTGCAACAGCACTATGCATCCCAGGAACATGAAAATAAATCAACCGAAGGTATTTACCCCACTTTCCTTCATTTTCTTTAACATTTTTTTTTTTGCCTTGCCTTTATACCTTTTTATTTACAGCAACTTTTCTTATCTAAACTTATTTATCAATGAAACTCTGTGTGTGTGTGTGTATCCGTTACCTATAGACTCAAAAACGGCTGAACCAATTTTCTTGAAAATTTACACAGTTGTACTATAAGCGTCTGTGAGTGTTCTTAGCTAGGTTTTGTGTCGAGGTACCCCCAATAAATATTGATAATCGAAAAAATTGGGTTATAAGAGTGGTCCAATTTTAATCAAATTTGATACACTCATAGACAATGACATAAGAAACGATATTCAGAAGTTTCAAGGTTGCAGTTCTTACAATAGTGCAGAAAATCGATTATATATATATATATATATATATATATAAAAGGCAAGATGTTTGTGTGTGTGTCTGTTTATCTGTCTGTATGTCCTTTATATAAATCCACAATTTTTATCCGATTCTCACCAAACTTCACACAAATATTCTTTAGGCAGAGTCTGAGCTCCAAGACCATGGATTAGTTTTAAAGCTTTCATTACACCTGAGCAACGCCGGGCTATACTGCTAGTTTATTATGAACTCAAGCGAAATATGGTAAACTTTCTTGTCATTCTTGAGTTGAAAACTTAGTCAAGCTGTTCTGTTTTAACTGTGCATAAGATTTGATTATAACATTGAAGTCTTGTGTGCAGAAACAAACATCTACAGAGAACTGAACGTAGTATGCCACAAGGTCTCCAAATGACCTGCTCAGGTTTTGAATTCAGAATTGTCCTCCTTGTATATTTATTACTAAACCAAGACTAAAGAGCCTGGTGTCATGCTATTTAATCTATAGCTGGAGGGAGAAGAGATGGATTTATACCTTTTTCAAGAGGGTTTGTACATAAGTAACTGTAAGAAACTCTATTGAAATTGGAACTAGGTTCTCAATTCCTCATTCTCTCCATTACATCACCTCCTTGCGCACATACACTAAGCCAACCCCCCCCACACACACGCAACCTTTGGATTTCAAAGAATCGCCTAAAATTTGAAGGTTGCTTTGGATTTTTCAAAGCTAATTTACTAGCTCTTTTCAAGCCAGACAAACTTTCTCCTCCTGAAGGAATATCATATATTCAATAACAAATCTAAACTATTAATGTGTAAAGTTTGCTTAAAATTTTAGTTCTTTTTGCCTAATCTATTGTGTTGACTAATGGTAATCTTAGGGCTGGTAGATTTTCAATTTCAAGTAATTAGTATGTCAGGCACTAATGGGTTAAATAGCTTTATTATATATTCAGTAACAAAGCTAAACTATTACTGCTTAAATTTTCCTTAAAGTTTTAGCTCTTTTTGCTTAATCTACGTTGCTGCCTCATGGTAATCATAGGGGTGGCAGATTCAAAATTTTAGATAACCCTCTCACAAATGTGGACTAAATGTGCACTAAATGGGTTAAATAGCTTATTATTTTAGCTTAGTAGGAGTTAAATTTAGTACCTATAGTGTGTGTCAAAACCAGAGACAAAACATTAGAAAGTATTAAGAGAAAGATTCTGTCTTAATAGTGATAAACTTTGCAAAATTGTTTCTGGAAACATAACCAAAAATGTTGGAGGTGGAGAGGGACAAGGATTTTCATTTAATTACAAAAAATAAAACCCTTATATCTTCCAGTGAACACAGTTCATGTTTGATAATGTTTGTGTGTACATGTGCAGTAACCCCACTGGGAGCATTGAACCCTTCAGCCTTTATTGAGGTGTCCAGGTAGGAGGAAAACTCTGTATTACTTGCTAAACTTGATGGGCATCTAATGATGTGGACTGGTTTATCTTTTTGGTTACATGCTGTTCTTCAGTATTTGTTTGATATACCCCAGTGATCATAATAAAGGGTTCAGTTTGAAGAAGGTCAAAGTGTACAACAGCCGAGACATCGTAAACATGGCAGTAAAGATGAGGACAATAGTTCGAACAATGTAAATAGTATGCTGTTCTTGTTCAGCAAGTGTGATTGGTCGAGTGCAACATTTTCTCTCACTTCAAAAATTTCATGTACGAGCATCACTTGATATCGTAATATGTTTTATTATAACCTTTCCTTACACTGCCTACACTTGATAGTGTAACTAAGTTTAGCAGTCCAGTCCTCAGTTTTTAAGATGGCATGTTAACCACAGGGCTGACCCTTTGCTGGTCAATACTGACACTGGTGCAAGCTGGCTATTGGCCAATGGCTGCTTCAATCCACACCCACTCTGCTCACATTGTGTTCTTGATCTCAATACAGTGAAAGATCAAATCTAGTATTAGTAAAAGTTCTGGGTCAAGTTGTGATGGAAGCTATATTAAGAGAAGAAATATCTTCACAAACGAAAAATAAAAATGAAAGATTTGTTGGGTTGATCTTTACTTTGTTTACGTAGTTCTTGGTACAATAAAAATTAACCCTTCCTGCATCAATCTCTACAGTGACACTGGGCCTTGTCAAAAATTCTGGTAGAGCTGGGTTCAAAATTCTTTAAATTCATGTCTAGTGGCAGCTAACGTGGATTCCAGAGACACTAATGCAGGAATTCATCATGCAAATCCTCAAGCTCCCAAAGCTACATGCTTATATGCATTTCATGGGGCCGACAGGTTCCAGGGATTCAGTGATTCCCAAATGTTCGCATTAATCCTAACAAGAGTTTTTTGTTCCTTATTTCTGCTTTCTTAATCAACTTTCCAAATTTGAAAAATTATCCACCTTCTCCAGGTGTAGTCAAAGGGATCATTCCCACCCCCACCCCCCTCACACACACACACACACCTCAACTCCAACTTCACTTTACATTTTGTACTATCACTCCCTACAGGTGGTACTAAAGTCTCCTTCTTCCTCCTACCCTTTTAGTATTCAACCTCAGCATGTTTCCCAAGGCAGGTATAACTGTCTTTGTGACAAATCTAAATTTTAAAGTTTTATTTTAGTCTTTAATTTTAATTATCTTGATTTCTTTCTATTTCCTTTGACTTATCTCTTTCCAGTGAGAATATAAATCAGACCACTCTCTTACCCATCAACGACTTGGCTTTTCGTAACTTCCATCTTATTGTACATTTGACACTTAAGAAGAGTTCATTCTTCATTTAAATTTTTTAATTCTTGCACACCAGTGACAGGACTTGTTTTCATGACTTCCATCTTATCATACATTCAACTCTTAAAAAGGGGTCTGTTCTCATCTAACCCTCATTAAAATTGCACAATTTGTTTTCTTCAGTGAAAATACAATCCAGACTTATTTCTGTCCTTGTCAATATTTGTTTTCTTAAAATCTCAAGGAAGAGATAAAACTATTTCTCAATTTGTTTCTCTGCATTCCAGATCCTCAATAGATAGAAAAAAATAGTCTTGGTGCATCATCCCAGTTTGTAAGGATGAGAAAATCCAGACGGCCTTCTTCACTTCCTTTCACCAGGAAAATGTCTTTCGTTCTCTATTTTCCAGCTTGTACTTCATATTAGGCTTAACCGTTTCACGACCTTAGTGTCACATCACTCCCTTTCTGTTTTTCATTTACTTGTGTATGACATCCAACTCCACCCTCCCTAAAGTAAGTAAAAGAAAAAAAATTAAAAGAAAAATGTTCTTTATGCATAATGTTTCTACTAAACATGCAGTAGAATTAAAAGCTCCTCTTTCTTCTTTTCTTGGTTCATGAGCATGCACTTTCTTATTGCGGCTCACACCACCCCTTACTTTTGTTTCAAATGATAACAAATGATTTTAAATAATTTATCTTTTTCATAGTTTGTTCTTCTTAGTCTATTTTCCTGTTTCCACAATAGTAGGTTTTGATTTTGCTTCAACAGGTGTTGATACTGCTTCTAGTTCTCTTACTGAATTCAGCTTGGATACTTCCTCCTCCAAATTTCATCTGCTTTTGGTAAAGATAACAAAATGGTGTCCCTTTCTCATTCTTATGCCCACTGACCAACACTTTTGGATTGATTGATTTCTTTTTGTTTTTTCAGCTTACATATTTGCTGCTATTAAGTTGCCTAACCTAGCTGACCAATTCATATGGTCTCTGAATTCTCTCTCCAAATTGTGCTCAATCTGTCTTTCAGTTGGTCCACACTAATTTTCTCTACTGGCTTTAACAACCTTGACATTCCCTTCAATGTAACTTCAGGAAATCTCTTTCACTAGTTCACATAATTCTGTTCAATTACTCAGACCTGTTTTGATCACAGATAAATCATTTTCTTTGTTTTTCTTCAGCCTGATAATGTTAGGGGAGGGAAATACTCAAAATGCTGAACATCTCAGAGGTAACTCTATCAAGTGGGGGTCGTCTTTATTGTTCTAGTAGGTTTCCTCCCTGCACACTCTGGATAGACCAATCTGACTCTGGGTGGCAACTGCTCAGAATCATCAGACATACTGAAAAAAGACTGGCAGTACACAATATTTAAAGAGAGCCAGTAAAATAAATATCATCAGATCTGAGTGGATGATCACCTTTTTATGATTGATTTAAAAGCTTATGATGTGTTATTTAAGAAGTTGGGAAACTAGCTAGAGCAGAGGCGAGGGAAGAGTGAGAAGATAGGAAATAGCTACCTGGGTATGGATGAGGTGAATTATTTGGATTTACTCCTTACACTCAGAGAGGAGAATGAGACTCAATTTAAACAATAAAGAGATGAGTGATCATTTGAAGGAAATTCAGTAAAATGGGATTTGGATCATGGGATGCTGTTAGCAGAATTAAAAGGGAAGAGGATCAATTACCTATGACAGAAGAATTGAGAATTGTTGACAATAGGGTCATTCCCTGAGCGATTATGATTATAAATTTCCCATAACATTAAAAATTGATTGGAGTTGTAAATAGCATGTCGTGAATGCAGACCAACTTGTTGGTGCAGTTGTTGGTCTGCATGAGGGCCCATGCATTTCTGGCAGTGGTATTGGTGAGACCTGACTTTTGGGCGAAAGATCTGTGCATCTGTTTAAAAACAATATGCTGAAAGTCTGTTAGCAGCAGGGATAAGTTGAATCAAAAAATAAAGGGGAATGTACGAATTAAATGTGTGTGCAAGAACTCAATTGTCAGAATAAAGCAAGGAAATGTAGCGCTGATGCTTTGGAAATGTGCATCTTGTTAAGTTCAATTTATATAACAGGGAATCACGAGTAGTGTGTGCTTGAATTGTTTAAGGGAGATAAAGGAATTAAGAATTGTCAAGTGGAAGAATTGACAAATATCTTTTTTTAAATTATTATCGTGTTGTCGACCTTTGTTTAAACATCATGTATTGCGGCTGTTCTAGTGCTTCTGTTTTAAGTAAAAGGTAAGCATTACCTTTAAAAAAAAATCCGTAAACCTCAATTTAGTTACCTCCAAATAAATACAACAATGTTTAAAATAAACTTTAAAATATGAGAAAATTCTTCTCGAAGCTTTTACTTCATCTCTAATTTTATATTTCCATGAAATGCCTAAAATGCGATTAAAATGTTATAAGTTCCTTCCATTAAAATTTACCTGTAACTATAATCTCTCTATTCATCTCTTTCTAGAATTTTTGCACTCCAATATTTCCTTTGCAAATATTTTTTTTTGGTATTAAATCTCATTTCCTAGTATTCTTTCTTTTCCACATGAATTCAATAAAAGTAATTCACTGATTACCACCATCTCAGCTGTACTTACTATTTGTTTACATTAACATCTTTAACTATCAAGTATGGTCTCTGACAATTTTCCTTCCTTCAATATGTATTTATATGCATAAATCCTTTCCATGTCTCTTTCTCTCTCTCACTTTAATTCATGGCTCATTCATCAGAGCCAGACAATCCAACTCACCAGTAATAAGCCACTATTACCAGAATATGTTTCTGTAATTTTTGTTAATTACCAGTTTGTCAAAACTAATATTTCTACATCCCCTGAATCTCTTGGTGGTCAATTACTACCATTTCCTTTCTCGGGTCTCAGAAACACCTTGCATCATGACAATTCTACAGGCTACATTATATATCTCAACACACCATGAGCATCCACCCAATTAACGACAGAGAATTCTCTATCAACATTCAGCCTTCACCCAACAACGGGTGGTCCACGACTATTAATCCAATTATTAAACAAAACTCAATTTAACCACACCAGCATTAAAGTTAAGTTTTATCCAACAATCGATCGAGAAATTGACACAAAAGATATGGTCTATCTCCTTATAAATTTCCACAAAATTCCAAATAACTAAATATTAAAATTTTAATTTTTTATAATTGACACCCACAGTTTTTACTTAATTGCATCACCTAACCAGTACAAATTAATACAGAATTTTAAAAGATTTGTAACCTTATAAGTTATTACAATTTAAATTTCAACAAGAGGGAAACAATTCCTACAAAAACTCTGTATTCATCAAAAATGTTCCCCCACCACAAGACGATAGTGTCCATAATCTTATTCTTAAAACAATCATAAGCTTTCCTAATTAAATAACTTTTTAGCTTTATTACATTTTTTTTTTTTCACATTTTCTTGAATATAATACTGGCTTTGATGAGTGATGAAAGAAAAATTACTAATGCTTTAAAAATGCCTAAAAAGTTTATTTATATACGGAAATTAATCTTTCTTTTAGTTCAGATTGACTCTAACTAGATCATCTCTCAAATAGAACCAAATTTTGAGTTCAAGGAAGGCATTTATTTAAAATATTTAACACGGGCTTTTCGTTATTTTTGATTTTCATACTACTGGTCTTCAGTAACTCACTTTTTCTCCTACCATCATGCAGAATGCGCCATTCATAATTCTCTCTCTATTAATGCTAATCTCTCATTCCTATGAGAATTTTTTTTTCTCTCTCTCTCTGGTTTTAGCAATTAGTACTGGAATCTCTGGTTCCATCACTTAGGTCAAATTGTAGTCCGTCTCCTGTGGTTTATTTTCATTTAAACTGTTTGTTTTCTCTCTTGCTATTACGTCCTTATTCTAAGTAACTGGAATATTTGTTCTCAATATTCATCTCTTTACAATCAATCTTTCTTTGAGACTTTTTTTTTATTTTTTTACTTAGTCCTTACTTCAGCCATCATATTTTTGTCATATTCATTGGAGCATCCTTTGGTAGTTTAAAATTCTTCTTGGGGGATCCTTTAGCTTTTGTCTCTTGGTTCGAGGGACTTTCTTCTCAGGGTTGAGGGTAACCTTCTCTCATCCCATTTATTAGCATACATGTTTCAATCTCCAGTACTCAATATATCTGGGTTCAATGCAATTCACTGTTTTGGACAATTACTCTCTCTATAGCCCTCTAACCTATACCTTCCTGGTGTTGGTGTAAAGAACCCATGCTTCAGGAACCACTCCCTTCTATTGGGGTCAGCCTCTTTCTAATTAAACTTTCTATATTTAAGGAATATCTTGTACCTGTTAATAATCTCTTTATTTGCCCTTGGATTGCTTGTCTCTTTCTTCCACTGAATCAGAGTATATGACTTTTCTGCATTATCCAGCTCAGTGATTGAACTCTAGACTGCTAGGAAACCAGATATACTTTAAGCAGTTAATTGATGTGATTTTGGAGCTTTAAACATATCTGTACTAATTTTTGAGCTTCCTATCTTTGTTCATCAAAAGCTTCAAGATTTTCATTTTTGTGCTAAGTCTTCTGAGGACATTGTCAGAGCTGAACATGTGCTTACTTTTTTAGTTGTCATATCTATAATAAGTAGCTGTACCTGTGAAAATTTCAGTTTTCCTTTTTAAATTTTCTGTTGAATCATGATAATTAATTTAGTAATTGAAAGTTTCACTATTTTGCAAGTTGTTTGAAATACCCATGGAAATTCCCCTGTTGCATGGTTAAATATTTAAGCTTAACTTTAACAAAATATTGCAAGAACAACCATGAGTATGCAGGTCATAGGGTACAAATGAAATGTATAAGTTTTATTGTCATTTTTTTTTTTTTTCCATTATGTGTACTTTCTTTTTCTCACTAAAACCAAACCATGTATAACTTTTTCTTCAATCATTCCTGGATCAAAATGAAATTATTTATCTGACAATTTTATTTTCTCTACTAATGATTTTTACATAACCTGGCACCATCATTATATTCTATTCCCTTGGGAAATATCTCTGTCCTCATCCCTACACTCTGTTCTCATGCACAGAATTTTTGTTTCTGATATTTTATGATGTTTGACAGAATGATCTATCTTAATCGTAATAATCATATAAAGTTTTTACACCTATTGTCAACTTTGACCAAAAGCCTACTAAATATAAAGAAGATATTATTTGTTTACCTTTTTTTTTATATATTTAAATGTTCTGGTAGTGTAACAGAAAGTGTAACTGCCAAACAAGCTGAGTTCAAATATCAACCTGGACTGCTCTGTTCATCTTCACATTCTTCGTTTTAGGAGAGACATGGATGCATACCTAATGTTCCCTTCCTCATTGCTAAGATTTAAATAGCATGACAGCTAGTCTCAATTTTAAAAATATGACAATCATTGAGGAATTGGTCCAATATTTTCCAGGAAGTCGTAGCAAATCCCAGATAAGAAAAAAGAGAATTTGGGGAAAGTCCTGATCACTTATGTTTTGAAGGAACACAGTATCTATAGAAATTTTTAAAGGATTGATGGATTTTTTTTTTTTTTTTTTTTTTTTATCCAACATTATTTGTAATATTTAGTGAGTACACTTCATGTTTGATGCGTTATCCATGTTGTTAATGGCTCGATTTGATTTTTGTTTTAAACCATTAATGTTCAAGAAGTCTTTTTCTTAAAAGAAAATATGCACCCTATAGGAGGTTTCAAACATAAGGTTGGTAAACAATAATAGACTGTTTTAAAAACTGAATATCCACTCAAATATATGTATCCATGAAAAATAACATTTAAAGTGATAAAAATCTGTCGAATAGTCAAAGTATAATGCATTTTGTTGTTTAAGACTTCACTGAACTCTTAAAGTCATGTTGATGCAACTCCTCGCGTGTATGGAGAGTGAATGCTGATAAATTTAAAATTCTCACCATATCCCCTTTTTTGTTTATTAAACGCATGTTTTGGGTCTAGTCCAGCCAATTTCATCTATGGAATTGATTTTGTCCTTGTTTGTTTTGTTTTTTTTTCTTTATTTTCTTTATTTTTACATCAAAATGTCTGCTATATATCTCAATGTGAGAATGTCATCAATATTCAGTAAAATCCTAACACTTTTTGTGCTGATACATGTACCTACATCTGTTTTTTGTACTAAAATATTTTCATGCAATAACAAGACTGCATAGTTATGAGTTGCGTTCATAGCCATCTGCTTTAATATATTTTGAATTTGATATTTTTCCTATTTAAATGTGCAGCGATACATTTTTTTTCCTTTTTAATTCTTTTATTGAAGCAAATGTCATTCCTGTAATGTAAAATTGGGTATATAAATTTGATGTTAATCAAATGCTCTCATTTAAAATGGGAAGCATATAATTACTCTAAATTACCTCCCTTGCTTCAAGAGTAAGTTACTCTTTACTCTATCAGGCTTCAGTGTTTGAAATGGAATATTACTTTCATTTTATTCATACTGAACTGATATAAGTTTTTTTTTTTTTTTTTTTTTTTTTGTGTCTACAAAAATTGCAGTTTTCAAATCCAGTTCAATAAATGGAAACATTTTATCGGTGCTGTTTTTTTAAATTTTATTTTTTTTAGTTGACTGCATAAGAAAATGATGCTAATTATCAATTCACCAAGCTATATTTTTGTACGAGATATTTTAATTAAATGTAACAACTTTAAAGCTTAACAAAATTTCTTTAATTTCTTGAAGGGGAAATAACTCTTTGGTGCACAAGAATTTTGAATGATTTTAGTTATAGTAATATTTAAAATATCTCTGCATTTTGTGATAAATTAAAGAAATTTGTAATGTAGCTGACATCATTTAATTTCGATTCAAATGTAAAATGTTTTGCTTTTTATAGTTGTATGTCTTTTCTAAAAATAAATAAAAAGAACTAACTTTATAATTGATTCTATTAACATATCTTAACAATATTATTTTCTGCACCATATTTTTAAGCAGTTATGCAGAATAACGGCAACTGACTCGTTCTGTTGTTAGTTTTCATGTGGAATTGGATTTTTCTTTCCGGTGACTGTTTTTGGTATTTTAATTTCCAGATGGTCTTTAATCTTAAACTTTCTCTACCTTTCTCTTTTCTTTTCATCATGCAGACTATTGTAAAACATCAGATTTGTCCTGGCAGCCAAGTTGGCCATGTACAAGTACGGGGACACCCAGGGAAAGTGACGACGTCTACTACAATGGCCCACACGGGTATCACAGTGAACAAAGGCAACTTTAGCACTGTGGCAACTACAACCGGGAAAACAAATCTGCTGAACACATTACCCACACCCATCAGCAGTCTACCTACCCACATGCCTATAAAGAAAGAATTACCTTCAACACACAAGGAAAAACGAAAATATGAGTCTTTAAAGTAAGAAAACATACTTCATTATCTATACACTGTCATTTTAAAACACTCCATCTTATGGTCTACAATTTCTTCCAGTTTCTCATTCTCACTAGTTCACTATTTGTTGCAATCTCTCTAGTTCTCTCTTCTCTCTCTAAGTCTCATTCTCTCTGTTTCTCGCAATCTCTCTTTATACTTTGCATATGTGCTCCCCTTCTCATCTTTTTACTGTAAGTGTTTCTCCTTACTTTGTCTCTTTACTAAGTGCATGTTTTTCTAATCAATTATCTCAGCAGAAATGTAAATGAAAACTAAACATTTCTCAATATTTAAAAAAAAAAGTTTTTATTTAAATGTTCTTGTTTATTTTATTTTCTAGAGAGGACGATGATATTAATGATGTTGCTACAATGGGTGGAGTTAATCTTTCTGAAGAGACTCGCAATATTATGGCTACTAACGCTGAGTTTATTGGGACACAAACCCGGTCATGTAAGGATGAATGTTTCCTCTACCACAGTCCACTGTCAAGTAAAACTAATGCCATAGGTATGTCAGCAATTGCTATACATCAAATTGTTCTACCATACTAAAACAGGATTAGAATTCACAAAGTCCAATTCATTATTTCAAGTATTTCCTAGTCAAGTAACTATCACAAAAATTAATTTGGCACATTGAGAAAAACTTCAATTTCAGCTTGATGCAACTAAAGATATGATAAATAGAATCGAACCCTTATGAATCTAGTTTTTCATATTCACCTCAAAAGACTGTCAACTTGATGTGTGTCAGTTGCTCTAGAAATGGAGCTTTTGTCAGATTTTAATGATTCTAACAAAGACTGACAGAGAACATCTACTGTCAGAATTAGAATTCATCCAAGCAATTACATTTACCTAAACTTACAAAATTTTCTTGTATTTTTTTTCTTGGTGAAACACACAGCCCTTAATATCAAATATGTAAAGGAAGTTTATTTGTTATGATTTAAGAATTGCAACCTCTTGTATGTCTGTTTTCATTGATAAAATTACTAGCAGTATAGCCTGGTGTTGCTTGGGTGTAATGAAAGCTTTAAAACTAATCCATGGTCCTGGAGCTCGGACTCTTTGGACGTTGGCACAAAAGACTAAAAAGCAATAGTTGTTTCCAGTTAAAGCAAAACCGTAGACTGAAAGAAAAATGAATGGATGTAAGTCAAATTTTGATTTCCTGGTATTGATATCAAATAAGACTTTTTTCGTCGTAAACTGAATTTTGAAGGCTAAATAAGTCCTCTGAGTAAATGGTATCGTGGCTGAGACTAAGAACTACAATTATAATTACTTAGAGCCAAACCTGAAGTAAAAACTAAAAGGGCTGAAAAAAGTACAGGCAGCTAAACAGACACACACACAAACATCTTGCCTTTTATCTATATATATTATCGATTTTCTGCACTATTGTAAGAACTGCAACCTTGACACTTCTGAATATCGTTTCTTATGTCTTTGTCTATGTGTGTATCAAATTTGATTAAAATCTGACCACTCCTTCTATAACCCGATTTTTTTCTGATTTTTGATATTTATCGGAGGTACCTCGACACTAAACCTAGCTAAGAACACTTGCAGACACTTATAGTACAACTGTGTAAATCTTCAAGAAAATCAGTTCAGCCATTTCAGAATCTATAGGTAACACACACACACAGTTCCATTTATAAATAAGTTTATATTAGTAACAAATGGGACACACTAAAAGACATCAGTCAATGACATCATCCCAAAGGAAAACAGACATAAAAGGAAAAATGAGTGGATCACAGATGATTCTTGACATGATGCATAGGAAAATTAATACCAAGACATGGAACGAAATACAGGAAATTACACAAGGAAATAAGGAGCCAATGCAGACAAGGAAAGGAGGAATGGCTCAACGACAAATGTGCAGAAATAGAGCACGACCAATAAAGGAGACATGTATATTTTTAAAAAAAACTAACAATACAAAAAAACATGCTCCTCAACAAGATGTATAAAATCCAAGGATGGAATACTCATATTAATGAAGGAGAAAATATTTCAACAGTGGAAATAATATATATAGGTGATCTCTTCCACCACAAGAGAGAGCAGCCTATCATACAAAAAATTACCAACAAACCAGAAATATTAAAATCCAAAGTGGAAACTGCACTGACTAAACTGAATAGGAATAAAGTAGCAGGACCAGATGACATTGTAATAGAGATGTTGGCAACCTTAGAAGATTTCAGCATAGACAAAATCAAAGAAATTATAAATGAAATCTACAACAGCAGTGAAATCCTGGAAGACCTAAGCAGATCAATTTTCATAACACTGCCTAAGAAGCCAGGTGCAAATGAATGTGAACTCCAAACACTCGACCAAATGAGTTGCATAACAAAACTCATTATCCGAATTCTGTTGAACAGAACATGCAGCAGCATCAGCCTGGAAATAGGACAAGAACAGTGCGGCTTCATCAAGGACACTGAAATAAAGAGTGCGATATTTATGCTTAGAATGCTATCAAAAAGGGCAATAGAAATGAAGGACATGTACCTGTATTTCGTTGACTATGTAAATATATTCGACAAAGTACAGCACAAAGATTTGATAGATGCTCGGCAACTTTGACATAACCAGGAAAGACCTTAGGGTAAACGAGAACCTCTACTGGCAACATACAAACCGGATCAAGTTCAGCAGATACACAAAGATAGAAATTTTGCCAGATCTATTCAACTTATGTAGCTAGACAACCCTGAGAGCTCTAGAAGATCTGCCAGGATTTGTCATTAACAGCTGCAATCTGGACAGTATAAGATACAGAGATGACAGTATAAGATACAGAGATGACAGTATAAGATACAGAGATGACAGTATAAGATACAGAGATGACAGTATAAGATACAGAGATGACAGTATAAGATACAGAGATGACGCAATGTTGACAGCAACTACAGGACCAGTAATTAAAAATGAAAAGGAAGAACTACATATAATCTACAAGAAAACAGAATGTATAGCAATCAATAAAAAGAGGACCAGAAAATGCCAATTACAAGTTGGGGATACTAAAATCAAACAGGTGCAGAAATTGAAATGTTCAAACAGAAGATGGAAAGTGTGATATGGAGACCTGAAGGAATATTTGCACAGCCAAGGATGCTTTTCAGAAGCTTAGTAGAGTATTAAGAGACAGAAAAATATTGCTGGAAGCTCATCAAAGATGAAGGAAAGACTTTAAGCAACCAAAATGTGGTTCTACAGAAGAATGCTGAAGAAACCATGAACAGAACACATGAGCAATGACAAGGTTTTGGAGAGGATGGACACAAGAAGGAAACTGATACTTAAAATCAGGAAAAGACAGATGAAGATTTGGGAGATGTAATGAGGACCTGACACTCATGAGACAGATAGAGGGAAAGAGAGACAAGGCCTATGTCCTTGAAGAGAAAAGGCTACAAATCATTTTAAAATAATTACTGCTTGGAGTTTGGTTTCACTTCATAGATATTTGGAGACACAATCATGGTAGTATGAAAAACAAAGAAACTCACATTCCAATAAGATCTGTAGGAGAAATGTTAGTTTTTGTAAAATATTTATAAGTTCTTTGAAGTTGTAATCAAAAACTGTCAGTAAAGATTTATTTTCTGGATATTTTTTTTAATTATGAAATTTTTTGTGCAATGAGTATTTTTTGTTTGCTTTTACCCTGAAAATGTCTGTTTATTTTGCAGCAAAAAAATTTGGCATCGACGAAGTACCCTCAGATGTTATTAATTTAATATCTCATGCAACACAAGAAAGACTCAGAGATTTTCTTGAAAAACTATCAACAATTGCAGAGCATCGGTCTGAAATATACAAAGTGAGTACCATTTATTTTTTTATGTGGTTGTTTTTGTTTGGTTGTTTATTTGCTGTAAATTTCTGGATCAAATTTGCAAACAAGAGAATGTGTGGATTTATTATTTTTCATTTTGTTTATAAAACACTTGATTTGGAAATTTTTTTTTTTTTTATATACACAACACTTGATTTGGAAAACTGTTATAAAATTCACTTATAAAATCCCTTTGTTTCAATTTGTGATCACATAATCTATCACCATTTATACTTATGGCTTAAAAATATGATTGAAATTCTACTCCTGTGAGCCAACTTGGTCTTATTTTAATGTTATAAATGAACGCTTTCCAAATTCATAAAACTTATTTTATTATTTATACAACTATACAGTCTATAATTGATGTTCAGTTGAACAATACAGAGGGGGAAAAATATCTAAAGAGATTTTGCTGATTTGTTTTTGTTTCAGATGGATAGTCGATATGAAGTAAAAAGTGATGTCCGAGCAATCTTAAAACACTTTGAAGAGCTTGATCGGCTGGAAAAGAAAAGGCATGAAGAGCAAGAGCGAGAAATGTTACTAAGGGTAGCAAAGGTGAGTAATTACTTAGATATTTTTTTTTTCGTGGGGTGGGGGGGGTTGTTTTCATTGGTTGTCTAATTTTATTAGGTGCTTCATCATGTAGCAAGAGTGAGCACCTTAGTTAGTCTCTTGAGAACTAGTGAGTTTGATCCAGTGGTGGCATCTTACTGGTTCACACAAACCAATTAGAATTATAAAAAGCTGAGCAAACCAGTTGTTGGATTATCTGAAAATAATCTTGCATATTAATAGCAGATATATAATAGCTTAGAATATAATTAATATCATTGTAAGTTTTGTGGAGCCTAAACGAGGGTTTTCTGTGATAAACATAATTTATTCTGACAATTGAACAATTTGATAACAAAAAACTCTTGGAGAAGGTATTCTGTACCAGATGGTAGCAGGCAGATAGATTCAATAAATGATGATGCAGATCAGTTTGGAACCCATGTATCAACAATCTTGCATCCCTATTTGAATACATTATATCTTTTGGCATTAACACAGTACACTTTTATATATTTGATTGTACAGGTGACAAATATCATCCCTGTGATACATTTCCATGCCTCTTGAACTTGTGGATGCAGTATGGAAAGAGTAAGAGTAAGGTAACTGAATGTTTCATACATGATCAATAAGATTTGGTGATCATGTCAGCTGGGTAGTTTTCCTTTTGGAATAGCATATCCACTTTAATACTGAATGTGGAGGCTGGACCAATGTGGCAAGGGATTGTTCAGAATACCTCATTTGTCACATGTCAGCACACTTTCCACACTTCGATTACTTAGAGTAGTGGTTCCCAAATGATATGGTGTGCCTCATAAGTGAAGTGAAATGACTGAAAGATAAAAACTGACAGCAGTTTGAAAAATTCAGAATATAGTAACTAGGGTCCGCAAATTTGAGGAGAGAGCTATCAATGATAATGTTCTGACTTTGAATCTGTGGTTATCTCCATTTAACCATCTCCCTGTTTTTTGTTTTTAAATGTATTTTTTATGACACCAAATTTGGTGAGGCATAAGCACATTTTCATTTCGAAAATGCATCTCAGAGAAAAAAGCACTTTCTTAGAAAGACTAGGCTGTACAAGGCAGAATTCTAAGCTAACATGCAATCCACTGAAGTTCTTCCTCCCACCACTTTCTAGAATTGATGCTATCATGTCTGTCCCTCTCTTGTAATAAAAAATTAAGAAAAAGAAACCATATTTTGTTGATACAGTCAATGAAAAAATACCAGAAGTGAAAGTTGTTGTTTATGGCACCCTCCATACCATGAAGCCAAGAAAGATACCACACTCCAGGTCTGTCACTTGGATAAAGGCAGAACCTGATCTCATCACTGATTTAATCCTCTTGGTCAATCTTTCATATACACCACTTCAGATGTGCACAATTTTGTTGTGGCATAAATGTGAGTCTGGCAAGAATCACACGTACCATGTGCTTCTTGCCAGACTTCCATTTGTGGAGGTGTTGTAAGTGAACAATTCCTTCCAAGAGAATACCACATTTTCTCTGATATCTGTTGAGAACACTATGCAGTCTGTCACTGCTCCTTTATCGGTTTTAGCAAACCATATCGCCATCCAGAAACTAGTCTACAGTTATGAGAATGACATGATATTGGAAACTAAGGCATATTTTGAGACCCAAGAGAATTTGTTCTACAAAAAAGGCATTGAATTGTTAGAGAAGCATTGGAATCAGTGTATCACCCTAGAAGAGACTATTGACAAATAGTCGAATTTTACCTAAAAGTTATTTTACTAGTTAGGCGCAGGATTTGAGTGATGTGTTATCCCTCACATCAAACATCTGAGAACCAAATTCAACCAAACCATCCAACTCCTGAGAGCTATAGCCCACACAGACTGGGGTGCTGAGAAAAAGACCATAACGAAATTATACAGAACTTATATGATCAAAGCTTGATTATGCCTGCTTCCTAAATGGAGCATCTAGAAAATCCTACTTTCGAGAACTTGAAAGCATTCGCCATCAGGGACTCTGTATTTTACCATGGTAGCCTTCACTACTTCACCAATAGAAAGCTTATACATAGAAGCTAACGAATCCCTCTCTCTCTTTAAGAAGACCTGGCACTCCAATACTATACCAAACTTCTCATACCCCCAAAACCCTGCCTATAAGTGCATTATGAAAATAAAATACCAAAACCGATTTGAAAATAAAGCAAAGGCTAACAAACCTCTTAATCTAAGAATCAAAACCTTGCTCAACAAAATCAGAATTGACCCAAAAATAATCCATAATATCATCCTCTTAAAAACAGCACCCCTGGACCCTGAATCAACCCACAATAAAACTTAACCTAACCAAGTTATCTAAAACCAAAACACACCCCATCACTTTCCAAGAGAAATTCTTTAACATCCAAAATAACTTCCTAGACCATCACCACTTCTACACAGATGGATCTAAACAAAGAAAGAAAGTTGGTTGTGCTGCTCTCATCCAAAACCAAGAATCACTAAAATGTCTCCCAAATGAATCATCAACCTATCATGCAGAAGTCACAGCTATTGACCTAGCCATATTGCTAACCACAAATCTTCCAAATTTATTATCTACTCAGGTTCTAAATTTACCCTCTTAGCACTACTGAACAAAGATACATCACAAAACTCCAAAACAAAATGAACACTCTTTCCAAAAGTAATATCATTCACAGTTGGATACCAAGTCATATTAGTATATACAGAAATGAAAACCAAAACAAAAATCCCATACACTGATCTAAAACCAATTATTAACAAATTCATACATCTCAAATGGCAAAAATCTTGTGATGATCAAATACATAACAAGCTCCACTATATACAAGACACCATTGGTGAGTGACCGGCAGGTAACAAAAGAAACAGAATGTAAGAAGTGATACTTTCCAGATTTCGCATTGATCACACCCATATTACCCACTCACATCTCCTAAAATGGGGAAAACATTCCAATGTGCAATGTACCCCTCACAGTTAAACACATTCTCTTAAACTGTAACAGTTTCAGATAAACTCAGTCAAAATACTACCAGACAAGCAATTTGAAGGACCTTTTCAAAAATACAAAATCAAGACAACTTTTCATCAAAATCTAACTAAACTAACTTTTTCACTGTAAGCAAAAAAAAAAAAAAAGAATTAAAACCCATCTTCTTAGCATTAAATAACCCACAGGGTTGATATGCCATTAAACAAAACTCAGATTCTATCTGGACCTCTCCCTCTGTGATTAGTATTGCTATGCCAGTTACTTCAGCCACTTACAACCAATAAAAATTTCATTCCCCCTTTCCACAATTGGCATGACCTTCTTTATAAAGAAGGTCATGCAATTGGCACCTCTCATTATTGCTCTTTGAGGGTGTGGGAGTCTGTCTGTCTCAAGATAAAAAAAAAAAGCATGATCTGCTTCAGTGAAAAAAAAAAAACCTTTTTTTTTTTAATTATCAACATAACAAAAAACAAAGAAACTCTCTATCTGACCAGGGGATGCCTGTCTTTAAGGGTCACAAAATTCTTTCAACATTTTTTATGCAAGAGAAAAATTGTTTCAAATCAAACCCTAGTCAGCTGTCATTTTATCAGTGGTCATTAAATTTTCACAATAACAGAGAGACTTGCATTTTTGCCAGTAATGGCCACCCTGATTTCACTGACAAGAAACCATACTGAATTTTATCATTTTGACTGAATTTTGTGGCTAGTTGTCATTTCACTAATCATAAAAATTTTTATCCTGAGTGATTGTTCGTTTTCGATGACCCTAAATCTTTTTAGAATATGCCCTCACCTAACCTCGTCAACTCTCACCCCCTGCCTACTCTTGATCGATCTCTAGACCTCATCTAACCTCGTCCACTATCTGCCTCACCCCGTCTAACCTCGTCCACTATCTGCCTCCCCCCCCGCCTCACCACGTCCGCTCTCTGGGCCCAGCCCGCCTCACCACGTCCGCTCTCTGGGCCCAGCCCGCCTCACCACGTCCGCTCTCTGGGCCCAGCCCGCCTCACCACGTCCGCTCTCTGGGCCCAGCCCGCCTCACCACGTCCGCTCTCTGGGCCCAGCCCGCCTCACCACGTCCGCTCTCTGGGCCCAGCCCGCCTCACCACGTCCGCTCTCTGGGCCCAGCCCGCCTCACCACGTCCGCTCTCTGGGCCCAGCCCGCCTCACCACGTCCGCTCTCTGGGCCCAGCCCGCCTCACCACGTCCGCTCTCTGGGCCCAGCCCGCCTCACCACGTCCGCTCTCTGGGCCCAGCCCGCCTCACCACGTCCGCTCTCTGGGCCCAGCCCGCCTCACCACGTCCGCTCTCTGGGCCCAGCCCGCCTCACCACGTCCGCTCTCTGGGCCCAGCCCGCCTCACCACGTCCGCTCTCTGGGCCCAGCCCGCCTCACCACGTCCGCTCTCTGGGCCCAGCCCGCCTCACCACGTCCGCTCTCTGGGCCCAGCCCGCCTAACCACGTCCGCTCTCTGGGCCCAGCCCGCCTAACCACGTCCGCTCTCTGGGCCCAGCCCGCCTAACCACGTCCGCTCTCTGGGCCCAGCCCGCCTAACCACGTCCGCTCTCTGGCCTCATGTCCTCATTTCTCTAGCAGACAAAGAAGAAAAAATATTCCATTACATTTTGTTTTTCTCTTGATATACCAACAAAAACTCATAAGAGAAAAAACAAAACTACAGGAATTAAAAAGCAGGAGATAACAATTGGCATTTTAAATTTTTAAAGATCAAAGTTGACTGGAAAGCCAGAAGAGTTCTACAAATGAGAAGTGTGATAGAGGAAACTATTAGCACAGAATTCAGGTTACCTGGCCATTTCAACTGTAAAATGAGACCTTGCCGCAAATCTAGTATTGTGCTTAAAGTCATAAAGTCTAGGTACCAAAGAAGAAAATTCATCAAGATACAGGCATTTATTCATTTGCTTTTTTCGCAGTGTAAACGCATTTATCTATGCTAATTTGTTTTATGTAAAGTCAAATGTTTATTTGTAGATGTCTCATATATAAGAAAGTTTGTTACCAACAATAAAAAGGGCATTTAATTTGATAGCCATTATAGTAAGTTGAAAATTAAAAGAATCAGTTAGGTGCCATATGTGATCATGTCTCAAAAAAGACATGACTTACTGGGCAGAAGATTATCCCGCAATCTGTTGAACAGGTGAAGAGGCTCATTCCTTGTTTCCTGTTTAGGATGCGGTTTCCAGTTTTCTCTTTTCCAATATCTTCACTCTTATGTAGACCCCTTTTTCTTTTTTTCTTTTTTTTTAATTATCTCACCCCAAGCAAGGCATTCCACTGCCACTATTGCGCATGGGGCTACATAGGGGAAGGTAAAGAGAAGGAGTGGATAGACATAGGGAATGTCAGGAGAAAGGTGACAGATGAGTAAGGATAGCGAGGATGAGGGTCGGGCAGATGGGAAGAGTGCTTGATAGAATGGGAGCAGGTTAGTGTGTTAGGAGGTGTGTATTGACCTTACATTTAAACTCCTGGAGATTGTAGCCGTCGGGGAAGCAATCGTTTGGAAGAGAATTCCACAGTCGGGAAGTGCGAGGAAAGAAACTGTTGGAGTAGAAGTTACGGCTGCATTTTATCGGTTTCACTGTAAAAGGGTGGGATCTAGTTGCTAATCTAGTATCTCGTGCAAATTCGTATTTAGGGGGCACCAGTGATCTAAGTTCATCGGAGCAGAAGCCGTGAAAGTATTTATAGAAGAGACACAGGGAAGCCACGTCTCGCCGGTGGGAGAGAGACTGCAGGCGGTCTGCCAAGTCAGTATCTATCACATTACAGACCCTCCTCTGAACCTTATCGAGAAGCCTGAGGAGAACAGCAGGGGCACACGACCAGATATGGCAGCAGTATTCAATGCACGGGCGGATGGTAGATTTGTAAATGTGCAGGATAGATTTAGACGGAAAAAACTTCCGGGCCCTACACAGAGAACCGACTTTCATAGCAGCGGATTTAGCAATGGATTCGATATAGTCATTCCATTTGAGGTCCGCTGAAAGTGTGAGACCAAGGAGGCGTAGTGTTTTACTCTCTGGGAGGCAAGCCTGGTCCATGCTAATGGGAGGTAGGTGAGATTGTCGATGATGGTTAATTGACAGTAGCTTCGTTTTAGAAGCATTAAAATTTACTGCACATCAGTGGCGTTACTGCCTTGCTCGGGGTGATATGATTCAAAAAAAAAAAAAAAAGTAGGTTGCCATAACCTTATGCGGTAGACTGGTTGCCAACCAAGGCTATAGAACCCAATCTGTCTTGCTATTTAACCCATAACTAGAGGGAAAAGATGGATTAATATCTTTCCCAAGGATATTTGTGTGTAAGTGAATCAGGAATTTAACTGGAATTTGAACTTGGCTCCCCAATTTCTCGTTCCGAGCCGATATCCACTGCACCACAATGCACATCCTTAAAAAAAAGAATCAATACTTTTACTAGATAACCCCAAATTCATGTATTTATTGCTGTAATTTTGTGAAATTAAAATGTTAAGTTATAAGCCATGAAATTTGCATAAAAAAATCATTTTTGTCTATTTCTCATATTTAAACACATACACACGGGTATATGGTAATTATTTTTTATTTCTTAAATGTTTACAATTCTCTATGTAAATTAATTTTTCTTTTCTTTTCTTCTTAGAGCCGATCAAAACATGAAGACCCAGAACAGTTAAAGCTTAAGCAAAAAGCAAAAGAGGTAATTTTTTTCTCTCTCTCTTTTTTTTATATATAAGGCTAAAGGCTACATTTATTCTTTAAATATTGGAATTTTTGAATTTTTGCAATTGCAACTTACATTCATTGTAAGTGTTTTCATTTATCACATTTGGACAAGGCAAAGAATCAGTTGTTATCTTTGTTTAATTTTCCTTTAGCAGGAAATATGCCGGGTTTATATATAAACATGTAGCAATTGAGCTGTCAATCAAGTTTGGGTGTCAGTTGAAGTGTGTGTGCTATGGATTGATGACTCATGGTGATCCACCTCAATTTCAATTCAAGGCTTTCCTGCTCACTTTTTTCTTATCAATTAAAGAAGAGCAATCCATGAAAAAACATCCTTTGAAAACACCAGAAGGCAAATTAGTGTCCAAAGAAAAACCAGTGCTCTTGTTCCTTTGAACCTTCCTACACTACAATGTTGTAGCTGCAAACATCTCTTCAAATCCAGCATAGAACTCATTTCATGCAAAAGGAAATGTTGACTAGCACCCCAATATTTGCCATTGAATTCTAACAACGATTTGGCAATTGATCCTCAATCACCTGAGCAAAATGGCTTAACCACATGTTCCATCTGTCTAAAAGTTTGCAAAATACCTTCAGGCCTTGGGAGACATATATATATATATATATATATAAGATGAGCACATCTTTATTTACTGACCTATTGTTTGTCATTTTCACCAAGAGAGTATATATATATATATATATATATATATATATATATATATAAATTTGTCCCATTTATTTGAACTAAAATCACTTTGGTAAATTTTTTCAATGTTTTGTTTCAACATGAATGATAAGTTTCTTTTGTTTCTATGGAAAAAGATTTTTCCTTTTTTCTTTTCTTAGCTTACTTCCCTGTCAACCACATCTTCCCCCTTTTTTCCCTTTTTTCCTTTTTTCTTCTTTTTCTTTCCCTTCCTTTTCTTTTTTCCTTTGCCCTTCGTTCTCTCTACCACTTCTATTCACCCAGACATGACTAAATTTCAACTTCTAAACTCTCAACTCAGATAAGGAAGAGAGATGCCTTCTAAAAATAAACATAGGTATATGTCTGCTTCCCTGTTTACTTCTTTAAATTCAAATATTATTAATCCCACCCCACTTTTCTTTTTTTTTCTGTAATGGAAATTTTTTTGTCATTTGAATTTGTTTGAATAAATATTTTCGTTGCTGAAGACGCGAGATTATTCTCGTAGAAATGGCTGTTGAATGAATTTAAACATCGAAATTTTATTTATTTACATATATATATATATAATTTCTGAGATGAGATAGTATTTACATTATTCAGACTATTGTCCTTATCTTGATTGCCATTTGTATGATGCTCCAGCCATTTTTAGGTGTTAAGAATTTCGAAACAAACCCTTTATTACGATCACCGGGGTAAATCATCCTCATTCCTTGTGCAAGGTCTCTTTTTGGTAGTCATGAGTTATCTCCCTCTAACCCAACTCTAAGTTCACCACTGCTGTAGCCTGGTATTGAACTGTTTGGCTCAAGTCACTGCACTCCTGACTACCATAAGAGGTTTTACCCCAATGATCGTAATACAAAGTTCAGTTTGATATTTCTGGCACCTAAAGAAGGCCACAGTGTACAATGGTCGAAACGTCGTACGTCCAAATAATGTAAATATTGTTTGTATATATATATATATATATATATAAATCACTTGCAACAACTGTTTCTGAAGATGCCTTTTCAGCAGAAACCATGGTTGCAAGAGGGTCAGTGTTTCTGATATTTTATATATTAATTTGCTTTACTTTTTCACTCTTTGGACATTTTTTTTTTATATATATGTGTGTTACTGCTTTAGAACTGGCTTTATGTTTTAGATACGA
The DNA here is from genome assembly GCA_037127315.1 of Ascarosepion bandense. Lineage (NCBI taxonomy): Eukaryota > Metazoa > Mollusca > Cephalopoda > Sepiida > Sepiidae > Ascarosepion > Ascarosepion bandense. The sequence continues at coordinate 4,967,813 of JBBBDQ010000330.1, forward strand.
AACTGAGCAGTTATTAGTAAATGTGCTTTAAAGGCAAATAGAACCTTGCTTGATTATCAAACTTTCGTAGCCAAGCAGTTAAAGCATGGTGGTTTCTCCTGCAAAGAGAAACACAGGTTCAAATCCTGTGAGAGGAAACATTTGCTTTTAATAAGTTTTCTAAAGTATGCGGGCTACAGTATTGTTTAAACTAAATGGAGTGTCCACTCAAATACAAGTACCTACGGAAAACATTGTTTAAAGAAAAATATGTACACATACATAAACAGTGTTCTTTCTTTTATTACACTAATTGTCCAAGATTCCTGGATTCCAGTTATGGACAACTAACTGATGAATCCATTCACTTGTATTGAAGGATTTATGTTTTGCTCTTTGTAACTATCATAAAAATCTCACTTTCATTGCTTAGTTGTTCAGCAATATTATCCTTTTCATTTTATTTTGAATTAGTTTGATGTCAGATTCCAAGGATCTGACTGTTAAAGAAAATCTCATTACTAAACCCAAACAATCTGTACAGAAAGATTTTGCATATATTAAAAAAAAAACTTTCCTTTCTTTTTTTTCTTCTAGTTACAACAAGCTGAAATGGAGGAAATGCGACAACGAGAAGCTAATATCACAGCGTTAGCAGCCATAGGTCCCCGGAAAAAGCGGAAAATTGAGATGGGAGACACAAGTCAGGTAAGTTAAATTTGACTGATTTATAGAATAAATCACTAACACTATTAAAAGCAGATTTTGAAAAATAATTTAAATTAAAATCAAAATTTCATTTTAATTACTAAATCTGTACAAATTTCTGATTATGAAGTATCAAGTTCAGGTTTCTGATTCAAATGAAAATACAGATTCACTCCCACAAGAAGTGAGGGGAGATTTTCATCTTATCAGTCACAACTAATTCACATTTCTTCTCTATCACATTGCTTTAACTCATAAAAATGATTATTAAAAAAACAATGAGATTACTTATTTATTTAGCAATTAAATTACAAACATGAAATTATTTGATAAACCTGTCAATCTTAAAGGAAAAATCCTATTATGATTTCCCTGCCAATACCTCATAAATGATAGACTGTTCGCTTGGAAAAGGGGGGAAAAGGTGCTACATGGTTTCAGTGAGAAAATGGAAGATAGAAGCAGTGAGAGAGAATCAGATTAAGCTGATGCGAACACGTACTACACTTTGATCTCAGTCAAAAGACCAAGAATCAATTGTATTTTTTTTTTCTAACCCATGCTGGCAGAACGTGACACAAGATCAGTTTAATGTGGATAGTCTGGGCACATGCATCTGGGCCAAGTTGAAAAATTGCCCAGCAACCATCAGCTGCACTGTCATAGATGTTACTACCTCTCACACACACACACACACACACTTCTTTAGTGCAATGAGGGAGGTACTACTGCAGGCAGCTGTTTCATGAGACCAGACAGTTCTCAATATTTTCAGTTGTACTGTATGCTCACATTGTTACCGTGGGTTTAATGATAATACTGTGGAAAAATTGCCCAAGACCCTTCAGCACGTCCCCTTTTGTGGATACCTCAAGCACCAGGCAATAAACCCAGCCTCCTCCCAAAGAGACGTACTGCCTGGGGGATAAGGCCCTGTGGGGCTTTGGCTTACAATTATTTGAAACTAGCCAAATGGCTGAAAAATGAGGGTGACTGCAATAAAGGCACCATTCTTCAGACACACAGTATCGAACAACAGAACTCAAGTAAGGTAATCACCAAAAATCTAGTTACTATAAATAAAATTTCATCTTCTGAATTATTTTAAAATGGTTGTTAAGAGAAATGTTTGTAAGAAAAAGATTTGGCTAGTATTCTATAATTATGATTTAAATGTTAAAATATGCAGCTACATGAAATTTTATCATTTTCTTTAAAAAAAAAAATATATTAAATAAAAATGAAAACTGCTATTTACCTTGAGCTTCTTCATAAAATCCAAAGAAGCATCAGCAATATTATAGGTCCTGATCTGGTGGCTCAGCTTCAGTTACTTTCCCACTGCCATAAGATTGTTTCAGTCTTTTCTATAAATACTTTCATGGTAATTGTTCAGATGAGCTCTTCATTATTGTATCTAGATTTTTTGAATTTAGGCACAGTACTCGACTGGTGTTGAGATTTCATCATTTTACAGTTGATAAGACTAGATGTAACTAAATTTTATACTAAGTTTCTTTTCTCACACTTCTTGTTTGTGGAACTCCCTTCTGGTTCTATGTTTTCCAGCAAACTTTGATTTGCAAAAATTTAAATGCATTACCAATCACGATCTACTGTCCTCCTGGTTACTATTTCTCTTTCCGCTCAATATTGTTTCTGTTTCTAATCCTTCCACACATTGTTATTCCTTGTGTCTTTGTGGCTTTACTGCCTTGCACAAAGTGATACCAGTTTTAAAAAAAAAATGGAATCTAGGGATCCTAATATAAAATATGCTACATTAATGATACAAATTAAATTTCTAGTTTTGAAATCAGTTTTCATTATAAGCATAATTTTCTTTAACAATTGCAGAACAGGAAAAGACAATTTCACTAAAAATAAAAATTTGTATAATATTTTCTGTGAATTTAAAAGTAGTTTCATAACTTTTAAACCCTATTATTATAACTAGGTAGGAGACAGCAGATACAAAATATTGTAGGAATTCCTGAATAAAATACACTGCTCAAAAAATTACAGGAACACATCAGATCTAAACAGGGGGAAAATGATCTTGAATATCTTTCCTGATAATAAGTAGGTGATGTATTAGTAACAAAATGATGCCACATAGTTTGATAGAAATGAAAATGATCACCCTATAGATTGGGGAGATCAAAGGCACCTCAAAAGTAAGTGAAAAAATGATGCAGCAGACTGGTCCATTTTGCCAAAATGTCATTTAGAAACTCAAAATGATTCTCAATAGTTTGTGTGGCCCCCACTTGCTTGTACACATGCCTAACAACATCGGGGCATGCTCCTAATGAGATGATGGATGGTGCCCTGGGGGACCTCCTTCCAGATTTGAACCAGGGCATCACTGAGCTCCTGGACAGTCTGAGGGGCAACCTGGCAGTACCGAATGGATCTAAAGATAATGTCCCAAAAGTGTTCTATTGGGTGAACGTGGGAGCCAGTCAATGGTATCAATTCCTTCATCCTCCAGGAACTGCCTGCATACTCTAGCCACGTGAAGTCGGGCATTGTCGTGGACCAGGAGGAACCCAGGTCCCACTGCACCAGCATAAGTTCTGATAATTGATCGAAGGATTTCATCCCGATACCTAATAGACATCAGTGTGCCATTATCTAACCTGTAGAGGTTTGTGCGTCCATCCAGGGATATGCCTCCCCAGACCATCACTGACCCACCACCAAACCAGTCATGCTGAATGATGTTGCAGGTAGCATAACGTTCTCCACTGCATCTCCAGACATTTTCACGTCTGTCACGTGTGCTCAGATTGAATCTGCTTTCATCGGTGAAGAGTACAGGGCGCCAGTGGCGTAGTTGCCAATTCTGGTGATCTATGACAAATGCCAATCGAGCTCTACAGTGCTGGGTAGTGAGCACAGGGCCCCCTACAGGATGTTGAGCCCTCAGGCCACCCTCATGGAGCCTGTTTCTGATTGTTTGGTCAGAAACATTAACACCAGTGGCCTGCTGGAGTTCATTTTGTAGGGCTCTGGCAGTGCTCATCCTGTTCCTCCTTGCACAAAGGCGCAGATACTGATCCTGCTGCGGGTTTAAGGATCTTCTACGGCCTTGTCCAGCTCTCCTGGAATAACTACCTGTTTCCTGGAATCTCTTCCATGTTCTTGAGACTGTGCTGGTAAACACAGCAAATCTTCTTGCAACTGCACGTATTGATGTGCCATCCTGGAGAGTTGTACTACTTGTGCAACCTCTGTAGCATCCAGGTACTGCACCATGCTATCAACAAAGATGTTGATCCACGACAAATAAATGAAAAACTAAAGCAGTAGAAAGTCAATGGGTAAAAAAAATCAGCCAAAAGAGATGAAAAGGAAAAAGTATTAGTGGCCTCAACTATTCCTGTTTTGGGTGGTGGGGGGGTCTCATTGTTGCCCCTCTGAAGCACCTGTTGTTGATTTAATTAACAACAAAGCAGCTGAAACTGATTAACAACCCTCTCTGCTACTTAACTGACCAGATCAATATCCCAAAATTTTGACTGATAGTTTGCTCTACTCTGATTAAAAAGTGTTCCTCTAATTTTTGGAGCAGTGTATATCTATTTATACTAAACACTGATCTAATTTCTGTGTCCTTGTGATGTATTGGTTAAGGAGTTTTGTCTAAATCTGTCACGTGATGATATATCTCAGATTAAATGTAAATTTACAAATGTTTGTGTGTGTGTGTATATATATATATATATATATATATATATATATATATAATCAGAAAGTAAAAGAAATATTTATTTTCAGTGAAATTGAATGAAACATAGAGTTTGTAAATCTTGACAAAAAGGTTAGCAATAACTTCAACAATACTAAATACTGTGATGATTTCTAAACATGTCAGTATGTTGCAAAAAAAATTTAGTTTATAAAAATTCAAAATACATAGAATCTGAGTATATATTGAGAAACTTTCCATCTTCATCCCATTGAAAAAAAAATATTAATGTTTATTCAGGAAGGAATGTGTCTTTGGTTAAACAATATTCATTAAATACTGATGGATTCTATCAATATTGATTTTTTTTTTTTTTCTTCCCCCAGAGTGGAACATCGTCCTCTCTTACAAATGGTTTGAATTCATCTTCACTTCGACCTGTAAGTAATTTTTTTCCAAGAAAACATTGGTCATCTTTCTGTAATATTTTTTTCTTAAAATTTTATATAAAGCAGAAGCTCTATCCATATAAATCATTAAATCTTAAAAATCTACTCAGCATTCTGAAAAAAGAAAAACATTTCAATGTGTCTATAAGTATTATTTTAATGAATTTTCCAGAAATGCTGTTTTAAATGCTTGTTGCTAAGGTGACTAAGCCAAAATATTTTTTTTAACCAATTTACAAATTATTTGATTTAGATATTTTAGCAGGTGCTCAAAATTTACTAATAGCATTAAAACAACATGAGAAAAGAACAACAAAAAAAGAGGGATAACAAAAAATAACCAATATATATCCTTTGCATTGAAGAAGGCTCGCTCAGATTTTCACCTGAATGTGTTAGTCTGTTTATATTATGTAAACAGAAGAGTCAGTTGTTAAGCTTAAATGTAGTTTAATTAGTTAGCTTTTAATTGTTATTTATTATAAATCTATGATTTATGATAAGAGAGGAGTGATAAACAAGTTAAAGCTACCTACTGTGTTTTTTACAGTAATGTAAATTTTTTTTGATACATTTTGTTTTTCCTCTTGTCCTTTAACATACCCAAATAATTCACTATTAAATTATTTGTTTTGTTTACATGTAGTGCTAGTTTTTCCTTGCAATTCCACAAATTTGTTTCTGCATTCCTAACAGAGGTAGGATCAATGTTATATGCACACAATATTTTACACATATTTTTACACATGTGCCTATTCTCTACGGTGCCTATTCTCTGAATGTTGTAAATAGCATATGTACCGTAACTCTCTTGATAAGAATGACAAAGCTCAAACTGTTGCTCTTGATATCACTAAGGCGTTTGACAGGGTTTGTCATGCTGGCCTTCTGTGCAAGCTCAAGAGCTGTGATATTTGGAGTATTGTTTGATTTAATCCAATCGTTCCTATCAAATTGTGAAATGAAGGTTGTTTTTGAATGAGCAAGCTTCCAGATCCTTTCTTATAAACATAGGCATCTCTCAAGGCTCTATCCTAGGTTCTATGCCTTTTTCTGATCTTCATCAATGATCTTCCTGATGTAATCAGTTCCCAAGTCGGCATCTATGCAGATGACACCATCATTTACTCCTGTCTTAAAAAGAAATCTGCCAAGGCTGACAAAGTAGACCTTGCTGCTGACTTCAAAAGGGCCTCCAATCTGTGGTGGGCTGGGGTAGGAATGGCTCATAAATTTTAATGCCTCCAAAACAAAGCTGCTCTCCTTTGACTACCATAGAGAAACTTTCCTGCCTACCATCAGAATGGATGATGCTAGTATTCATAGCTGCATCTACTGCTTTGGGTCACTGTATCAGGCCAGGAAGTTGTTTTGCCAGAATCCATTTTGCACATTTATGAATCCCCCATTCATTCATGCATTGAATACTGTTGCCATATCTGGTCTTTTGCTCCTGCTATTCATCTTAAGGCTCTCGACAAAATCCAAACAAGGATCTGCAATATAATCAACCTGACTTGGCAGCCTGCTTTCAGTCACTTTCTCACCAACGTGATGTGGCTTTCCTCTGCCTTTTTCCTGGTTCCCTGACCACACGTATTTACTCATGTTACAAGATTGGCATGTAAGTCCTAGCCTTTTACTGTCAAAATAGTTAAATGTAACCTCCTCTTCTACTTAATAGTTTCTTTTCTCACACTTCCCATTTGTGGAACTCCTTTTCATTTGCTTGCTTTCCTGATAGCTACAATCTCTAAAAGTTTAAACACAACATCAGTTGCCATCTTCTATCTACTTCAATCCCATCCATTTTTCTTCAACATCTCCTGTACCTTGTTTTTTCTCTCACTGTAACCCTCTGTGCACCAGTTGTGGTCCTGCCTTGCTTGGGGTGAAATGATTATATAAAAAATCCTATAAGAGCCATAGGGACAGCATAGGTACTGCAGCAGTTGTGTATCTTAAGAGAGATATTCTGTCTGAGCCTAACCCTCTGCAGGTTGGTTCAAGTTCAGTTTTCCATCTCTTAAATTGGTTGCCAACCAAGATTATAAGACCCAGTCTGTCCTGCTGTTTACCCATAACTGGGGTGAGGAAAAAATGACTTCTTTGCTGATAATTGGGGAGACAATAGCAAGGAGGGGATAAGGTGAGAGGCTTTCTTTTAGATGTAGATCTTGTATCAAAGGCTGCAGATTGGATTGACCCTAACCTTCTTGTAGCAGGGGCGATGTCACCCATCCCCTGATATAATGATAATAAAAGAGGATGTGCTGTAAAACAGAAAACACCAAGTGAAAGAGAGGCGTCTTCAAATGTTCATAGTATTGTTATGCTGTAAAGACTTTGAAATGTTAATGTACCAAACGTTAATTTAGAAATACAATCTTTTGTAAGTATACAAAGGATATCAGATTACAAATGGAACATTAATAATTTGGAACTTTTAAAGAGAAATGGATTTTGACACTATAAGAAACATGGTTAAAATTAAAGGTGTTTCAATCTAGAAATTTTTTTTGAACAACATCTCTGTAATTTTTAAAAAGAACATCAGAATAATTAATAGCAAAGTGATAAAACAATAGCGTTTTGTTATAAGCCTTGAAAACCAATCAATGAAACAGTAAGTTGTTTATTCCCAGAAGAGTTGAAATAGTGCTTTAAAAGTATGCCATAGAGTGGATTGGTGTGGTCTAACTAGGGGGAGATGTCAATAAACAGGTTGTATTCTAAGTTACAACCATCAGAGTTCTGTCACAACCACCTGCTTCTATTTAAGTGCGTGTTTGCACAAACACAGACAGAAATGACAAGTTGACAGGCAGTAGTCGAGTGGGATAGAGTTGACTACGGAGAGAGAAAGATAGCTAGAGAGAGGAAAGCATCTACTGCTGCTGTAATTAAGCAAAGAAGTTATCTGTAATCTTTGCACAAAACTGCCAGTGTATTCCCCCCCACCCCATACACTGATGGTGAAATAAGTATAGTGACTATGGACAGACCTAAAAGGATTAAGGGAAAACCACATCTCTCTTTTACCAAAATTATTTGAGTATTTGTGTTTTCTTTGGTCATTGTTCATATACAAGAGACTTTCAGCTTTGTGTGTGCATGTGTGTTTTTGGTTTTTTTTTATGCCTGTGTTTTTGATATATAAAAAAATCTTCTTGTCCTTCCAAAATTGCATCAACTTGGTTACATTTATTTTTCTGTTAACCCAATTCTCACCCGACGAACATGCAGATGAACCAACAAGGAGCTTCCGGGTTTCTACAATTTGATGACCACCCTCCAGGATCAAAACAATCACAATGTGGCTGGAGGGTGGCATCAAATTGACATTGGGAAACAGACTTGTCTAATCTGTAATACTGGACCATACCAGACCAAAAACCAGTCTGGTGGAAGAACATCAGTCCAGTGGTGTGAGGATACAGTGTTACATTCTATAACAAATGAAAAAAAACAAAAAAAAAAAAATGAGATCAGTAGTCCAAATAAATTTTGGAATTTAACAATGATATTTTATTGTTAAGCAAACCTATTGTATTTATTAATTGTGCAGAGGGAAGTGAATAGTTTGTGGCAGTGTCTACTTCAGCATTTTAAGCTTGAAAATTTTTTATTTTTTTATTTTTTATAATCATTTCACTTAGTACTGCCACTGGTGTGCAGAGGGCTACCTGAGAGGAGAGAAAAGAGAAAGAACAGGTTACGAGGGGGTGTCAGAATGGATAAGAGAATGATGGGAATACTGGTGTGAAGAGTTACACGAGTAAAGCGAAAAAGGAGAAGAGCAAGATATAGGGGTTTTGACTGTAAAAGGGTGGGACCTAGTTGCCAACCTAGTAGCTCTACATGAATTCATGTAGAGGGGGCATCAGGGAGCTAAGCTTGCCAAAGTAGAAGCCGTGAAAATATTTGTAGAAGAGACAGAGGGAAGTCGAGTTGCCAGGTCAGAATTAATTACATTGTAGATTCTCTTCTGAATTGTGTTGAGAACTCAGAGATGAAAAGCAGGGCTGCCCAACCAGATATGACAACAATATTCAACAGGCAGATGGTAGAATTGTACACGTGCAAGATGGATTCAGACAAGGAAAACCTCTTGGCCAAACAGTGACCCAACCTTCCTAGTAGTAGATTTAGCTACTAATTCAATATCGTTGTTCCACTTGAGAGAGTGAGACAAGGAGGCGCAGTGTATTGCTTTCGGGGAGATTAGTGTGATCCATGCTGATGGGGGAATAAGAGAAATTGTCTATGATGGTTAAAGGATGGCAGCTTTATTTTGGAAGCATTAAAATTTATGAGCTATTTCTTACCTCAGTCCACCACAGATTGGAGGTCCTTTTCAAGATCAGCAGTGAGGAAAATGAGAGATCAGCTTTAGAATAGAGCATATTAGGTTATATCAAGGTTTTTGCTTGTTTGTCCTTTGGTGGGAGGGAGTCTTGATATTTTTTTTTTTTTTTTTTTTTTTTTTTATGCTGTTTTTGACAAAAATCTTCCCTCCATAATCATTCATACCATCATTGTTCAGTCATCAAAATATTTTCCCTGGCATTCAGGTTTTTTTTTTTTTTTTTTTTTGTCTCTCTACCATAAAAATGAATGTTTTCAGTTTTCATCTGGCAAATTCTTCAAGATGTCCCTAATCTTGGTAGTTCCTGAAAGATCTGTAGAATCTACCACAATTGCTAGAACTTTCAGTGTCTGCTTTGTTTGCTAAATTTCATTTTGCAACATGCCAATAAATGACTTCTTTGCAAAGGGTTTTTTCTCTTACAATACTTGATTCAAATAAACCAGTTTGTTCACTGTAATATTGTTCAGTAGGAGGTTTTACCCAGATTCCAGCAATTTAAAAAAAAAAAATTTTCTTGACTTTATCAACCAAAGAATTTTTTTTTTTTTTTTTTTTTTTTTTTTTTTTTTTGTAACTCTTTTTCACTTGATGACAGATGTTGTCCTAAACCTAGCCAGGATTTTCTTGTTTTTTGGTTTCTCATAATAAATTGATTCCCCATCAACAATGGCTATTTTGTTCAAAACTACTTCTGTATTAAGCAAGAGAAACCTACTTTTATAATTTCTTTAATATTGTGCAAAACATAGTGTTTGGAAATTTCACATTAAAATATGTTCATTTTTACCAGAGAGTGATGACCCAGAGAAAACATCAGTATAAAAAATGTTGTTCATCACTTAGCAAACTCCACCAAGAAGTCTATTTTGACTAAAACTCATGTTTGGTGAATTAATTTAATTTATTCAAAGTTTTAATAATGAAAATGCAGTAAAATTGACATTTGTCTATATTTCTGAGATGAGGTATTTACATTGTTTGAACTGTTGTCCTCATCTTTATTGTTATATTCATACTTCAGCCATTGTATGTACCAGCCTTCTTCAGGTGACAAAAATTTTGAACCCAAACCATTTATTATGATAATAGGAGGTAGATTTTCTCATTCCATGAGTCATGCCACTTCTGGATGTCTTGGTTATCTTCATTTAACTCAGCTCTCTAAGTTTTTGCTTGCCACTACTGTTGCCATGTATTGAACTTACAATTCATTGGGTCAAGTCACTGGATCTAACCAATGCATCTATTCACTGGGCCATGTGTCTTTGAGGACTTGTGGAACGAGAACAATCTACCCTAGTGATTGAAATAAAAGGTTCCGTTTAAAATTCCAGTCACCTGAAGAAAGTCCGGAGTGTACAATGGCCAAAATGCCATGAATATAACAATAAAGAGGACAACAGTCCGATCAATATAAATAAAAATGACATTGTTTTCAATAGTTGATATGTTATCAGCAATTCAGTTGGTACAACGCTATATCTTAATGCGGTGATTCCAAATGGGAAGTACACATTCCAAGGGAGGGGGTAATTTGAAATTTTACTGAGAGGAGTAAAAAAATATTCCTTAACTAAGAACTGAGTAGTATTAAGGCTTAACTGATGAAGTTTAAAAATCTTCAGATATTTGATTTGTTAATTATCTTGGTGGAGCATGAAATCAAATTAGGAACCACTGACCTAATAATAATAGAATGGGAAAATGTTTGATATATATATATATATATACTGGAGTTTTGTTACTGTTGGTAGAGGTCTGAATTAAAGCTCGTAAACAAAACGGAAATGTCTGTATCGGTTTATATGCTCCTGTTTACATTGTATCCCTGTTAAAACAGTGAATTATATATATCCCACAAATTCATTCTTTTTTCCTGAACCTTTAAAATATTAATCTTTTTTTTCTAATCCACAGGCGATGTCCCGTCCTAGAATCAAGCGTGTAAATCTAAAAGATTTAATATTCTTGATGGAACAAGACCGTTCTTTATGCCGGTCAGCAGTATTGTACAAAACTTTCTTCAAGTGAAATTTACTATTCTTCAGAGTGCTTTTCCAAGAAGAACGAAACAGAATTTAAAAGATTTTTAATGCCCCCCTCCCCACTATCTTAATATTATACTTTTTTTTTTTTTTTTTTTTTTACTCTTGTGTTCATCTCCCAGACAATTTTGTTAATGTTTCGATGGATGTCACAGTGAGGAAAAAGCTTTTTTTTTTTTTTTTTTTTTTTTTTTTAAATAAATATATAAAAAGAAAAAAAACTTGCATAGCATCAAGCTTTCTAGAAAACAAAATTCAATTCCGTTGACGAATTATTGCAAGTTGGGGGGTGAGGATTAAAGAAATCTCAGAATTTTGAATGATTGTACTTTTGCTATATTTTTCTTCTTTTTTTTTTTTTTTTTTTTTTGCTTTGTTTTGTTTTTAATCCCTTAACTCACCATCAGTTACTATTGAAATTGGTTAGATTACTTTATTTTTTCTTTTTTTTTTTTTTTTTAAATGACTGCTGTAAAAGTCCCCAAAATATTAGTTTTCTCTATTCTCCATCAGCTTAGTTTTCGTTTTCTTTTTTCAATACTTTTTTTTCTTGATATATTTTCCAAGGCTTTCATTTTTTTTTATTAATTACTGGTATCTCTCAATATGTGTCAATTTACATGTGAATTGAATTTTTCTGAAAGTCTCTGGTGCTGAAAGTTCTGGAGGCACCACGAACGAAAAGACTTTAAAAATGCTCACAACAAAGAGTCGAGTACAGTTAAAATGGTCACCAACACAAAGAACTTGTCTTGAAGAGAAAGAAAAGAAAATGTCAAAAATGTTTCTTTGAAGAGGCAAGCTAGAGATGTACATATCTATGAACACACACACACACACATACACGTGTGTGCGTGTGTATGTAGAGAGAGATAGAGGGGGAGAATATTATTATTATTATTATTATTATTAAGAATGTACATAACCAGAAGAGTGGGAGGGTTGAAGTTAAACTGTTAAAATGATTTTTTTTAAGGTTGAGGAAATTAATATTAAACCAGAAAAATGCCTGTTGACTCTTCCATTTATTACCCTGCATTATCACTTTTAAAAACTTATCTCTTTGTCCCTTTTCAAGTATTCATGTTTAATACTTAGTAAGTTGCCTGTCCCCATTCCCATCACACACACACACACACACATATATATATATTGAAATTTTTTTTTCTTTTTTTAGTGAAAATCATTGCAATTATCTATTATCATTAACCCTCATCAAATTTTTATATACACTCTATCAATATATCGTACTCCCTCTTATTTATTTTGTGGCCTTTTTTTCTTTTTTTCTTTTTTTTCGTAAAACCAAACCACATACCATAGAATTTATAAATTTGTAGAAAATGAGTTTGAAAATAGAAACATAGTCATACTGGTGTTACAGGCCCATTTGTTGAACGACTTTCTTCAAGTTAAAAGGCTATAATAGCTTTTCTTTTGTTGTCATAACCAACATGTTGCTGCTATAAAACTGACTTCCTTTATTGCTATTTAAAATGCTCCTCTTTAGTTTTTAAGCAACCACGAAAAGTGATTGAATTTTTTACAGCTTCAAATACAGTGAATTCTCAATGATGCATGGCATAATAAAAAAAGAACAATAATTTTCCTTTCATTCTCATGGGTTTTGTTGAAAATAGTTAACAAGAAAAAAAATGTATCCAACAGGTAAAGAGTAGAAAAAGAAAAAACAAAAACTGGTAATAGAGAGTGTGGGGAGAACAGAAATGCCTTCCACATAATGGTAAGACATTAGTGGCAATGGTATTTTCATCAAGCTAATGTCTTACCATTATGTGAGAGATATTTCTGCTACACCCTATATATATATATATATATATATATATATACTGGGCATTAAAGTTAACACCCAGCAGTGACAGCCAGTTTCATGATTAAATGCAATCAATAGCCTTGCAATTGCATTTAAGCATGACACAGACTCTCACCTCTGGGTGTTGATTTCAATGTCCACTTTTATATTTGCATACACTCTATTTTCGATATTGAGCAGTTGAACTGGTAAATATAGCATACCTTAAAACTATATGGAAAATCCTAGAAAAAACTAGAACTTGCAACTCACTTGACGACATCTGCCCTTTATGTTTAAGTGAAAAGCTACACATTCTACAGTACCCCAACAGTAGCGAACTATTAAACCATAGAGACAAATTAGCAGTACTATTCAAACATCGCAAATATTTCTCGCTAAAATTTAAAAAAACAAATAAACACCCCACCCACGAACCCCCCCCCCCAATGCAAAAAAAACACATAACCCTATTAATAAACAGAACAAAAAAAACATAGAAACAAAAAAAAAAAACCATACCCCACCAGCAATAAGTCCAGCTACCGTAAAATAGTAGAAAAATAAAAGAAAATATCGACACTGTGAAAAACAAAAAAAACACATACCCCAATACAAAATAACCAAAATTAAACGAAGAAGCAACCAACCCAGAAACAAAACAACACATACCAACCCCTAAACCAATTAACAACACCCACGGCGCCACCAGGCTACACCCAGACAAGATAAATAGGAAAACCTACCCTAAACTTAGCTCCCCTGCAACACCTAACCCTAAGACGTTAATAAGGTCAACAGAATCCAAATTACAACCCAACCTCACTTTCACCTAAAAAAAAAAACAAATCAACCAGATAATTTTCATACCAACTTGATCACCCTAAGAAGAAGCGACCAAGACACATGGTCAGCTTCGAAACGCACGCGAAAATTTTTGTGGAGTGATACTATGAATTTATAAACCATTGTAACAACTATTACAATATAACGCTCTACATTTGTAAAAGTAAATGCACAAACAACAGGTTAAAAAACCTAAAAGTTCTACAACTTAGTTACTATATATATATATATATATATATATATATATATATATATATAATCTTACATAGGGTAATTTAATTTTGTATGTTGGGCCTTATGGTGGTTCCCCTTAAAGGTTCAAAATGAGAAAGTACATTTACTTCATTAAATCTCTTAAATGTACAGGTTGGTATAGATGTAAATTTACACCGTTTAAAAGAAAGATACCTGCTCAAAGATGCATCTCCAACAAATACAACACTTAGTCATAAGAAATCTACATAAAAACATCAGAGAATAATTGTTTTCTCTGAAAATATAACTAAGCTCTTGGCTCCTAATCTATAAGTGTCAACATATCTACTTTTGATGGTCTTTTCCTTTCCTTGTACTGATTTGATCTTAAAGATAAGACAATAATAGAATGCAAATATTTGTTGTTGTTTTTTTGTATTTGTCTCTCTTTCCTCTCTCTCTCTCTTTCCTCTCTCTCTCTCTCTCTCTCTCTCTCTCTCTCTCTCTCTCTTTTTCTCTCTCTCTTTCTCTCTCAAGTAATGGAATTAATGTCTTCTGGCTTGGATTATTTTTCTTTTTTTACATAATGACATGACCACCATATTTTATAGATAGTTATACTTATTAAATTCTCAACAAGATTACTTTGTCAGTTGGATTTGTGCCCAGAGATTTTTTAAAGTTTTTGTTATCTGCTCCCTCTCTCTCTCTCTCATTAATAGCTTTTGCCAAATTCAAACTGCAGCAGGTTCTGTTCATACACTCTAATGTCGACACTAAAATTTTCTTATGAGATTTACTGTATTTTTGGGGTTGGGGGTTAATATACTGGAAAAAATTATTTTAAAAAATTATTCCCCAACATAATTTTAGCACTCCAATCTTTGATTAAAGATATTTGAGCATTGAATTTGCTATTGTTTAGTGAGACTGTATCACTGTTGGTGTAGTCTTAATAATTTCTGTGAAAATGTATATCAAATGTCTATAATCTTGTGCCAAAAGATGTGCATTTTGAAGCTTCAATGACAAATCACAAACTCAGCCTTCAAGAAACAAGTCATGAAGATACAAAGGGTTACTGAGAGTGAAAGAAACAGGACAATAAAAGAACAGTCTTCCGGAGACAAGATGAAGCAAGAAGCCAAAAGAAAGTTTTACAAGCCAGAAATGTAGGTCAAGAAACTATTAGTATAAAACTTTGGGTTGCAACTATCCATTTCAAGTGAAATTGTGGGACATAACTGTCAATCTAGGACTGCACTTGAATTCATGAAGTTTAGGTACCAAAGAAAAAAGCTCATCAAAACAATTACCATGAAAATATTTCTAGAAAAGTCACAGGGAAGCTACATTTTGGCAGTGGGGAAAGTGGCTGTTGCAAAGATGCAGGTCAGGATTGATATTGCAGATTCTTCTTTGGATGAACAATTCAAATATATAGCATAAGCACCAAACTAGATGTTACAGCAATATTCAATGTATGAACAAATGGTAGACGTGAAGTGTTTAAGATTGATTCTGGAGAGAAAAAATGTCTAGCATGACTTTGTGAACAGACTTTCCTAGCAGCAGATTTAGTAATTGTTTACTTTGTAAAGAAATCTATGGGATTGTGATCAAAGTAATAAATGAAATCTTCAGACCATGTATGTTGTTTTGAAAACATTGCCCAACATCTATAAATAATTGTCACCACTCACAGATGTGACAAAGTTCATTTTACAGCCCATTGCTAACAGAGTGAGATTGATCTATGTGTAAGGCTGATTCAAGCTTCATAAAGATGAACAGTTGCTCAGTAATGGATGATCTTTGTTGATGACAAAAGGTATAAAGTATGTGCAAACATTTCAATTACTTACATACATTTTTTTTTTAGACAGGATCAGGATTAATCTTTCACAAGGTAATGTGGGTTCTGCCTGACAAAGGATTTGATTTGAGGTTTTCACAAGACCAACACCCAACTCAGATGCCCGGGATAGTCCAAGTACTCCAAATGTCTTTATCAAGACACCATCTCTAGGAAGATTGTTATTCAAGGCTTGAGATCTCCATCCCAGCTTTATCCTTATATATATATATATATATATATATATATATATATATATATGAGCATGTGTGAAAGAAGTTCCACTCAAACAGCTTCATCTCACTCTGTGGAGCTAACTCCAAAGAGGATGTTTCCCTGATCACTATAATCTTAACCTGTTCAAGTCTAAGGTTAACTATTATCTTCTTTCTGCATAAGCCACCTCTTAATGTAACGCTCTACCTGGAGTGGTCCTTGGGCCTTGTACAAGATGAAACATAGATATAATGTGTATGTGTGAATCTGCATTTTCATATGTATATAAAAATGAAGAAACATGTCTCACCTTGCCACATTCACCATTTGTCTCTACCTACCCTGACAATGATTTTCTTCCAAAATTATGTTTGGACAATTTCTGACAGAATTTCCTTCTGGTCTGAGAAGGTTCATTTGTAATTTTGAAAAGTTGACCAGCAAATTTAATCAATACAAATTGTCTGTTGTCTTTAATATTTGCCATGTTGGCTCCTGTAAGAAATTCATCCATCCTTTAAAAGCTTTTGTTTTTTCTTCTGGGGGTGACATGTCACCTTTCTCACCAATGGGGGAGGGGGAGAAAGATTTTAGCTGTGTATTCAATCTTTGGTCATCAGAATGAAAACAGATACTGACTGGGAAACTTTTTGATACATCCTTAATAGAGAATTTTTTTTTTTTCATACAGGTTCTGTTAATCACAATGTATCCTTTTCATTTCATGTATTTTCTTTTACATAAATAAATGCAAAACCAAGTGCATTTTTTCCCCAAACATCAAACTCATCATATATTCCACTGCAATGCTTTATCCTACTCTACAAGTACATTCTGTTACTTATATACATTAGGTATTGTTTACATTAACGGCACATAAGCCTGCTTTGTTTTAACTTCATACTCACACCTGTTATATTTACAACAGGTATTTAGCCACCTGTTTACTTAGAATGCTAAAAGATTTCTTTGTTTGGCTTAAGAACTATTACCTTGATCTTGGGCCATTTGGTACCTGTGTGTGGGTATAAATTTGTTCAATTTATTTATTTCTGTTTAATTACAGATCTGTTGAAATACTCCCCACTCTGCTTCTTTTATTGCTTCTCCCTCTCCGTGACAAACTCCACATAGAAGAATTGACCCAGTATTACTTTTTACTTTTAAAAATCAGCTACTCTTAGTTTTATGTGTGAAGATCGTTCTAGTCAAAGAGCATGACTATTTATCTCTCCTTCCCATATAAAAAGGAATATCATTTAAAACTGCCTGACTGTGATTAAAAGTTATCAATGTTCCTTTTTAAACCTAAATCTTTATGTATTTTACAAGCTTTAAAAACAAAATAAAATGTTATTTTGTGGTTTTCTTATTCAGTTTAAGAAGTCATCTAAATCTCAAATGAGTCTTTCTCACCTGGCAGTGATTTGTTTATTTGCAAAAGAAACTTAAAATGTGGTCTATAAATTGAGCTTCAGTCAGGAATATTTTAAAATTTTAGATGTCATAGTCAGTTTTTTTCTACAATTGAAATAGATATTGTTAAACTGGTAATTTTTGCAATATCAAAATTCATAATAACAGTATCATGTTTTTCCACCACTAAAATGAAAAGGTTCTGGTCACTTTCACCTTACATCTGGGAGAAAATTGAAAGAAATTATTTTTAGTTATATTATCTGTTGTGGTACATGTAAAAATTGACTGTTCAGTTGTTCTGTATTTCAACAGGTAACGAACACATTTGCACATAAACTATTTTACCCTTCTTTCTCATATTTTGTTTTGCAAGTATAATAATGATACGTTCTATTATTAGTCTGTTTTTTTTTTGTTCTCCCCCCCCCTCTCATATTGAGAGGAAAACACAACATAGACGATTATAAATCAAGATTTATTTCAATAATGTAAATTTACTTACATTGTCTCTTCTCAGAGCATTAAAAAATAAATAAATTCATTCAGAATGTTTTTGTTTTTTTTCTGAAATCAAAAAATATTCTGAGTGAATTTTATTTTTCAACAGCCTGAAAGAGACAATGTAAGTAAATTTAAATTGTTGAAATAAAACTTGATTTATAACTGTCTATGTAGAGGTTTTCTCTCAATATTTTATAATGCTCTGGATAATATCCCTCAAGTTCTCTATTTTTATCTAATAAATAATTTATATTAATTGGATAAAATTTTTTGTCCTCTCCGTCTTTACGGGTTTGGCATTCTCTCCTATCTCTCTCTCTCTCTCATACACACACACACACATATATATATATATATATATATATATATATATATATATATATAATCTAAACTTATTTATAAATGGAACTTTGTGTATCTGTCTGTCTGTGTGTGTGTGTGTGTGTGTCCATTATCTATAGACTCCGAAACGGCTGAACCAATTTTCTTGAAGATTTACACAGTTGTACTATAAGCGTCTGCGAGTGTTAACTAGGTTTTGTGTCGAGGTACCCCCGATAAATATCGATAATCAAAAAAATTGGGTTATAGAAGGGGTTGTCCGATTTTAATCACATTTCATACACCCATAGACAAGGACATAAGAAACGATATTCAGAAGTTTTAAGGTTGCAGTTCTTACAATAGTGCAGAAAATCGATTTTATATATATATATAAGGCAAGATGTTTGTGTGTGTCTGTTTATCTGCCTGTATGTCTATTTTTTCAGCCCTTTTATTTTAGTTTTTGCTTCAGGTTTGGCTCTAAGTAATTGTAGTTCTTAGTCTCAGCCATGATACCATTTACTCAGAGGACTTATTTAGCCTTCAAAATTCAGTTTATGACGGAAAAACTTATTTGATATCGATACCAGGAAATCAAAATTTGACTTACATCCATTCATTTTTCTTTCAGTCTACGATTTCGCTTTAACTGGAAACAACTATTGCTTTTTAGTCTTTCGTGCCAACCTCTAAAGAGTCTGAGCTCCAGGACCATGGATTAGTTTTAAAGCTTTCGTTACACCCAAACAATGCCGGTGTATACTGATAGTGTATGTGTATATATATATATATATATATATATATATATATACACACACACACGCACGCACGCACACTATAACAAAGTGTAATAACAGATAGATTAGAACCCACTGTTCATGCATTTACTTTTATAAAGAGTGCTCAATACAAAGTAGAGCTTAATATTGTATTACGATGATTACAATTAAAAGCACAACTCATTGTAATAATAAAATTACAATATATGTGTGTATCTGTTCAGGCTTGGATAAAAATGCCCAAGAACTCAAAGATTAATGCTTGAAAGAGTATTGACACACCATCTTTTTACTTGACCACCTCCAAATTTAATAACTTTGCTCCTGGCTAGGCTTAACATAGTAAATGTTGCTATTTGGATAAAAATTATTAAACAAAACACTCTTAAACATAGCAAGCATTTTTTTCTTGATAAAATCAAGAGTTATTTTTCCCCTGCTCCCAACAATGCCATTTTGTCTTTGTGCAAGTATTTTTGAGGTTATGAATTTGGGAAAGATTTCATAAATTATAAGTTATATAGGCTGTGTGTTTAACATTGGAAATAATTTTAAGATTTTAGAATAACTCTTTTAAAAAAGAGAATGGATTTAATGCTTCAGGTATCTTTAAAATTTTTTTTTTTTCTTTTAAAAAAATTAAATTTATGATCATTAATAATGATGATAATAATAAAAATAATGATCAAAATATGGCATATTGTCATATTTATTTCATTCAAGATAATAATTTTTTTTTTCTTAACTTTGAAATTTTTGGTTTGATACTTTCCCCACTATTTTATCTTTCTATCCAATTATTTAATTTTTTCTTGTGTTGTCAAAGAGAGAATTTTTTTTTTTATGTATTCAATCTTTAAGCTAACATTTTTTCTTTCTGTTTATTATAATTTCAGAAACTTAACATTAAAATTTTTTCTATCAAATTACTTATATTTTTTGTATTAATGCACTTATCACTTTTCAGAAAGCATTCTCCCTTTCCCCACCACTACAACAAAACAGATTTTTACAAGATTGAATATTTTTCTTTTACTTTTCTTGATTGAAATGTGTTTTTCTTTTTAATGTTGTTGACAAATGTTTTCAATTTGACTGCACACTCTTCTTTGCTTTTGTCCTCACCCTCACCTTTCAAAGATTCACCTAATGCTTTTTTTTTTTTTTTTTTTGTCATCCTCATTAGATCTGTCTCACCTGCCAAAATGAATTTTAATTAAGATAGAGGTTGCTCAAATGAAAAAGTGCTTTCTTCCCTAGATTTGTGATTGTAAGAATTTCTTAAGAGAAGGGTACAATTCATTATCAGGCAATAAGCCAATGGAATGGTAAATATATAGCAAGTTGAAAAATTTCTACTTTTACATGATTCAACATTGAACCTGTGTCAGAAACAGGCTTTTATTTCATAAAAAAAAGTTACATTGGCAAGGCAAAATGTGATTCATATTTAGTGGTTGAATTTTACTTTAATTGTATTGTTATAGAAATTAGATTTGAACTATTAACTGATTTTTTTTCTTTCTCCAGATTTATATATCCATCATCCATGTATTACAAGCACTTCAAAAAAATATCTTTAAAAAAAGTCAGTATAAAACAGTTAACTTTACATCAGAAACAAAAGTCTACCAAATAGAAACTAAGCAATGCCCCCCACTCAAAATATATTGCAAAACATCTCATTATTTAAAAGAAAATATCTGAAAATGAAAGTAACTTAAGATTTAACACACTCCATGACCTTGCACAATCAAAGACTTCACAATCACAATTTTAACAGAGAAAATGCTTTTCATAAAACGTGAAAACAATTTACTCTGACAAAGATTCATTGAAGGTTCCATGATCTATGAGTGTTTTATGAGTAATATATGAATGGACACTTTTAGTTTATCATCTCTTTCCACTAAATTAGTAATTAACCTTTTTTATGTTTTTCTTTCATTTGTACAAGTGATTGCCTTTTTAGACATGTTTAAGATTTGTCCAAATTATATGTGGATTCAAGCACTTTCAGTTAAAATATTAACTAGTACCAAAAAAAATTTTTTTTTTTTTTTTTTTTGCATAACTGAATATGTAAAAAAAAAACAAAAAAAAAATTTTTTTTTTTTTCCCAGATCATAATCTCAATCATAGCCACAATGTCTTGACTGTTCAGAAATTAAATGGTTTCTACTGCAATATAAAAAAAACAAAAAAACTTTCATATTCATTTGAACCAAAAAAAATCATAAATAATAGATTAACCAAAAGCTTTCAGATTTGGACAATTTTTACACTTTGCCCCCCAGCCTTAAGAAATCACTTGTACAGATGCAAGAAAAATATAATAAAAAGCTTAATCACAATATCTTGTCAGATCTTCAATGAAGTGTGTGTGTGTATGTATATATACACACACACACACACACACGAGTACATTTGCATATATAAATATACATATTAACTTTGTTTAAAGCACAACTCAGTTTCATGCACAATATGCACCTGATGATTGTGTAGTGCACAAAACTCAGTCATGCATTAAATGTAGGATTATATATATATATATATATATATATATATATATATATTAGTTGAAATTTAATTTCATAGTGATACAGTTAAAGTGTTTAGCTACTTGACATGAATCATATTTTGTTTTCTTTTATTTTGTTTCTTTTATTATATATATATATTTTTTTCCTGATAATACAGGTTCATTGGGAAGGAATGTCAAAGTAAAAAAATTCCAAAATGTCATATGTAATGCTGATCTGTCATTAATTGCATTATCAGACTATAATTTTGTAATTTTTTTTTATCTTTCTCTTCTTTTTTTTTTTATATATATATATATATATATATATATATATATATATATAAACAAATGATATTTTTTCTTTTTCATAAATCTTTGTGCAGAACTTCAAAGTCCTGATATTGTAGTTATCTATAATATTAATGTAAAAGAAAAATATCTTATGGCAATAGTTAAACAAGCACAAATTAATTATTTTGATTGACAGATTTGTGTATCAAATACTGATGATGAATTTTAATGGCTTCCATGGTTATTAATGCGAAGAGACCTGCAAAAAAAAAATTTTTTAAAAAAATAGAAAATTTGCAAAAGTCTTGGTCAGCCAATTCATTTGGAAGCTTATGATTGTTACAATGAATTAATTTCTCACTGGGTACTTTCATATTTGTAGCTTTATTATAGCAGACTATCAAATTTTTTCTTCATTATGTCCACCCAATACAAAGCTCAAGAGTCACTCAAAGTAGAGGTCTACTAAATGAGGTGTGTGATTTGAATATAAGAGTTGGAAGTGAACATTATGATGATATGGAGGATAGGTAATGATTAACCATTGACTTGAAGAGTTTAAGATTATACACGAGAATTTGTTTGACAAAGCTGTAGTTCTTGGGACAGTGAGCTGTCCACGTGGAACCTCTTTCTTACAATCAGTACAGAAGGATAGAAGGTGGTTCGATCCCATGAATACAGCATGATGGGGTTTTGCTATAAAGGTCTGGATTGGTGGAACTAAACAATACAACTTGTCCAAATATTTGCCATGGAAATATCAATACTTGGATACTTGCATTATATGAATTTAAAGAACTATAAATATGGTTGCTCTTGGAAAAATTGTAGAAATTAACTAACTCCAACTGCATTTTCTACATTTTAAAAAAAGTCATTTTTTTGCTTTTTTTGTTTTTTGTTTTTTATTGAATAATTATAAAATAGCTAAAAATCTATTGACCTAGTAATGTTTTATTTCAAGGACTTCTCCCCAACCTCCGATTTAATTTCAGTTACATTAAATTTTATTTCTTTAACTTAACTGAGACTATCATTCTCAGATTGTGAATATTTTTTTTCTTTTTTCCTTTCATTTTCCCAACTGTATTGATAATTTTTTCAAATTTTTGTTTTTTATAAGAACATCTCAGCTATATTGCACAAATCTTCCTCCTCAAAGTGGTAAAGTGACATTAATTATAATGTATGTAATGCTATTAAGTAGACATATCTATTTAAGCAAATATAAGTTACTTTAAAATTAGTTTCTTTTTATAAAAATTCTATAAAAAGTATTTTGCACTGAAACTATGTAAAGTATAATGATCTTTCTTTTTTCTTTTTTTTTTTTTCCTTTCTTTCTCAAAAAACAAAAAATGAAATTATATTTATGACAAATATGGCATATTGTCATATTTATTTCCTTTAAAGAAGTCAAACTTTTTTACCTTAAAAATTTCTGGTTTAAAATTTTTCCTACTTTCTATCTGACCATCACCCAACTTTAAAATTTTTGTATTGTAATAAATGAATAAATTGTATAAAGAAAAATTAAAAAGTAATATAAAAAAATTAATATTTTATTTATTTATCTTTTTGTTTTTTATTTATTGATTTCTGACATTTTTTTTTTTTTTCACAATCTCATATTACAAAGCTTTGCTTCTGGTTTTTTTTTTTTTTTTTTTTTTTTTTTTTTTTTTTTTTTTTTTTTTTTTGGTTTTTTTTGGGGGGGTTTTTTTTTTTTTGGTGGGGGGTATTTTATAATTTATTCAGTAGTATTTTTCCTTTTTATTTTTCTCTGCTTTCACCAAGCCACTGCCAAACACTTACTGTACATACCACCCCTTTACTTCTTACTCTTTCATTTTTTTTTTTTTTTTTTTTTTTTATAATTTGGATTGTTTAATAAAAAAAAAAACACACACACACACTGCCTATTATAGATATCTTGTTTGCCTCCTTATATACCAACCAAGTTTTAACTTCTTTTTTTTTTTTTTTTTTTCAATCTGAATTTGTTGTCAGGCATGAACATAAAATGCATAAAAACAGTTGACAATTCAAGATAGTAAGGGCATTAGCATATTTTGATGTCAGAACACAACTTCTTTACTAAATTAGCTGAGGATTGTCTCTTACTTCATTTTGATGTTTTATGCATTGATGCATGAATATCCCAACATCCACACTCCCCACAGTATTTAACAAAAGTGTAAAAGATATAACAAGCAGGTCATAAAAATAGAAGATTAGAATCTATTCATGATCAAATAGTATTTTTGCTTTTGATGCTATGGTAACAAACTAATTAAAAATTAATTAGTGCTTTTGACCGGCCAAATAAAAATAACTTTAAAAAAAACTTTCTGAAAAAGTGAACTTGAAAATTTTCAACATTATAAAACCTTTTGAAATAATTTTCTTTTTTCCCACCTCTCTCTTCTCTAATTGATAGTGGTAAGAAAACTAAATTATTTAGTCTGAATTCTTTGCCCTCATCCCTCTTTTCTTTATTTTTTTAATTTTTGTCCCTAAGTTAGCACTTGGTGGTGTTCCTTTGGGATGGGTGACTTTGAATCCTGTTGATGCTTCAGCATACAAATATTATCCAGCTGTAACCCTCTCCATATTTTTTTTTTTATTTAATGACCTAAAGGGAAGAAATTGTAAATATTAAAGATTCTCCAATTAACCATTAAACTATGGTAACCATCACTCCAATGGATTATTACTTTGTTATTCATCAATTTTAGGCCTCTTCTTCATAAATGTACATATGCCAAGTGGTGCCAGTGCTGTTTCATCTTTTGATCTACAGGGTTTTCTAATTTCCCTTCCCCTTACCCCAACTATTATTTTTGAGGGATCAGTTTAGGAGTAAAATCAACTCATTCAAAAATGACTAAACTGCTCATCACAAATGACTGAATTTTACTTCAAACGTTGCTGTCATTTAAAAAGTATTTTTTTTTAAATACTTACTTTTGGAAGCATTTTGTTTCTCATAATTTAATTTTCTTTAGCTTTTCTCCTCTTTCTATTAAGAGAAGGAAAAAAAAACCTGATTATGGTTAGAAACTTGTAAAGAGAGGTAAAGACTTTTTTTTTTTTTTCTTGCTGCTTTTCAACAAAGTTGTTTGTAGTATGTCCCATTCTATCTGCTCCATCTTAAATTTTAAAAAAGTTTAGACAATTTATATAAAATTTTCAATTGGCCTTTTCTTTTTTCTTAAATGTTTTTAATTTTTAAATTTTTAGATTAAATTTCTTTTTCACCAAATTTAATTCACCGAAAAATTTCTTTTCTCCTTGTTGGACACTGAAGTCTCTCTACTGGAATTTTTTTACCTTTAACCTCCTTCCCTATTTCTTTTAATGCTGTTCAGATCTATAAATGAAGAAGCAGACAATTGTAGATACACTATAAAATACACGTTTTTTGGGTGTGTTCATCTCTTGAAAAAAAAAATATATATATATATATAAAAACATACAAAAATGCAAACATCTTTACACTGTCATATATACATATGTACATAATTTCATTCTAACATAATAATTATTAATAAAAAAAAATAATTCTGAATAAAACTGAGTTGAACTAACAAATGACTTTGTTTTATTAATTTTTTTTTTTTTTTTTTTTTTTTTCCTCGGTGATTTTGTTCATCAGGACACTTGACTGATTTTTGCAATCATCTTTTAAGAAAGTTGATTTGAACTCCTTCAAAAATCCATTTTTTTCCCACAAAATTATTAATTTGTTTTTTTGTTTTTTTTGTTTTTTTTTTTTTTTGGTTGTTGTTGTAGTAGTAGTAAAAAGAAAGAATATATATATAAAACAATGTAATGGTGAAAAAGGTTTTTTCTTAAATTTTTAGCTATAAACATTTTGTTTCCTGTAAATTAAAGAATGTCATATTAGTTTGGTTAAAAATTTTGTAATTTAAAAAAATTTTCCACACTATTTTACCTACAAATATTCAGTTTGTTTTTATTTATTTATTTATCTAATATATATATATATATATATATATATAATGGTATGAAGAAATTGAATCTCAAAATACACATGGTAAGCATCTGTAATTTGCTAGAAAGATATTGCATAAGAATTTTACATGGAAAAGATCTAATCAAAAACTATTGGGACTTGCCATACATGATACATGCTTTGTGCAATCATGTCTCAAAAGAGACATGACTAACTGGGCAGAAGATTATCCTGGAGTCGGTTGCCATTACTTTCTGCAGTAAACTGATTGCCATCCAAGGCTATAGAACCAATCTGTCCTATTATTTAACTCATAACTGGAGAGAAGAGAGGGATTAATATCTTTCCCAAGGGTATTTGTGTGCAAGGGAATGCAAGGAATTCAAACTCAGCTCCTTAATTTTCATTCCAAATCAATATCCACTGCAATGGAATAAAGCTAAAATTTACAGAATGGGGCTACTTGTCATAGATTGACCATGAACTTTGTTGCCTATGAACACTAAGTTATAGCATATTTGCCCATTTGCATGAATTACTGTTGTGCTTGGAAAGGTGTGTAGTGTGTTGTCATCACAAAGATCTTATCAGTGACCATGGTTTGTGCAGCAGATTTCAGCTAAACTGCCATATTCCCTAAATCCCACTCTTTGCAACTTTTCCCTCTTCAAAAATCAAATCCCACTTGAAAGGAACAACATTTCAAGATATTGAAGAAATCCAAGAGAATGTGACAAGGTAGATGCTCACTACACCAAAATAGAAGTTCCAGGAATGCTTCCTGTGGAGAACTCTCTTGGAGATCTAAGAGGGCTAGAGTAGAGTAGAGTAGCCTAAATGTGCAAACAAATTGCTAGTGAGGCAGACCATGTGAGCATTGTGCTGGAATGACAAGGAGCATGTGTCAGTAAGTCAGATTGAGGCTGGTAGCATACCTAATAGGCAAATTCTCTGGCTTGGCAAAAATGTATTAAAAAGGCGAGTTTTTGTTGAATGGGTATTTGGTATTTGTGTGTTAAGTGAAGTTCATGTCAGTGCTTGTTAAAGCAGAATTCATTGCAAGGTGTTTCCAGTGTTTGTGCTACAGAATCCCAGGTTTTCTGCTACAAGCTATTTTGGCACCATTACTATGGTGAAAGTGCGTATAAACAGGGACATAAGAAAGCCATTTACAGGCGAAGGAGACTTGGCGTGATTGAAAATAGTAAGGCTGATAGCAAGACTTCAGTTGGTGTCACAAGTTTGCTGCTATTGTATTTGGATGGCGATGCACTAGCCCTCTACATGCAGATTGATGAAGACAAAGGGATATTGATAAGATAGAGGCCTGATTGAAGGAGGCGTTTTCCCATGGTGCATGAACGGTCAAGAGCTAAATATGTGGGTCAACTCAAGTTTATTAGCAATTGGTGTTGTGTTGGAAAGGCATGGGACTGCTGGAGGACACTTGTTGGCTGTGGCTTGAAAATGATGCCCTACACATAAACCTGGCCAAAGTGGGCGCCATGTTAAAAGGTATTAACTTGGCTCTCCAATGGTGGGGCAAGGTATTGGACATAAAAATGGACTCTCTCTCTCTCTCTCTCTCTCTCTCTGTACCACTTGGTATCGGACACTCTTTATGAGAAGGCATGAATGCCTACCAAGGCATCAAGTGAAATGCTCATCAGAAGACTGTTGAGTACCCTGAAGGATCTAGTCATAGAATACGAGCTGACTGTACACATGATGTTAGTTGCATCAACTGCCAACCAATGAAGAAAAGAACAGACCCAGGCCATTGAGCATTGCTGTCCATGTGGGTGAACTGGATGTGAGTCAAATCCTATTGATCCACAGGAGTAGTGGGCATATGGGACATCACTTACTTTGTCAGGAGAGGGGTGCTCAGCAATGACAAAAGCAGCATTTAAGTCGGTCATACAGAGGTGTAAAGAATGTCAATCAATAGATCCAGCACCAGTTAACTGGGAGAAGGGAAAGCTGGATGTAAACAGGAATTGGCAGAGGTTAGGAATGGATATAATGCATTGTGGTTCATGTCATTTTTTTACCCTCATAGACTGCAGCCTGTCACGCTTCACTATTTGAAAGCAATTGGCAAGGCAAGAGTCAGCAAGTGTGATTCGGCAACTGGAGACAGTGTTCTTTGAGTGTGGCTCACCGTATGAGCTCCTTATGGACAATGACACAGCTTTTTGCAGCAAGGAGTTCAGAACTTTTGCGCAGGAGTGGGGAATATGTCTGCAATTTCGTTGCACATACACTCCAGCTGGAAGCAATGTCATGGAAACAAATTGTAGCCAGGAGGTGATCTACTGGCACAATCTGAGCCTGAAAGACGACCACTCACTCTTGACTGCACTGGCCAATGCAATCTACTGATATGAAGCTCAAGTTATGGGGTGGATGCTGTGACAACGCCCGCAATTCCTGGCCATAACTCTTATTGGGTTTGAGATCGCATGTGGCTCAAAGCTCCGCAGAGTCAGTGTACCACAAAGTTTGTTAGGGGTCAGGTAACGAAAATAATTAACCTGCAGACCTTTGTAGTGAATGGAATGCCCCGCCATGTAAAAGACATGTGCCCACATCTCAGAAGAAGACTCCAACAGTACAACATCTTCAGAAAGTAAGTTGGAGAGTCTGTTACATGACAACAAAGATTCAGTGTCAGTCAGTTCACCTGAAGAGGAAACAGAATTACTCTCCACTATTGTGAAGAAACACCCAGTAAAGACAATCACCACCCAGCTGATGCTTTTGTGATCAGATTACTGGGGAGTGTAGAGAACGACCTTGGAGATCTAAGAGGGCTAGAGTAGCTTAAATGTACAAACAAATTGCTAGTGAGACAGACCATCCAAACATTGGCACTGGAATAACAAGGAGCATGTGTCAGTAAGTCAGATCGTGGATCTTAGTGTACCCTATATGCAAATTCTATGGCTTGACAAGAATGTATTTTTTTTGTTTATTTATTTATTTTTTTTAAAAAGGCGAATTTTTGTTGAATGAGCATTCAGAATTTGTGTTCAGCAAAATTCAAGTCAGTGCATGTTAAACCAGAATTCATTGTGAGGGTGTTTCCAGTGTCTGTGCTACAGAATCCCAGGTTTTTTGCTATACTTCCATTAATGGAAACAATGCTGGATAAAGTGTGTGGCTTCAGAAGGGGACTACTTCAAAGGGGATTAAATGCTGAATGGATATGTGTTGCAGTTTTCTTTATAGCACTAATCTCGATACTTTTTGATCAAACCTTGTATGTAGGTACTGACAAGGTGCTTAAGTTATTTGATATTTTTCTTGCATGCTTACAAGGGATATCTTTTTGGAATGTCGTCTGTAAGAACTGTCCAAACGATCTTTGAGTCAGCACTTTCAGCTAATCTATTAGTCATTATCAAGGAATGTTTTTTTCTAAGTTTTCATTATTCTGAAATGTTTTCTACAGTTAGATGAGTGTTGGTGTTTTCTACAACTATGTTACAGCTTGAGGTTTGTAGGTCTCATTTAGGTCCTAATAGAACTATGAACCAAGAAGTGCAAAGCAAGTCCTTTTGATAGGTATGTAGTTCAATGTCCAATGTTATTATTATTATTATTCATGAATTTGTTTTCATCAAGAATGCACTTCCATAAAGGACGTGTAAATTCATTTTGTCTTTTCTTCAATATGGCAGTGAATGCTGGCCAATCTCATCAAAGATGAAGGAAAAATTTGAAGCAACCAAAATGCGGTTCTACAAAAAGATGCTGCGGATATCATGGATCGAGCATTTGAGCAATGATGAGGTTTTGGAAAGGATGGAAATGAAAAGGAAATTAATACTGAGCATCAGGAAAAGACAGCTAAAGTCCCTGGGACATTTAATGAGGAAAGCAGGCTTGGAGAATTTGATACTCAAGGTCAAAAAGAAGGAAAGTAATGCAAATGTAACATACTTGATAGGCCTGAACAAGTGGATGCAAAGTGTGTTTGGGTGGGGCAACAGGAGAAAGTGTGCTAAGAGCCACCATGGATAGGGAGACATGGAGGGCCATGATCACCCACATCCTGAAAGAACATGGCACATAGAAGAAGTTGTCAAGCACCCTGGAATAGATTGATCTATCTATCGCCCGGTTCACACTCCACCCACGTCTATTGAACAGGTTAAGAGGCTCATCCCTTGTTCCCTGTTTAGGATGTGGTTTCCGGCTTTCTCTTTTCCAATCTTTTCACTATTATGTAGTCCCCTGCACATCAGTGGCGTTACCGCCTTGCTCAGGGTGACAAGATTAAAAAAAAAAAAAAAAAACAACCCTAAGGTGTATTATTTATTTATTTAGAAAAATTCTACAGATAAAGGGAAATAATCATGTTGGTCTTCATTCATTGGCTTGTTGTGGAGTAATCTCAAAGAAGATCAAGAATTTTTCAATTACAGTTGATGTAAATTGTAATTACTGAGTTTCTTAAATGAGGAATTACCATTATTTGCACAATTTACATGCAGATTATTGTCCTCATCATTGTTGTTGTTATAAAAAATTGAATCACTGTGATAACAAAGATTAGAACAATAGTCACCATTTTAGCAAATAAGATTGTAATTATATGTTGAAATTCTTCTACAGAATCTGGTATCCTAAATTGTACTCGGCTTCATTGATGAGCTAGAGCCACTACTAATATGGGTTTGGGAATAAAAGTTCTTTTTCAGTGAATTAAAAAAAAATATATGTGTTTAAATGCAACGACACTAATATGTTGTTTTATTCCACTACATTTCACCTTCTTTAAGGCAGTTTCATGATTCCCTTCTCTCAGAACTTGGCATTTGGTATCTTTCCAGGTGATGAACTGGTCTAAGTGGTTTTTACAGGATTCCATAGTACTAAAATGCTTTACATTAAGAGAATTTTGTAGGCATTGTAAAATTTATTAATCCAAAAGTACAAAATCAGGTGAGTGCAGTAGGAGATCGCAGCTAAGCAGTATCAGTTTTTGCTGGGTCGACAAAAGAATCATCATGAAGTCTGGCGTTGTCAAGATAAAGGATGACTACCTTCTGGATATCGGCACAGAACAAGAAATCGGGAAGCCGAGTTCGAATTCCAGTTGAATTCCTTGCATTCACTTACGTGCAAATATCCTTGAGAAAGGTATTAATCCGTCTATTCCTTCCAGTTATGGGTTAAATAGCAGGACAGATTGGGTTCTGTAGCTTTAGTCGGCAACCAGTCTACCACAGAAAGTAATGGCAACCTACTGCGGGATAATCTTCTGCCCAGTCAGTTATGTCTCTTTCGTATGGCACTAAACTGACTGACATTCTGAATGACCAATTCTGTATGCTTTTCATTGATTGCCACAATCCTTTTGACAACAGAAGTTGCCTGAATTCAGCATTTTGTTTTATGTGAGCTCGTAATATACAATGCTCTTTAAATACCGCCAAGTTTATGACCAAGCCGCTGTACCTTCGTAATCACCATTAGACTCATCCAATTCTTTCCGAATCCTCTGCACTGTTCCCAGATTGACACCCAAATACTCTGAAATGTTCGTATTGGAGCTTTGGCCATAAATGCTAAGCAGTACAGCATGCTGTTTCCAAATTTCTGGCAAAGTGAATTGCATTATGATCGTTTTTTTTTCACAGATGGTGCCTAACTGACCCTACTATACTGTGCAGTTGACAAAATAAAAAAAAACATGTATGCACAAAATTAAAAATATAAATTGGCGACAATTTATCAATCGCACCCTCTATATATTTATGATAGGATAAAGAACAAATAAGAAACATTTATCAATCTAACATGTTTCATGTATAATTTATAAACATTACCTATTTGTTCTTTATCATTCTGTGAAATTTCAACACATATTTGAGCTGTATTTGATGCACACATTACAGATGAGCATACCCCTGCTGTCAGAAATGATGGCAAAATATTTGAGAGGATTATTATATATATATATGTCCAGTCCATAAACGGTGAGGATAATCCAACAAGATCAACTTAATATAAAATAAAGTGTTATATATATAGAGAGAGCTCAATGGATGTTATCCAGAGAAATATGATATTTATAAAGGAAAACTCAACACGTCAATTAAAATGACGTGTTGAGTTTTCCTATATACATATATATATATATATAATCTTAGAAGTAGTACAAACTAATGGGTTGGCAGTCTATTGTTTGTAGTAATTTACTGAATTAAGAGTGCTCGATACTTAGTAAACCATTATATATGGTAATATTTTTATTATAAGTTTTTAATAAAAACACAGTTTACTGCAACACAAGAGCCATTGTGTTTCGATACTATCTTATTAGCACCTCATCAGGCAGTGTACCAAAACACAACTGCTCTTGTGTTGCAGTAAACTGTTTTTATTAGAAACTTATAATAAAAATATTACCATCATGTGCCAATAGGTTATGGAGTAGGCTCTCCAACTGACATTAAATCGGTTGAGTCTTGATCCCAGCTGGAAGCAAGTGGATTCTAGCCATGCTGATGAGCTCTGATACAGGAAAACAGGCTTGTATGTGGATGGCTAATAAATTATTCTTTCATTATGATTGATCTCTCTACAGAGGAAAATTTTAAAAACAGTTACTACTTCTGTGATTTACACATTACTCTTCATTAATGAATTCAGTTTTCCCAATGACTGGTGTGTGTGTATACACCACATCTACATAACACGCTAAAATTTCTTCCTATCTCAGCCATGTGCCACTAGTTTAGAGGGTAGGCACTTTGACTGACATCAAATCGGTCAAGTCTCGATCTCAGCTGGAGACGAGTGTATGTCTGGCCACACTGATGAGTTGTGATAAAGTAAAACAGGCTTGTATGTGAAGGACTAATATATATATATATAATATAAATTTGTTAAGTTTATGTATGGTTGATAAGTATCATTTACTAAGTCCAGTGTTTACTAATTTTAAATTAATGTTGTTTATTACTTTTATGTTTAGACTTTTGAATTCTCTATGGATTAGTTTTCTAATTTCATCAGTTTTAGAATGGGTGGAATTTTGGACTATCATAAGTCCATCATCTCTATATAACCCTATATCATGATTTTTGAATATCCATTATACATCCACCTAAAGTCTAATCAACCCCCTATTTATAATTCTAACCAAAACATTCTAGCCCCTTTACCCATGTGGTAGTACAAAATCAAATTTTTAAAAAATCCAACCTGCTGTTAAAAATTGTCTACCCATTTAAATAATGTATGGTCCCACTATGTTTCTTACCTAGACAAAATTATAAAGTGGCATGCCTTGACACAAGACAATTCTACTTTCTTTTGGAACCCAAATCTTCAACTCCATAGTTACCTAATTCTCATTTTTGATTGAACAATATTAACACACCTACAAGCATATTCTCTAACCACTACCCCTTCAGTTTCTAAATAACCATGAATTCATCTTATATTTTCTAAATAAATCATTTTCATAATTTATTTTAAACTATCACCTGAAGAAGAACAGTATTGTTCTGAAACATGAAAACTTTTGTATGGTGATATAATGCCTTTATAAACCATTGTAATAAAAAAATATATACTTTATATCAGGCACTCTTTATAAAAGCAAATGTTTGGACAGTGGGTTTTAATCTACCTGTCCTTTCACTTTCTTATAATATATATATATTCACAATGGTCTTTATTATAATAAAGAGGATATATATATTCTTCACTACTCAACAACATAATTATTTCAAAAAAATTAAAAAAGCACTGTTAAAGAGCAAACACAGGCAAGAGCTTTAATAACTGGTAGTAAAGAGAACGAACTGAGCCGACACTGCCTTGCTATTGCCTCTCTCTCCATGAGCGTGACAGGAGGGAAATATATATACAAATAAATACACAACAGTCTTTATCTAAACTTATTTATAAATGAAACTTTGTCTGTGTGTGTTTGTGTGTATCCGTTACCTATAGACTCTGAAATGGCTGAACCAACTTTCTTGAAAATTTACACAGTTGTACTATAAGCGTCTGCAAGTGTTCTTAGCTAGGTTTTGTGTCGAGGTACCCCCGATAAATATCGAAAATCAATAATCAAAAAAATCGGGTTATAGAAGGAGTGGTCCAATTTTAATCAAATTTGATAACTCAGACAAAGACATAAGAAACGATATTCAGAAGTTTCAAGGTTGCAGTTCTTACAATAGTGCAGAAAATTGATTATATATATATATATATATATATATATATATATATATAAAAGGCAAGATGTTTGTGTGTGTATCTGTCTATCTGTTTGTATGTTCTTTATACAAATCCACAATTTTTTATCCGATTCTCACCAAACTTCACAAAAATATTCTTTAGGCTGAGTCTGAGCTCCAGGACCATGGATTAGTTTTAAAGATTTCATTACACCCAATCAACGTCGGGCTATCCTGCTAGTTATAATAAAGAGGACTTTTTAGACATTGAGTATTGTGTATTATTGCATAGGTAGGCATCTGTCTTTTGGTTTGTATCCTTTCCCATTTTTTTTTTCTGTTTTGTTGTCAGTTTTTCTGTTGGTTTTGATATGGCACTAAATTAGAGACCTCCAAAAATTTTACTGAAAAAGAGCTTCTTCTTCTTCTATGTACCATGTCCCTCCAGGACATAGGCGATCATGGATTTCCACACCTCCCTATTCCTTGTCATTCTTCTCTTGTTATCCCACTAAATCCCTGCTCAACTATCCATCTGCTCAAGTCCATCAAGTATGTCAGACATTGCTTTCCCTTGTCTCTCTTCCCCTCTATCCGTTCTGTGGACATTAGGTTCTCCAAGCTCTCCTTCCTCATTACATGTCCTCAAAACTTCAGCTGTCTTTTTCTGATGTCAAGTATCAGTTTTCTTCTTGTGTCCATCCTCACCAAAACCTTATTGCTGCTCACATGTTTCATCCATGGTATCTTCAGCATCCTTCTTTTGGTTGCATCAAGACTTTCCTTCATCTTTGGTGAGATTGTCCAGCATTTACTGCCATATTGAAGGACAGACATCACATAATAGTCCAGTATTGTCGTCTTTGTGTCTAGCAAAATTGTCCTGTCTCTTAATACTTTACTCATCTTCTGGTATGCATCCTTGGCCATGCCAATACACCTTTGGATCTCCATATAAAGAAGGATCTGCAATGTAATGGTTTCTGACTTGGTATCTCGACTTCAGTCACTTTCTCACCAATGTGATGTGGCTTTCCTCTGTCTTTTCTACAAATATTTTCATAGCAAGTGCACTGAGAAACTTTTTTACCTGCTGCCCCAATCATGTGAATTTGAGTGTGCTACTAGATTGGCATCTAGATCTCACCCTTTGACCATTGAAATAGTTAAATGTAACTGCCACTTCTACTTGAACAGTTTCTTTTCTGGCACTTCCTGTCTGCGAAACTCCCTTCTGTTTACTTGCTACCCTGATAGCTACAGTCTCCAAAAGTTTAGATGCAACATCAATTACTATTTTCCATCTTCTTGAATCCCATTCATCTTTTATCCCTTCCTCAATATCTCCTGTACCTAGTCTTTTCTCTAACCCCTTGCACATTAATCGCAGTTCCATCTTGTTTGAACTGAAATGATCTAAATCTAAACTTATTTATAAATGGAACTTTGTCTGTGTGTGTCTGTGTGTGTGTGTGTGTGTGTCCATTACCTATAGACTCCGAAATGGCTGAACCGATTTTCTTGAAAATTTACACAGTTGTACTATAAGTGTCTGCGAGTGTTTTTAGCTAAGTTTTGTGTCGAGGTACCCCCGATAAATATTGAAAATCGATAATTGAAAAATTCAGGTTATAGAAGGAGTGGTCCGATTTTAATCAAATTTGATATACTCATAGACAAAGATATAAGAAACGATATTCAGAAGTTTCAAGGTTGCAGTCCTTACGATAGTGCAGAAAATTGATAATGTATATATATATATATATATATATATAAAAGGCAAGATGTTTGTGTGTGTGTCTCTTTATCTGTCTATATGTCCTTTATTTTTATCCGATTCTCACCAAACTTCACACAAATATTTTTTAGGCTGAGTCTGAGCTCCAGGACTATGGATTAGTTTTAAAGCTTTCATTACACCCGAGCAACGCCAGGCTATACTACTAGTTAAAAGATAAAAATAAGAGTGATAATTATAATAAATTTAAAATCCAAATTTAAAAATTCAATAAAACATTAGATTATAGAGAATATTTCCCTACTAAGTACTTAATTTATATATAAAAAGCACTCATGTTATATTCAATTATTTTTGTTTTTACAGCTAAAAGTCTGCCTAGAACAACATTAGATAAACAAGCATCTGTCATCAAGCTGTCAAACACATCAGCAGCTTAAATAAACAGCTACTGTCAAGTTAAAAAATTAATTTCTGTCATATTTTATACTTGAAGTACATAATATTTGTTTCAAATCAAATTAATTGTACTTTAAATCAGCTAATATTCCTTAAATAAACTCTCAGAAGGGTATATTTTATTTTTGGAAGATTTTTTTATCAAGAGAATTACATTGTGATGCAAAACAACTAAAAAAAGGGTGCTCATCAGCTATTTTAGCAAAAATAAAACTTCCAGTCAATTTAAATGACTTTTTAAAATACAGCAAAGTACTTTTATTATTGGAAATATTAAATTTAATCTATTAGCTTGAAATTAAAACTTGAAGCTTCCAGAAAGATTTATGTAAAAGAATTAATTTTAAACCTTAAGCATTGTATTATCTCTGGTGGTACCTACACTAAATGTTATAATGAAAATGCTTAAGGATTTATATTCCAGTTACTATATTAGATCTACATCTTCTGTTATGTGCCATGTCCCTTCAGGACGTTGGTGATCATAGCCCTCCACATCGACCTGTCGCTAGTTCTTAATATATTTAGTCTTATTAATTCTCTCAAATCCAGCCCTACCATCCGTTTGCTTAAGCCCATCAAGTATATCACACACTGTTTTCCTCTGTCCCTCTTTTTGTTCTGTGAGTATCAGATTTTCCAAGCCCTTCTTCCTCATCAGATGTCCCAGAAATTTCAACTGTCTCTTCCTGATGTTAAATATAAGTTTTCTTTTTGTTTCAATTATCTACAAAACCTTGTCATTGCTTACATATTTGATCCATGTTACTCTCAGCATCCTTCTGTAGAACCATATCTCTGTTGCTTTGAGTCTCTTCTTCATCTATGAAGACATCATCCAGCATTCACTGCTATAATGGAGGACAGATATCATGTAACAGTTCAGTACTCTTGTCTTTGTTTCCAACAGAATTTTCCTGTCACTCAGTACTCTGCTTAGCTTCTGGAATACAACCTTGGCTATTACTTATACGCCTTCAGATCTCACTATTGCATTTTCTGTCCTCTGTTAGAATGCTTCCCAGTCTACTACCAATGTTATATTAAGGGTTGTATTAGATTGAATGGTTGAGCTGTAGATTACAGTGGGCTTTTTCAATTGGCCATTGCTGTCAGAGGGTTATATTGGTGATAATGACAGTGATGGTAATAGCAGGAACAGACATGCATATGGTAGCAAGAAACAAAGTCCTTATTAGTGAGGAGAGAGGTAAGAAGATGAAATTTGAACTAAAATTAATTATATTACCATAGACTACAAACAGTTAAGTAAAATAAAAGGGGCTTAGGAAATGTCTTATGAAGGTCAATCTTTCTTTGTTGAAAGGTGTGTATAGGTGAGTGAAGGAGGTTGACTTATATTCTCGACTGTGATAAAGTCCTTTGATGTCTGCACCCAGTGTAGTATTATGAGGAAGGAGAATGATGTTGTGATGAACTCTGTGTGAGAATCTGATCAACTGTCTGTTGCTGACAATTTAACTGACCTTAGTGTCTAGGGCTCAACTTGGCATATTTTTTTTGCATTTTGATTTAAGTAGCAATGTCAGTGATTGGATGATTAATTTAAATTTTAAATGTATTGGAAGTGGTGTGTGGAGACACGTGCAGATGATAAATTTTTATTCCTAATTTTGCAGTCATGGTGATGGTCTAGTTTTCGATTGATGATCCAGCAAGTGAATTAGAAAGATTTGTTGGATTTGAAGTAGAAAATAAGTTTCTTTATCTTTATTTATTAATTCTCAGTTTTAATTTTAATTTTCTTTTCTTTGAAACATTATTTATTTGACAGGCTTTGATTCATTTGACAGGTCAAATTGCAATAAAAATATGTCAAATTTGACAAGTTAAATTGCAATAAATTGGTATTTTGTTCTTTTACTATTACAATCTTCTCCATTCAGAGCTGAAATTTATGTTTTTCTTATGGTCTTTGACGTGTTTTGAACAAATCTGTCCTTAAAAACTGTGGGAAATGGCCCATTATTTAGTTATCCTTGCTAATTCCATCCATCAGTATGGGTACCCTGGTAAGAACTGGGAATTCTTGGCTAAAGGAACCACAAAATCTAATAAACTTACAATGGTTTCAAAGTCAGATTTGTTCAAAACACTTTTAAACAAACATAGGAAAAACAAATTTCACCTTGGAAGACTGAGTAATAGTAAAAATTAACATTTGGTTTGTTGTGCATGATTATTTGAGGTTTTTTTTTCTTTTTTTTTTTTGTAAACCAGTATAGATTTTGTGCATGCATGTATATATTGATGTATATGACTGAGTAGTTAGAATGTTTACTTTCTGATCATGAAGCCAGGGTTTGAATTTCACCAGGGTTGATTTGTTAGAAAGTTGATTTCTTGATGTCATTGGTCTAAAGGAGGTAATCCCAGCATGCAACACCTTTGGAAAACGCCTGAAAACCATATCACGGGTTGACCCAAGCCTTATGAATGAAATTGGGTAGACGGCTTTCTAGCAAACAGGAGTCACCAATGGTTCTGTTAGCATGTAGTCACAAGACATTGTGACTAAGGGTTTGAGCATTCCGGCTTTGTTCAGACTTGTTCACACTGGATAATGGGCTCTCTCCTAGAAACTGTAACTAATGTTCAGTCAGCATAGTTGCAATATAAAACACAGGTGGGCTCTGTGAGTGTTGAACAAATGCAAATGTACCTGAGCAGGCATCTGCAATGGGGATTAGCCAGCCACCTTAGTACACATGTATCCTTGGATATGAGTGGCCAGCCATACAAGTGCATGTCCTTTTTTTTTTAAGCATCATTACCACCATTCAGCTTTTGCTCTCTCAAGAAAATTAAGAAAAGTGATAAACAGCTGCATTTGTTTTTTCATCCAAAACCAATCAAATGGTTTCCCTGCAAATTCCAAGAAGAGAATTTGAAGCCTACCTGGAGGTAATAAAAGGGGAACCAGGAGTTAATTTGAGGAGTCAGTGAATATCTACTGCTGGAACCAAGGTCTCTCCGGTCCAGATGGAAAAACAATAAAGAAGAAATTTGACAACCATCGGGTGAGAATTGAAAGGAACATCAAAGTCACTCCTACATCAAAGAAAAGTCTTCAGCTAATGTTATATTTCTATTATTTACTGCTACTGCAAACTTTGCTTCAAAAATTGCACTAATTCTTTGAAAACTATTCAAAGAAGTATTTTCTCCTTTCTGATATTTTGAAATTGTATATATGTAGTTTTCTTTTCTGAGGACCGTATGCAGCATTATAATTTTTATTGCAAAAAGAGCATATTTCTTTTGCATTGATTATTTTTCTATACTTATTGGCCATCATTTAGCACACAATGCAATTAATTTCTGTAATCCATAATTTTGTGTTAACATTAACAATGATTTTATCATCGTTTGTTCTTATATTCAGCTCGTGTTGTCTGTCTTTCTTTGTTGTGTACCCATATAAATGAAATGTTACCTCCAAACATTTGTTTGAACTATTTTTTCATAGGATTTTTTACCAAATAAAAAATTCTTTTACTAATTTTGTTTTAAAATAAATTTTTTTTGGCTTCCAACTTTAAAAAATTATCTCATCATTTTTTTCATATAAAACAATAAAATGATGTAACTGAAGAAAAATTCTACTTGTAGGAAAACAGTAAGACAATATTATTGGTTTTGTTAATTTCCACCCCCCTCCCCCCCCCCCACTTAGATCTGACAAATTAAACTTAAAAAAATGAACTACACTTCTTGCTTTTTTTATTCTTGCTTTCATTATTTACGCGACTTTTTTCATTTTCCCCACATACACATACAAAAACAAAATACCTCTTCTGGATTAGAATGAGAGAAATACATCCGTAAATATAAAGTTATTGCGAGAAACAAAGTAAAGCAGTAAAACATCAATAAATCGGATAGACTTATCTTCTGAGATTTTGAACTGCAAAATATGTGCAAGAAAGACAACTCTTGGTTGGTTTAAGATTTATGAATTGCTTCCCATATTGTGTGGTAACGAAACTAAATAATGCGTAATAAATTCAATAACCAAGTTTACTTTTTCAGTAAGACATTTGTTTTTCCGTCTTGATTGTAATCATTAAATGTAATCTAGCAGATGTAGGGGGAAAATTGAGAATCTAATACACTAGCTTGCGTGAGCGATACTAATAGCAAAAAAGGGTGAATCAAACAAAAATTCAAAAAGGCCTTTCGTATTTAAATATTTAGTTATTTATTTTAACATGTCACTAGCCTTAAATTTTAAGTTTAAAGAACTAGAAAATCACTAAATGTATGTTTGTTATTAAATCGAAGCCTTAGAGAATTTTAATGCTTTAAGTTTTCAAAGGCTTCATTTTTAATAAAAAATTGAGACAGTTTG
Source organism: Ascarosepion bandense (assembly GCA_037127315.1). Lineage (NCBI taxonomy): Eukaryota > Metazoa > Mollusca > Cephalopoda > Sepiida > Sepiidae > Ascarosepion > Ascarosepion bandense. Next base: position 5,008,584 of record JBBBDQ010000330.1, read on the forward strand.
TAGTGGATGAAGGCCGTCCACTTACTAATTTATATTTTAACGGTCGACTCGACGTAACATTCGTTAAGGTTTGAAGCAAGATTTATGAATGAACAAGAAGGCGAAAGTAAACGGAAAAACAATATATTGAAAAAGGTTACATAGGGTTGAGAAAGCATGCATAAGAAGTTGTAGAGTCCTGTTTCAATGAAAGTTAATGTCAGAGAAGAAAATTAAGAGAATAAAAAATATTTGCGCCACTAACTGCTACCCGCAATTAGTGCGCGTGTGTGTGTGTATGAGTTAGGGAGGCATGTCTGTTCTTGTCTGCCCTCGCCCCGGGACGAAATCCTAACTGCTGTCTCACGTGCTGTTTTCGGTTTTTAAAGGCTTCGTTTTTGGCGGGAACTACGACTGTCACGTAGACGCCGCGTGACCATGCGTATGTATGTGTGTGTGTGGGTGTCAATGTATGAGACCCACAAGTTCATTTAATTTGTAATCTTGGAGCATCTCTATTCTATGTTTTTTAAATCTACTGATAATTGTTATTGTTTATTATGGAAAAAAAAATAATGGCCAGTGGATATAGACGTTGGTTAGTTGCAGTGACTTGACCCAAAGAGTTGTGAGTTCAATACCTGGCTACAGCAGTGGTGAACAACTTAGAGAGTTGAGTTAAAAAGAGATAACTTCATACATGGCATCCAGAAGTGGTATTGTGCTTGAAAGGAGGATTATATACCCCAGTGATCGAAATAAAGGGTTCGGGTCAAAATTCCTAGCACCTGAAGAAGGCCAGAGTGTACACTAGGTGAAACGTTGCAAACATGGCAATAAAGATGAGAACAACAGTCTGAACAGTGTAAAATTATGTAGACATAAAAGATATTTTAATTTTCCACTGCATCTTAGTCTACATTGTAACATTGTAGAGACTCTCTACACATTTTTCACTTTTGTTTTCCTACAATGTTACAATATCATAGGAAACAAAAATCTTACAAAGAAACTTTCAGTGAGTATTTATAATATTTCAATTAATTTGTTTTGTATTTAATATTTTCATAAGATAATTTTTTATTTATTTAAAAAATAAGAAAACTAACATATACTTCAAAAATAACTTTTTTTTAGGTCTGTGAAGTTGAGGTATTTGGTAGTCTACTGTTTTATCCAAACGCCATAGGCTAGGCACAAGTTGGATATCATAGTTGGATATCATATATGGACTAACATGGTACTTTTTTTAAAATTTCATTTATCTTGTAGGGATATACAGCTTATATTCCCTAAAATTTTTATAGTTTTGGTGAATAATGATACACAAACAAGTAATGAATGAAGAAAATCCTGGTAATTGGTAACAAAAAGAACCAACAAAATTCATAGATACAAAAAAATATACAAAACTTGTGGAGTTGAGATTTATGTTGAGAAAGTAAAAACTAGTTTGTTGAAATTATAGGATGTTTGTAAGTGAGTTCAAAGGTGTGTGTAAAAAATGTTGAATTTTTGAAAATAATTGCTAGAGGGTGGCTTGATGGCAAGCAGCTGCTTCCTGAAACCATTCTTTGACTACAGGGATGAACTGACAACACAAGAAGGCCTAATGCTATGAAGACAAAAGATCATCTTTACAGCAATATTAATGGTCCTGACCTGGTGTCTTGGCTTCAGTCACTTTCTTAACACTGTAAAGTTGCCTTTTCTATAAATACTTTCATACTAATTGTTCAGATGCACTCTTTGCTGTGGTACCTAGACTTTTTTGATTTAAGCGCATTATTAAACTGGCATTTACAGTCAACTTAGATGCGACTGTAAGTTCTATGCTAACAGTTTCTTTTCCTGCTTATGGAGCTCTCTTCCAGCTCCATGCTTTCCAGCCAACTTTAATCTTCAAAAATTGTAATGCAATGTCAGTTGCTATCTACTGTTCTCATGATAACACTTCTTCTGTATTTACTCCTTAATAATGTTTCTGTTTTCTAATTATTCCACACCCAACCACCCCTTGTGTGTGACTTTACTGCTTTGTCTAGGGTGAACTCAATTAAAAAAAAATCACCAGGGTTGCAGCATGTCCCTCTTAAGGATGTTACAAGTAATACCTTCCTTTTATTCATCCCTTTTCACTTACTGCTTGTTTTTTTTTAATGTTTTATTTTCTGTATAGACAATTTCTTATGTATGTAGACAGGGTGCGATGGATAAATTGTCTAAATTATGCAAAAATGAAAATAATACTGACATCTCATTTTAACAGATATATTTACCAAAATTACACAAAATATTTTGAAATATTACAGAGTAAATTTATTCAATAAAATCACCATTGGCTTCAGCTACGGCCTCTAGACAACTCTTATATCTCTTCTTGACCATCTCCTTGTTTAAGTTAGTGAATACTGCCATAATACTTGCCTTCAGTTCATCTTTGGCATTACAAAGAGTTTTGTTAGTCTCTCGTTCAAATTTGCCCAACGCATAATAATCAAGGGGATTGCAGTCTAGAAATATGGTGTCCAGATGTAAGGGGTGATGTGGTCGCAAAAATTGTTTGACAGCTATGACTGGGTTCTGTTGTTTGTGTGGCATGGTGCAGAGTCCTGTTGACAGACATAGTGTCTTCCAGCAGCCATCCTCTTGATGGGAAGAGGAATAGAGGCTTAATGTCACCATAACTAGTAATAACTCCAAACGCCATCATAAATACCATTAGACTCATCCAACTCTTTCTGAATCTTCTGCACTGTTCTCAGGTTGACACGCGAACACTCTGAAATGTTCGTATTGGAGCTTCTAGCATAAATGCCTAGCAGTACAGCATACTATTTTCCAAATTTCTCACAGAGTGTGCCCAACTGACTCTACTGTGCAGTCACCAAGACAAAAAATGTGCATGTGTGAAATTAAAAATAAGAAATGACAACAATTTATCCATCTCACCCCATGTGTGTGCATGCGTGCGCATGTGTATGCACGCAAGTATGCATGCGTACACACTTCAAAACTAGTTCCATACAAGTTCAAGATACATCTCTCTGCAGTTTCGATGAAAAGTCTATCCATCTTTAAATACAGCTCTCCACTGATTGGCTTTTAAAATTTCATGACTTCCTGATGATTGTGTGCATGCACATGAAACTACTGGTAGTGATCAGTTAATGGATGCTGAAAAATAATTAAGAGAATAATATAATGCTCTTCTATTTTGGCATTGAGCACTTTTTTCTTATGTATTTCTTAGTACACTCCATTTGGAATTGCTTACTTCATGCATCCACCAAAATAAACACACACACATATATGTTGCATCTTAGTATGACCTATTTGTGTACTTCAACGCTATGTGTAAAATGTTTGCTTATCTAACTCAGTTTTAGAATTAATTTCTTTGGATTATTTTAGTCCTTCCTTCCATCTTGTTAAGGTGTTACTGTGGTGGAATTACACTGCATGTATTACTTTGCACACATTTTGTAATATTTAACTTTGAAGTAAATTGAGGAAACAAAACAAATTTGTTATAATAACAAATAAATAATATTGTTTTTCAACAAATATACAAACAAAGATGAAAGAAGGTTTAGCCAGTTGCAAGCAATATTAGAAGAGATTAAAATTGTGGATTTAAAAAGTTCACAAGTGTGAGTCAAGGTAAAAAGCTGTAATGCACAAATAAAGAGTTGTCTCACTTAGACTATATATTGCAATATTTTGTTGAAATGAAAGTGAATTAATACTCAGTATGTTTAAATGTTCATGCCACATGGCGAACAAAGTGGGTGATTGTTGTTACATGGTAGATATACACAGACATCTGCTTCCAGGCCAAACTGAACATTGTTGTTGGGTTTCTTCCTTAAATACTGGAAGAGATGGATCAGAAAATTACAGCTTGTGCAGAAATATTTTGTGAAGTGAATTAGCCAATCAGATTGCGAGTTTTAGGAAAATTAAGAAAGCTGGCTGGAGCCTACTTTGAAGAAAACTGTACAAACTTTGACGAGTAAAAAATAAAGTGACAGATTAATTGTTGTCAAGCTGCGATTAGTAAATTGTCCTATGATAGTTAAGTAGTATTTTTTATCCAATGATATTGTGAGTTTCCACAAAATATGTGAAAGGGAATTTATAGAAGTTTCTTTGTGAGGGGTACTGCAGAGTAGATTTTTTAATATGTCAAGTATAAATGAAATTTGGAAGCCCAATGGACTCACCTAGCTGTTTTCGTGTGTGATGGTGCTGGTTGTGTAGCTGTTTGTTGTAATGATGATGATGACTAGAACATCTTGTTGCTCTGAAGTTTGATGCAAATCTTGAGGAATATTAGGAGATGACATCAATAGTTTGTATAATTCTATGTAGATTCAGGAAAAGCAGATAACAGAGGGTAAATTTGCTTTAAGCAGATTCGCGAGTCACCATTGTGCGTGAGTGTCGTGTTGAAAAGGACTTGACATTGCTCGTTGCATAGTAATGTAGCGGAGATGTGAGCTGTTGAAAATGTATTTTTTTTTTTTTTTAATCATATCACCCCGAGCAAGGCGGTAACGCCACTGATGTGCAGGGGGCTACGTAAGAGTGAAAAGATAGGAAAAGAGAAAGCATTTCTCTGAAAAACTGTCATCAGAGTGCTGTGAGTCAAAATTGTTATAACTGGCTCTGGAAAAAAAAATATTGCAATGCCAGCGATTGAAAGCTTTGGTCTGCATAGTTGCGTTGATTACTGGTGAAATGATGCCTTGAATGTCAACAAATATTTCTTGAGAACATTAGAAGATATCTGGATTTAAATATCGATTTTTCTTGGAGTTGCAGCTGTCTCCAGAATCAGTAAATTGGACTTTCAGATGTCTTAGTTGTTGTTGAAAAGGTTTGAAAAAAAAATGTTAACAACTCAACATTAAGTTACATCACATCTTTTTTGGAAAGACTGAGGGAAATGAATTGAGATGAAGATTGCATTTAAAAGCAGTCCAGTAATAGAAAATAGTTTGTGAATCTGGTGTTTGGCTAGTTGGCAGGCTGAACGTTTGATTGGTCAATTGTCTGATGCCAAAATCTTCCCCGTGGTGAGTAATATTAAGCCATGTTGCAATACTTGGGAACTTTATTGAGGCAATTAGAAGGATAATTGCAGTTCCCAGTGCAGTATATTTTTACTGGTTGATAAAGTCAGATTAGCCAAATTGCCGTGGTACAAAGTTGTAAAATGTTGGGTCACCGCATTGTTTTTCCAGACATTAGGGTTGAAATATATCACCATTATGTAGTGATGGTTGAATATTGAAAAAGGTGTGAATATTCTTTTGGGTTAACACATATATTTGTATTCACAATGATTCTGTGAGTGCGCATGAAAAGAAGTTAGAATTTGTGTATTTGCCAATGCTTCGTCAAGGAAACTGATATGTAGGACAAAATTTAAAGTTGACAAATGATAACACATTTTTATAATATGCACTAATTAATAGTGGTAGTAGTGTTATTCAAGGTTTAATAATCCCAACATTTGGGAAAAAATGCTTAATAAATTTATTATACTAATCTGAATAAGTCATGGAATTATGACATTTGTATAAAAATTCTCATTGCAGAATCTCAAAGTGCCTGTTTATTTATTATAATGGCTGGCCACCTATTTCAGAGTATACCTATATACTGTGGGGAGTGGGAGGTAGCCAATCCCTGGTTAGGATGCCTGCTCAGAGATATTTGTGTTTGTTTAACATCCACATAGCCAACCTGAGTCTTTCTATTGCAACATCTGGTCTAATCAGCAGTTTGAACAATGCCAATACACACAAATCCTCAGTTACAATGACTTGGAACTTCATGTTAACACAACCACTGAAAAAAAATTCATCTACCCAGTTTCACTCAGATGGGTTGGATCAACTCATGGTATTTTTTTCAGGCACTTTCTAAATGTGTCTCCAAGCTGATAACATCAAGAATTTATCTTCCTGATTAACCATGGGGAAATTAACCATGGGGAAATTCAAACCAACTCTTACAGGTATAATTTACATGAACTAATTACAACAGCTGCTGCTGCTTCTTCTTTTCCTTCTTCTTCTTCTTCTTCTTCTTACTGTAATTGTTGCTGTTGTTGCTGCAACAACAACACATGCATGTATGGCCAGTGCATACTACCACTGAGACCCAAGCTTGATTGAGGGCCCCAGGCAGTGCTTTGTGATCCTCGCTATCTTATCAACATTTGCTATTTTTTTTACCTACATTTATAAACATTACAAATTAAAGAAAGCACAATGATTGAAGGAAAAAAAAATTTGTGTTGATTTTGACATCATTATAGGATTTTCTTTTTTATTTGTCCAAATCTGTGAATTTGTTTTGCTCATGCTAAATCTAAAAAAAAAAATCATGATATAAAATTTACTATCTTTTATCCATAATGTTGAATGTGTTAAATTATTCGACTTTTTAATTTCAAGTTTATATTAAAAATTACTGCAAAACATTGTTGATTTATTTAAGATGGTATGATTTATTATGACATGTCTCTAATTTGTATTAGATACATCATATTTATGTTCAATCTTTCTAGTTATATTGTTTACCTGTATTATATATGATCCATTATTGTATTATGTTAAAATAAAATTTGTATTTTATATAAATACTACCTTATGAAAATGCAGATGTAGTAGAGTGGGGGCCCTTTATCATAGATGGTGGTGGTGTGGGGCATAAAACCTTTGCATCAACCCTGCTGTTATGCTATTATAGCTGATAGAAAATGCAGATGGATCAAAGAAACAACTGTGTAATTAACAGTTAATAGATCTGGAATTATTTCTGTTTGCCATATATTTCACACATTGTTGTGAATTTTTGTAAAAGTGAAGAAGAGAGTTGATTTAATTAATTTCTTATCTGCTACAAAGCATTTGGACTTGCCATTCCTAAAAAATGTTTGCTTTTATTCACAACAGGTTTTTATGTCTTGTATACAAATGACAAGGGTATTAAACAAAAAAGATTTCATAAATGTGTTCCTTTATGATTGTAATAACTGATTATGTGAATAAACTTAAAGAGTTTGATTTAACTTTAATTTCATGTAGACTGAAAATGAATGCAGTTTTTATATTTTCAAAAAGAAGAGCTCCTCTCAAGGAAGGTAATTCTTATCAATTGCAACATCAATATCTTAATTAATAACAAAACAATCATATTGAGCACTTTGGTGTAGTGTAATGGCTAGAAAGCTTGTCTTGCTAGCTCAGTTATGACTAAGTAGTGAGTTCAATCCACAGTGGGTGCTCCATTCTTTTGGCTTAGTGCCAAAAGTAAGCTATGCTTACTAAAATTTCCAAGGCAATCACATTCTCTATAGAATCATATCTGTGTAAATAGAAGGATGTGCTGTCGATATCAGTTTATGAAAAAATATACACATTCCAATAAGTTATTGAAATGTGTGTATTTGTATTTTCATAGAATCTTTTACAGGAATATTACATATGGATCAGCATATCTATCTACAATCAGAGTAACTGTGAACTCTACCCAGTATGACAGTGTCACATGAGGATTGGCACTTCTATCTAGAATTGGGATACGTGTGTATTCTGCCTACTATGAAAGTGTCACATACGGATCTGCACATCTATCTAGAATGAGGGTCTACGTGCACACTGTATAGCATGAAATTGTCATATAAGGATTGGCCATTCTATCTAGAATCAGAGTATCTGTGCATTCTGCCTAGTTTGAATGTGTCATGTATGGATCAGCATGTTCATTTAGCATGGGTATGAGAGTGTCACATAAGGATTGGCATTTCTATCTGGATATCGCTGTATTCTACCTAGTATGAAAGTATCATGTATAGATTGACACTTCTGTCTAGAATCAAGAGTACCTGTGAAATCTGTCTAGAATGAAAATGTCACATCCAGATCTGCACTTCTGACTAGAATAACTCGACTATATTCTGTAAAAAATGGTTTAATTTCTATTTTTGTCTTCAGAAATTTAATTAAATCAACTTTACAGTGTTAGCTGCTTGTGGTAAGTCAACCGGGATTCAGTCCATTTTTCAGTCTGTTTTTCTGTAATTTTTGGAAATTTTTTTTTTTTCGTTTTTTGTTCGTCTTTGATTTTTTTTTTTCACTTAGTTTGTGTAAATTATTTTGCAATTCAAGGTTATTTTTGACTTAAGATAAATAGTATCACGGTTCAATTATTTCCATTAGTTTTGTCTTGTAGAAGATTTAAATTTCTGTCTTCGAGACATTGAATTCGTAACGGTTGGCCAGCGAATGCAAGCCGCATAACACGACTATATTCTGTAAAAAATGGTTTAATTTCTATTTTTGTCTTCAGAAATTTAATTAAATCAACTTTACAGTGTTAGCTGCTTGTGGTAAGTCAACCGGGATTCAGTCCATTTTTCAGTCTGTTTTTCTGTAATTTTTGGAAATTTTTTTTTTTTTTCGTTTTTTGTTCATCTTTGATTTTTTTTTTTCACTTAGTTTGTGTAAATTATTTTGCAATTCAAGGTTATTTTTGACTTAAGATAAATAGTATCACGGTTCAATTATTTCCATTAGTTTTGTCTTGTAGAAGATTTAAATTTCTGTCTTCGAGACATTGAATTCGTAACGGTTGGCCAGCGAATGCAAGCCGCATAACACGACTATATTCTGTAAAAAATGGTTTAATTTCTATTTTTGTCTTCAGAAATTTAATTAAATCAACTTTACAGTGTTAGCTGCTTATGGTAAGTCAACCGGGATTCAGTCCATTTTTCAGTCTGTTTTTCTGTAATTTTTGGAAATTATTTTTTTTTTCGTTTTTTGTTCGTCTTTGATTTTTTTTTTGTCACTTAGTTTGTGTAAATTAGTTTGACTTATAGTAAGTTAAAACTTTGTAAACCTCAGTTACTTTTTTTTCTTTCTTTTTTTTTTTTAATTGGAGTAGATAGTTCCTATTATCGCCCGGTCTCACACTCCACCCCCTTCTTTTGAATGAGTTTAGAGGTGATCACCTTGTTTCTTGTTTAGGAAGAGGTTCCCGGTTCATCCCCCTTCTCCGGTCTTAGTGTTAGTTCAGCTGGAAGCTCTTTGCAGTTACGGAATATGGTGGCAACGTCTTTACATTCTGAGGGTACCGGGTTGGCAATTTCCTGGATGCTGCTTCCGACTGGTAGTTAGGATCCCGAACTCTTGCGTAGCGTCTTGAGAAGCTGCTCTGATCAACAGTTGAATAATACCGGGGTTCTTGTAGTGCCATATCGTGCATGGATGGGCGTCCCTGCATGAACGTTCGGTGGGCAACCCCGAGGCCACATTATGTTGTAGGCCGCGCCAGTCTCCATCCTTCACAAGTTGCAAATGATTGACTGACTGATTCTATTCTAAGACCTCTCCTTAACTGAATCACTATGGAAAAAAGCAAACATAATAGCAAAACTAAACCAGCTCATTTGAAAACGCCCAAACCTGTCTACATCTCTTTCACTAACATACACGGCATCCGCACCAACTTCCTCAGCTTAGATTCATTCCTCCATAATAACTCACCTGATATATTAGCCCTATGTGAAACTAATCTTAACCCTTCTATCCCCTCATCTGAGTTCTACGTTCCTGGCTAGCTTCCCCTCTTCAGGAAGGATTCCAATGTTCATATGCATGGGCTTGGTGTCTATGTCAGCGAACACCTTCCCTTAGCTAGGGTGTCATCTTTTGAATCCCCAGATCATTCTTTCATGTGCTTCCGCCTCTCACTTCTCAGCTCGATTAGCTATCTCTTCTTTCTCTACCGCTCTCCTTCCTCCCCTGACTGTTCATTACTTGACATCATTTCTGACAATATCGACAAAGCCATTTCTTCCCATCCCTCTGCCCATGTATTCGTGTTTGGTGACTTTAACGCCCACCACACCAAGTGGCTGAAGAACGCTGTCACTGACCCTGCTGGTGTCCACACCATGAACTTTTCAATCACCCAATCCCTTACGCAAATAGTGGACTTCCCCACGTGTTTCTCCGACAACCCTAACGGAAGGGACTCACTTCTAGACCTCTGCTTCACTTCCATCCCAGACTCTTGCACTACCAGACAACTCTGCCCACTCGGAAACTCTGACCACACTGTAGTGTCCGTCAATATTTCACTCCACTCCCGCCCAACCCATGAAACCCAGACAAGTAGAATATCCTACTGCTATCAAAGAGCAGACTGGGATTCATTCCGAGACTTCCTCTGTGACATCCCTTGGAACAACGTCTTTAGTCTTCCCATCGAAGAATGTGCATTCGAGGTCTCCTCCTGGGTTAAGGCTGGCATCGATGCCTTCATCCCTGCTAGGAAATTCCAGCTTAAATCTCATTTGTCTCCATGGTTCTCACCTGCTTGCTCAGCTGCCATTGCCCACCGGAATCATTTCTTCCAACTCTATCGTAACTACGCGTCGGACCAAAACAGGCGCCTTTTCACTTCAGCTCGTAATAAGTGTAAAAGGATACTTAATGAAGCTAAGATGTTGTTTGCTGCTAGAATGAAGCAACGCATAGCATGCTCTAAATTTGGTGCTAAAGACTACTGGCGACTCTGTAAAAGAGTACTTAACAAGAGCAAGTCCACAATACCCCCGCTAATCAACAAATTTGAGGTCCTCACCTCCCCAGCAGATAAGGCTGAATGCTTTGCCCGCAGATTCTCGAACAATTCGAGTCTGGACTCATCTGGAGTTTTTACACCCGACTTCTCACCTAGAACTGAGGCACAACTGAATGATGTCCACATTACACCTTCACTTGTCTCTAAGATAATCTTAAAACTTGACCCTCACAAAGCGAGCGGTGGTGACGGAATCCCAACCAGAGTCTTAAAGAAATGTGCCCCTGAACTCTCCTCTGTCCTTTTTAAGCTCTACAACCTCTACCTATCTGCTTCCTGCTTTCCTGCCTGTTGGAAATCTTCCTCTGTAGTTCCTATATTTAAAAACACTGGAGAACCCTCTGACCCTGAAAATTACCACCCTATCAGCCTTCTTCCGATCTTTGGCAAAGTGTTCGAAGCCGTTATCAACAACGAGGTGGTTCAGCATCTCACAGCACACAGGCTCCTCTCGGACAAGCAATATGGTTTCTGCTTCACCAGGTCTACTGCTGATATGCTAACGACCATCACCGAGTACATATACCCGGCACTCAACAGGAATGGCGAAGCCTGAACCGTTGCATTGGATATATCTAAGGCGTTCGACAGAGTTTGGCATGCTGGCCTTCTATGTAAAGTGCAGAGCTATGGTATAACTGGACATTTGTTTGAACTAATCCAGTCATTCCTCTCTAACCGCACAATGAAGGTGGTATTAAACGGACATGCCTCTCAGAACTACCATACAAATGCAGGTGTCCCCCAAGGCTCCATCTTAGGTCTTACACTCTTCTTGATATACATTAATGATCTCCCTGATTCCATAAGAGCCCAAATAGGTTTGTATGCCGATGACACCACAATTTACTCTCGCCTCCTACAAAAATCTGGTGTAGGCATCAAAGCTAACCTCGCAGCTGAGATTGAAAAAGACCTCCAATCCATATTGGACTGGGGTAAGAAATGGCTAGTAAATTTTAATGCTTCTAAAACGAAGCTACTCTCAAATAACCATCATCGACAATCTCACCTACCTCCCATTAGCATGGACCAGACTTGCCTCCCAGAGAGTAAAACATTACGCCTCCTTGGTCTCACACTTTCAGCGGACCTCAAATGGAATGACTATATCGAATCCATTGCTAAATCCGCTGCTATGAAAGTCGGTTCTCTGTGTAGGGCCCGGAAGTTTTTTCCGTCTAAATCTATCTTGCACATATATAAATCTACCATCCGCCCGTGCATTGAATACTGCTGCCATATCTGGTTGAGTGCCTCTGCTATTCTCCTTGGGCTTCTCTATAAGGTTCAGAGGAGGGTCTGTAATGTGATAGATACCGACTTGGCAGACCGCCTGCAGTCTCTCTCCCACCGGCGCGACGTGGCTTCCCTGTGTCTCTTCTATAAATACTTTCACGGCTTCTGGTGCCCCCTAAGTACGAATTTGCACGAGATACTAGATTAGCAACTAGATCCCACCCTTTTACAGTGAAACCGATAAAATGCAACCGCAGCTTCTACTCCAACAGTTTCTTTCCTCGCACTTCCCGACTGTGGAATTCCCTTCCACACGATTGCTTCCCCGACGAATACAATCTCCAGGAGTTTAAATGTAAGGTCAATAGACACCTCCTAACACACTAACCTGCTCCCATTCCTCCTGACATTCCCTATGTCTAACATTCATTCCTCCTGACATTCCCTATGTCTAACCACTCCTTCTCTTTACCTTCCCCTATGTAGCCCCATGCGCAATAGTGGCAGTGGAATGCCTTGCTTGGGGTGAGATGATTAAAAAAAAAAAATAATAATGATATGAAAGGAGGAGAGGATGAATACCTAAAACAAACTAAAATATAACAAAACATTCTAACTAAAATAAACAAATGTAGTAAGACTTGTCCATCCGATAATAAAAAAGAGTGACTGCTGTATTCTGCTAATCGGTAGAATCAAGAAACACGCTCACTAATGGGGAGGGAAGGGATAAAAAATAATTAATAGAATGGGAAACTCAAAGAATGACCCTGTCAAAAAAGGGAGCCAAAAACAAACTGGAGAGTTTGGGAATCTTGACATGGATCCTAACAAAAGAGAATACCAGGAACAGGCTAGAGACAACACTTACATTAATAGGTACACAAAGAGAGTCTACCTATTTTGCTATTTTGCTGAAATCTGTTGATATCAAATGCTTTCTATCAGATCTGATGTTCATCTTGAGCTGATGCTCAAAGAATCTATTCAGATGCTCTTAAGAATAGTGTTTGTATTGCAAGATTCCCTCCATTCGCAACATCCAAATCACCATTCTTGCTATGATTAGCAATGTGAGAAGCACCATTTATTTCACCCTAGAATATGGGGGACGATACATTATCATGTGCATACACAAGATTGATGGGCATGAGTTGTTCAAGAGTGATATGGGATGTCAACTCACCGACATGATCCCAGAATGGGCAAACCTGAGGACAATGGTAGAAGGTGTGCGCAACCATCTCCTCTAAACCAAGGTCACATCAATGACAGTCAGGCAAAAGCCATGTCATTGAGAGATAGGTTATTGCAAATCAATTGCCAGGTAAGGGAAAATTCTTGCTTACTGAGATAATTTGCTGTTGACGCCCAAGACCAAAAGGAGCACAACTCAGTCACTGACAAGATGAGCTATTCACAGAGAGGTTCCTTCATTGCAACCCCTTCTACTAGTACACGATACAACTGCCTCTGTGGCTAAGAAAAATCAGTGAACCAAGGAATGGCTTGCAAGTCCTCTCAAAACTCTTGTAAGAACTTCAATTGAGTCTGCGGCCTAAAAACAGAAGGATTGATGGTAAAGCTAGGGAAGGTGTCCCTAATACTCTCTTCAAAATCAAATTCTCTGTTAACTCGTGGCATAGGAAAGCCAACCTTGAGGTGTGCTGTAACTCACACATGTGGTATCCCAGCCCCTCATGACACAGACATATGGTGTAGACATGATCTGATGCATGCATCCATCCCACAAGAGAGTGGAGAGAATATGCTCGATCTCTTTCCTACAGTCTTTAAAGAGAGGAAGTACCAACAACCAGTAAAAAATAAGAGAAAAAGTGAAACACACCTCAGCCCTATCTTTCATGGACAACTGCCAATGAAGCCAAGTTCAAACTGCTGCTCCAACCTTTGCCAGTACTTCCAACCAATTCTTCTCCAGCTAAAGTCCAGACCCGAACCACACTCCAAGAATTCAGATGTGTTTGTCAGTTTGACGAAATCATGACTCCCTTCCAGGCGCCTAACCGTAAGACTTGTTGCAATTAATTTTGACCCCTTTTACCTTCTCATACTGTTCAAGAGCCTTTTGTACCACCTTCAGCAAGACACAAAAACGGATACATCATTGATGTATAGAGAAACCCTGGCTCAATTCCTACCAGGGACACTGTAGGGCTGGACTGCACACCCTGTCTCTCAGTCATTGAAGAAGAGGCTCCAACAACAAAGCATAAAGTAGAGGCAACAGTGGGTAGCCCAGATGAATTGACTGAGACAGCACAAAGCACCCAATCACTTTCTGTTTACCTGTACTACAGCACTTAGGGAGCAATACAGGAGGCTGATTCACTTACAGAAGTGTAGTTTGAATCTGGCAGCCTGCAAATTAAATGCCTTAGACTGACCCAAATTGAGCAGCACAGCTTGCTCATTGTCATTTACACCCTCTAAGATCTTACAAATCATATGCAAGTTGCTCTGAATTGTTCAACCCCTCACTGCACAAGTCTACTCAGGTCCCAACAGAATCTTAGCAACAAACTGCAAACACTCTGTCAGGATCTTGGCCAAAATCTATAACTCTGTGTTTAGCAGAATTATGGACCTGTAATCCTCTAAGTCCCTCCCAATACCTTTGACTTTTTTCCACCACTGAAGATCTGGTCAGGAACAAACTCCTGCTGGAACCAGTTGTTGAACACCACTGTCAAAATTGGTACAAAGATGTGCAACAGTCTCAAGTACAATTCAATTCAACTTCTGGAGACTTGCCACTGTCAACGCTCTTCAATGCCTAGTGAAGTTTGCCCTCCATGATCTCTAACTCACAGTGATCTGCTTCAGTCAGCGATAACTGAGAAAAATCAACCAAATAGCTCTGAAACTCATAGTCACAGAGACCTGGCTCCTTGGTAAACTGGCTCTTGAACTGCAGCTGAAATGCCTTACACATCCTCAGTCGACTGTAGAGTACACCTGTGGTGATACCGAGCAAAAGCGAGGGACCAGATGTTTGCTCTATAATGACCAGAAAGAAAATGAACAAAAATCATCTCTGTGCAGGTAGATTCATGCAGATGTTCCGGTTGAAAAATAAAAATTAATCAAATATCAAAATTCCATTTCACGAGCCTACGCAAATTTTATTTACCAGCCAATGGGAAACCCGGAATCAAATACAAGTGTGAAATCCCAAAATGAGCTGCTTTTGATCCAAAAGTAGCTATAAAAAGCGGATACAGACAAGACCCCAGCAGACAGGCAGAACTTGAGGAGAAGAATGTAATCATATCCCCTTGACCTAAGTCAAGCGGCTTCTACGTTCACCTCCCTTCACCTCTCATCACTTCTTCACTGTCTCAAAAGTACTTACTGATCTAAGGAGCAATTACTTCAAAGACATTCTTCACATACCTCAGCTCCCCACATTCCTAAGCCTTAAATCTCTTTCAGCTTATTATTTTTCATAAACATTTAACCTCCGTTGGATTTATATTCAAGTATTGCTTTAATTGTAAAACATTAATTGATATGTGTATATATAAATATTATTTCCTACTCAAATTGCCTTTCTTGATTTTATAATCATTTTATGACTTATAGTGGGCTATCTACCACAAGGCCAAATTCCATTAACCTGCAACAATATACAACTACCCTTCTTTTGAATGGACCCCCAGTACAACTAGAAAAAGAATAGATAAGCAACCCACTATACACCCCTGTAGGGTGTTGACCTCCTGAATATATTAATCGCCGCCTCGATGAATCTCTTTACACAATTCTGCACCCAGCTTCATTAGATATCTTGTTTAACGTATGCCTAGCTACCAGACCCAGGTAGTGCTTGCTAGTCTCATGCTCCAGGGCCTGTCTAGTTAATGTAATTTTTAAAAAATCCCCACCCTCAGCCCTTTCCCAGGACAGACTATTCTTAAGCATCTTCAATTTGGCTTTAGTCAGTGATAAAAGACATAATCTTATCCTTAAACCTCTCCTACAACTTAATCCCAATAACCACCCCCACTAGTTCTCGCTGCACTGGTTTAGCTGTTGCTAGAAGTCCCACTTGTCCAGATGAAAGAAGAACAAAAATATGGTAGATGAGATAGAGAAGTACCTATCCTATCCCAGCATGCATCTGCACAAGTTGTCTATTAATTTGGGGAGGGAGATATTTTTGCAGTGATTCCCCAAGATTGATCAACAAAAGAAACAGTGTTCATACATAGACGAGACATAATCAAGCGGTTATAGCCTTCTGACTTCAAGGCAAAAAAGAAAAAATGTGTGGGTAAGACCAAATATTGTCCATTTTTATTGACACAGAAGAAATCCCATCTTACACCTGTAGAACTAGTCTACACATTTGGGGAGGAGAGATTTTACCTGATGTTCACAAGAATTTCAACCAACAATGGTTAATAAAATTACCTACTATTTGTTTTTAACTGGGACAAAAATGCCTTGTTACTTTTAACACCGCCAAAATAAAACTTCACTCTTTTAATCATCTTCAAGAACTTTTTTGCCTTCCATCATCATAGCTTATGCTAACCACCAGGAGAGTGTCTCCTTGTACCTTCTCAGACTATCATTTTGCACTGAAATGGAAAGGCTATATTGAATTAATTTCTAGGTCTGCTTTTAGAAAAGTTGACTCTCAGCTTTGTGCAAGATATTTTTCTCACCAGAATCCATCTTGCACATTCATAACTCTACTATTCATCCATGCATTGAATATTGCGGCCAGATCTGGTCTGGTGCTTCTGCTATATATTTAGAGATTATTGGTAAAATCCAAAGAAGAATCTTCAATATTATTGGTTCTGATCTGGTATTTCAGCTTCATTCACTTTCCGCCACCATAACATAACTTTCCTGTAACTTTTCTATAAATATATTTATAGCAATTGTTCTGATGAGCTTTCTTCTTTAGTACCAATACTTTAGGAATATAATATATAATATAGATTGGTGGCAAGGTCTCATCATTCTACAGTTAAAATTGCCAGATGTAGCAGTTTATTCTCTTGCATTTCTTTCTTGTGGAAATCTCTTCTAGCTTTTCGCTTTCCAGTCAACGTTGATTGTCAAAAATTTAAATACAATGTCAATCATTGTTTTCTGTCTTCTTAATTTCTGTTCTTTTATTGTTCTTTCTCCTTAATAATGTTTTTATTTTTCTCATATTCTCTCACACTCAGCAACTCCTTGCATCTTAGTAGCTTTATTGCCTTGCTTTCTAGAGATCATCTGTCTTCCTGATTACTCTTCTATTGTTCTCTCTCCTTCATAACGTTTTCTTTTTCTCATATTCTCTAACAATCG
Organism: Ascarosepion bandense; assembly: GCA_037127315.1. Lineage (NCBI taxonomy): Eukaryota > Metazoa > Mollusca > Cephalopoda > Sepiida > Sepiidae > Ascarosepion > Ascarosepion bandense. The sequence continues at coordinate 5,025,804 of JBBBDQ010000330.1, forward strand.
GTAATTCCTTATATCTTAGTGGCTTTATTGCCTTGCTTGGGGATATCATCTGTCTTCCTGATTACTCTTCTATTGTTCTCTTTCCTTAATAATGTTTACTTTTTCTCCTATTCTCTCACACTCAGTAATTCTTTGCATCTTAGTGGCTTTATTGGCTTGCTTGGAGATATCATCTGTCTTCCTGATTCAGTCAGTTAAGTGTCATACGTGATACATGCTTTGGGTGATCATGTCTCGAAAGAGACATGACTGACTGAGCAGAAGGTTATCCCACAGTAGGTTGCTATTGCTTTCTGCAGTAGACTGGTTGCCAGCCAAGACTATAGAACCTAGCCTGTCCTATTATTTAACCCATAACTGGAGAGAAGAGACGGATTAATACCTTTCCCAAGGGTATTTGTGCATACGTGAATACAAGGAGTTCAACTGGAATTCGAACTCCCCAATTTGTCAGGGAGCCGAGTTCGTCTTCCTGATTACTCTTTTATAATTCTTTGTCCTTAATAATGTTTCCTTTTTCTCATATTCTCTCACATTCAGTAATTCCTTGTGTCTCAGTGGCTTTATTGCTTTGCTTGGAATAAAACAATTTTTTTTAAATACACAGAATTCAAGATATTCATTAACCCTTGAGCCAAAGAGCATTTTAAAACTGAAATTAAACAAGATTTGGGATATTAATTCTTATAATTTTGAGGATCATGAAAATTGGTAAGTAAATGACAAAACATAAAACACTTGTTAGTGACACATTTCATTTGGAGAAGGAAATTCCAATTAATGTTTTTATTGATGGAATCAGCTTTTTATATATAAAATTGAGAAAATCTAGAGGGAGAAAATACAACAAAACACAGACTTCAGCTTACATCAAAACATTAAAACCACAGAGATGCTTAACTTTATATTTAAATTCTAATGTGAAATGTTCTTAGACGTTTAACTCCGTCAGCTTTTTGTTGCTTTTGAGAAAATGTATTTGACATTGTATAAACTATTGATTGACTTCATATGTTAATTTAATTTGGATATATCCCAAAGGTATTTAACCACTGTAATTCTTTCAGTTTTTGCTTATGACACAGTTTTTCTCTCAATTATTGCTACTCGTTGAGTGCAATGGATTAACAATTTTTGTTATTATTGATCTTACAAGAATAGATATCATATATTGATTCAAGATGGAAGACCAGGAAAGAATATTTAACCATAAACAATTGACACCATTGATACAAAAACCTAAATATCTCTCTTTGCAAAATCAATATATATATATATATATATATATATATATATATATATATATAATTACATGAATTAATAAAAATACTTATAGAGTACACACATGTATAATATTATTATTCAGGTGGCAATAAAACAGTGCTCAATGTAAAATAAACAGAGCTATTTTATATATATTAATAAATATACATATTGTCTTACATTAATGGCACCTCATATTACATCAGTTTCATGTTTTATCTTGCAGTTTAACAGATTTTAATTTAAGTTCACCTAGTGCTAATGGGAGTTAAATCTTAGAAAGTTAGGTTACTACTTTTTAATAACATGAGTGAAAATTTGAATATAATATAACATGTAGATAAAAAAAATTAAAATTTTAATTAAAATTTTAAAATTAAAATATATTAAAAAATATTAAAATGCAGGGAGATGAAATCAAAGATGCATAATTCGTAATTATTAATAGTAATATTTTCAAAAGAAGGAAAGAAAGAAATGGAAGTGAGGAAGAAAGAAAGAAAGAAGGCAAATGTATAGAGGGATCTATATCAAGCTGGTCTAAGAATTTAAGTAAGTATTTTTTTCTATGGAAGCATGTGGTCATTAAATCACTTTTTTTGTGAAGTAGATTAGGGTTATTTATATGGTTTATGATGAAAAGTTTTTCTAAAAGATATAAGTTACATCTATCTCCTTTTCCATTGTAAGATTTGGATTTAGAAACTATATTCCAGGTAATAATTGGATTCTTGTTATTGTTTTTTAATTTCCAATAATATTTGGATAAAGTAGTGCTTTTGATGTGTTTCAGTTGGTTAAGTGTCATACGTGAAACATGCTTGGGCAATCATATCTCAAAAGAGACATGACTGACTGGGCAGAAGATTATCCTGCAGTAGATTGCTTGCTAGCCAAGGCTATAGAACCCAATCTGTCCTATTATTTAACCTATAACTGGAGGGAAGCAACAGATTAATACCTTTCTCAAGGGTATTTGTGTGTAAGTGAATGCAAGGAATTTTTTTTTTTTTTAATCATATCACCCCGAACAAGGCGGTAAGGCCACTGGTTTGCAGGGGGTTACATAAGAGTGAATAGATTGGAAAAGAGAAAGCCGGAAACTATGTCCTAAACAGGGAACAAGGGATGAGCCTCGACACCTGTTCAATAGACGTGGGTGGAGTGTGAACTGGGTGATAGTTCAGTCTATCTACTCCAATTGTGTGAGTATAAGTGTGGACAAATTAATACATATAGTGCATCTATAATATGCATGCAGAAAAATATTTGTGTGTATGTATGTGCATGTGCAATTATATATGTACTGTATATAATATATATATTTATATTAGTAACACAATATTTTTATAAATATTATAAAATTCTAAAATTAAATGATAATATGATTGCATATTTGCAGACTCAAGTTCTTAAAGAAAGTTACACTACTGGCTTTTTTGACTTTCTCCACATAGTTCACTTTTTAAATAATAAGAACTAAATGTCACGATGGAGAGCATAAGGATTTTTAGATTTCACTTTCACTACATCTAGTTTGTCTCATTAGACTTGTTTCAATTGAGTAGTAAGTTCAGTCTCACTGTGTACACCATGCTTTCAGCTTTATGCCACATCTCAGCTGAGCTTAGAAAAGTGCCATCTCCAGGGGTTGTATTCAGAAATGAAAGTGCAACTTGAAGCAAATTGTAGACAAAAGAGCTGCCCCCCACCAAAAAAAACAAAAACAATGGTCAATGCAATTGAAAGCATTAGACATCTAAATTGATCAGTCTGGAATTTGAACTCAGCTCCACGATTTGTTGTTTCAAGACGATATCCACTGCACCACAATGCAAATCACCTGTTGTTTAAAAACAACAGGTGATTATTAAATCTCAGCTTCCACCTGTTAACAGTCAATCCAAAGTAAAATTTAACATCATCATCATCTGATTGAATTCAAGCTCTATAAACAATACTTTTGGACATACACAGACCATTCAATGGGCAGGTTTTATTTTTTTTGGCAATTGCAATTTTGTTTTAAAGGGTCTTTATTGTTAGTAGTAGAATAATTGATATTATTCAGGTGAGCTAAGTATTTGTTTGATATCATATCATTATGTTCTGAAATATATTTATCTGTGTTCTTAAAGCAATTATTACTGACTTTAACATGGTTTTTATTGAAAATTTTTTTAGTGTGGGTGAGTTGTAGAAATGTTTGTGAATTAAGTTTACCAGTTTGTTTGGACATTACTGCTGAAGAGTGAGTTAAACCAAATAATGTTATATTTATGTTGTTTCTGCTTGTTTCTACCTACCTTGTTTTTAACAGAGTATTCTAAACTTATGTTGAGTTTACTTTTTTCTAAAGCATTAATGTACTTAATTTTAGAATTGTCAAAAATGTCCTTATTGATAGAGTTGTTATCTAAACAAAATTGGATGGATTTATATAGATTGTTGGTGATTTTATGGGGTTGATTTGATTCCCTATTTATGTATTTATGGTTATATAAGTTCTTAGTGTACAATTTGTACAGACCATTGCTCAGGTCAAAAGTAACAACTGAGAAATTTACTACTTTAGTGTTAGTGATCATGGTAATATTAAGATCATAGTTTTGAAAAATTTAATTAGATCCTTTCTAAGTTTGCCCATTTTTGTGGACTAGTTTCACAAAGAATTATCTATCCATCATCTTGGTAAAGTCTGGTATTACATAAATTGAAGATGTCCCTAAGATTTTAGAACAAAAACAGTTTGACCAAATCACAGGCCTCAGCAGAATCATACTCTCCCATAGAAACGCACAAATCAGGGTTGTTTTTTCTAGTCCATGGGCATTTAACATAAGATAGATATAAAATAAGATAATCTATGGTGGTGAAGTGATATGTTTATACCTATCTCAAGAGTATTTGCACGTAATTAATGTAACAAACTCAAATGGAATAATAGCATTTTTTATGTCAAAATTGTTGTAAGTCTTGTTACAGTGAGCAACTAATGCATTTGATTGTTTTGTAAAATGTCCTTTTTTTGCTCATATAATCTATTATTTAGATTCCATGAGGTTTCTCCTGTGTATTTTTTGTGACAATTATTACCGGTGATCAAGTAAATTCCTCCTTCATGTTTCATGTTTTATTGTTTTGTTTAGTATTGACTCAGTTTTTTATTGTTTTAGATGCAGTGGTAACATACTTAATGTTGAGTTTGGAAAAGCTCTTTTCAATTGTAGTTGTGATAGAGTTCATTGGGAGAACAATATATTTTTTGATTCACCGGCTTTATCAGGAGTAATTGTTTTGTTGTTTTGGAATATTTTATGAGCCCTTTGTTTCACATAGAATATACAATAATTAGGGTACTGAGAAAACTTGAAACTGTTTTCAGTGTATTTCTCTTCTCTATGTAAACACTGAAGGCTGAAAATTCTGAGTGCTCTTAAGTAGAATCCAATGATTATATCAGATTTTATTTTGTGGTTCTGACGAGAAAATTCTGAGTGCTCTTAAGTAGAATCCAATGAATATATCAGATTTTATTTTGTGGTTCTGACGAGAAAATTCTGAGTGCTCTTAAGTAGAATCCAATGATTATATCAGATATTATTTTGTGGTTATGACGAGAAAATTCTGAGTGCTCTTAAGTAGAATCCAGTGATTATATCAGATATTATTTTGTGGTTATGATGAGAAAATTCTGAGTGCCCTTAAGTGGAATCCAATGATTATATCAGATTTTATTTTGTGGTTATGACGAGAAAATTCTGAGTGCTCTCTAGTAGAATCCAATGATTATATCAGATATTATTTTGTGGTTATGACGAGAAAATTCTGAGTGCCCTTAAGTGGAATCCAATGATTATATCAGATTTTATTTTGTGGTTATATTGAGAATAGAAAAGATGCTACTCTGATCAAAGGAGAAAACAATTCACTAAGATTAAAATGTCTAGAGACTGCCTTGATCATAAGGTCATCCACAGTAAATTTGTGTCCTGGCTTTTACAACATTTCCCCATTTCTGGCAGATTTTCTATTATCACAGTGTGGGATATAAAATAACAAATACAATGGAAAAAAAAGAAAAGAATCTAAATGAAAAAATGAAAATGACTAGATTGTACAACAAAATGAAATTTAAAATTTTAGGCATCTCTCTTCATTTGTGTGCATATTCAATCACACTAGCAACTATTTTCATGGCTTCTGCTCCAACGAGCTTAGCTCACTGATGTCCCCCTCCACAAAAATTTACTCGAGCAACCAGACTGGCAACAAGGTCCCACCCGTTTACAGTTAAATCAACTAAATGCAGCCACCACTTCTACTCCATTAGCTTCTTTTCCTGCACTTCCCACCTGTGGAACTCCCTTCCATATACTTGCTTCTCTGATGGCTACAATCTCCAAGATTTTAAATGCAACATCAATTCCCATCTCCTGTCTGCTTAACTCCAGTCCTTCTCTCATCCTTTCCCCATCACCTTGTGTATCTTGTTCTTTTCCTTTGTCACCCTACCCTCGCAACTGTCTTCATACTGGTACTTCCATTCTTCTCTTGCCCATTCTCTGATACCCCCTGTAACTGGTTTGTCTTTCTCTTCACTCTCCTCCTGCTTAAACTTTCTCTCTTCTCTTATGTAGCCCCCTCTGCACCAGTGGCTGTACTACCTTGCTTGGGGTGAAATGATTAAAAAAAATTATGAAGGACAAAATGCATCACACAAAGACATTTTTCAATTTGTCACACATTTTTTCCACACAATATTTTTCTTGATATATAAAAATCTATATATTGTTATCTTATGTACATAATAGTATATTATACAAAACAAACTACCTACATTAAGTAAAATATCTTTTACAACAGAAGATGATATCTTGAAATGGGTTTAAAATACTTAATGGGCAAAAAGAAAATTTGTACCCTTTTAATTTCTGAGATAAGTTATTTTAAATATTTACACTATTCAGACTGTTGTTCTCATATTTATTGCAATGTTCACAACAATGTATGCTCTAACCTTCTTTAGATCACCTAACTCTCCATTACAACATCAAGCAAAAGTCATAAGTGGTGACCCAGAGATATATGAACATGAAATGGTTAGTATAAACAGTATCCTACAATGTAAGAACTACCCTGTGTACATGACAGAAGCTCCAATAAACTGAGATAGAAGGGTGTAAGAAGATTACAACACTCAGAAAACAGCCTCAGTCTGCTTACCCTATGTGAAGATATCATTAGAAAAAATACAAAAGACCTGTGGTCCATATAATATCAGGACTACCTTCAAGCATGGTTCATCACCTCACAGAAATTTGAAATTTTGAACCAGTCCATATATTTAGTCAACAGGGATAGACTGTTGAAGTACAAAATAAAAGAGCTGGGAAAAGATGGTTTACTTTTACCTTCCTTAATTCACTAGTGGTTTATTGTTGTAACCTAAAATGTTACTGAATGAGTATTAACAAAAATGGAGGTTGGAAATAAATAGTAATATTTATAACTAGCAGTATGGTGTTGCTCGGGTGTAATGAAAGCTTTAAAGCTAATCTATGGTCCTAGAGCTCAGACTCAGCCTAAAGAACATTTGTGTGAAGTTTGCTGAGAATCGGATAAAAATTGTGGATTTGTATAAAGGACATACAGACAGATAAAGAGACACACACACAAACATCTTGCTTTTATATATATATATATATATATATATATATATTATCGATTTTCTGCACTATTGTAAGAACTGCAACCTTGAAACTTCTGAATATCGTTTCTATGAGTGTATCAAATTTGATTAAAATTGGACCACTCTTTCTATAACCCATTTTTTCAATTATCGATTTTTGATATTTATTGGAGGTACCTCGACACAAAACCTAGCTAAGAACACTCACAGATGATTGTAGTACAACTGTGTAAATTTTCAAGAAAATTGGTTCAGCCGTTTCAGAGTCTATAGGTAATGGACACACATACACACACACACACACACAGCAGACACACACACACACACACACAGACAAAGTTCCATTTATAAATAAGTTTAGATATCATCAAATACAAGAGTCACAAGCTGCATGAAGTAAATAACCAGTGCTAGTACAGAACTATAAGACAGTAAGAAAACACCACTTTCTTAATGGAGTCCAACATATTATATAAGGATTGGGGCATACCTATTACTGTCTATAGATATGTACATAACATCTATATATATATATATATATATAGAGAGAGAGAGAGAGAGAGAGTCTACTAAAAAGAGTAGTGACACATGTTTGTCTGTATTCCTGAGATGAGGTATTATAATTATTTACACTATTTACATTATTCAGACTGTTGTCCTCATCTTTGTTGCTATATTCATGATATTTCAGCCATTGAATGCTGCGACCCTCTTCAGGTGATTGAAATTTCAAACTGACCCATTTTTTTAATTCATGGGGTAGACTGTTCTAGTTCCAAAAATCATGTCTCTTCCAGATGTCTCAATATTAGTTATTTCCCTTTAACTCTCTAATTTTTTTTTTTCACCTTTGCTGAAGCCATGTATTGAATTCACAACTCACTGGATCCAACCAGCACTTTTATCCACTGGACCCTGAGGACACCAGTGTATGAATTTTGGGGATTTATTCAATTAATGTTTTAGTAACTACTTTTTAACAGAGCTCATATTAAAATTTTTTTTTAATTGTTTTTCTCTGGCACTTTGTATTACTGACTCCCATATTGTATTTATTTTTATACTTGGCCAACTTGGGATATTTTGGGCCTAACATATACAGTGATTTATCAGGTTTTCATATTTTCCAGTGGTGTTCACTGTCTATTATTTCAACTTCACCCCACAGGAGGCAGTGATCTCTTTTTCTCTCCATATGTGGTCAGCTACACCTGATTTTTCTATTTCCCCTCATGTTACTGATTTGCTGTGTTCTTGCAGTCTTAAGAGTATGAGACTCACCTTCACAAGGATATTTCCAACTAGCGTCCAGTTGGCAGACAAAAATAAACAGGATTATAACTCAATACATATCCCTCTCTCCTCTCTTTATTTATTGTAATGAATACAATTGTGGCACGAGGCCAATTTAGGAGTGGGTAAAAAACTCAGGTTGGTCTTCAGTACTTATAATATACCTAGCTAATTCAACTCACGACCCAAACATACTTTACAATTTTCTCATCCACCACAAAAACATGTTCATTAGCATTCAATCCTCCATACACCAAAATACTACAAACATACCGGGGACCTAAAAGAAAAAAAAATTGTTTTAAAACAAAAAATACAAACAGAAATCATTATGTCAGTTGGACTCAAACAACCCACAAAACAAAGAGGCCACTGTATTCTGCCCATAGGACAAAATCAAGAGGCACTCTTTCTACAGGGAGTGGAGAGGAGAAAATAAAATGGAAAGGGAGAATATAATCCTGACCCAGACGAGATAAAACGGGACAAAAAATAAAAACTAGAGAAATTGGGAATCTCGACCTGGATCAAAACAAAAGACAATGCTGGGGACAGGCTATGAATCACATTCATTCCCATTAACTAGGTACACAAAAAGGAACTACCTTAACCAGAGGAGGGTTCCAAAGGAATCCACCTCGATGTGACTAGTAGATCTAAAAGAGAAAATCAAGGCTAGTCCTGTTCACGCGAACCAGACGCGCCACATTTACCTTTCACTAAAGCCAATTGGGGTCAACCGTTTCCAATCAGATCTAATCTTAATTTTGAGCTGATGCTCAAAATATTGGATCAGATCCTGATGTGAAAGCCGGCCACCTCGCAAGACTTCCTCCAGTCGCGTCGTCCATATCACCATTCGAGCCATGGCCAGCAGTGAAAGAAACACAATTCGCTTCACTCCTGAAAACGGAGGCGACACATTATCACAGGCTTATGTATGCTCAAGGAGCACGAGCTCACGCAGCGCGATACAAAAGATCAACTCACCGACACGGTCCCATAGAGGGCGAACCCGAGAACAATGGTAGAAGGCGTGCGCAGACGTCTCCATTAAACCAAGGTCACAGCGTTCACAATCTGACAAATCCGCCAGGCCCCATATGAAGGCCGCGTCATTGAGAGACCACCTATTCTGAGCCAATTGCCAGGTAGGTAAGAGTTGTTGAGATAATCGGCACCTGGCGCCCAAGACCAATCAGAGCAATACTCCTCCTCCGACATACCGAGCACTTCGCATAGTGTATCCTTCGCGACACCTGCCACTAATCCCTGATAGAAGAGGTTTACGGCACCGCCTCGAGACCGGGGGAGTGATAGTAAGAATAGGGAACATGTCCCTCACTGTCCCCATTAGCAACGAGTCTTCCAATAACGCACGTCTGAGAAAAACCACCCTTAAAGTGAGCTTGTGACTCGCCAAGTGCGGCATTCCCAGACCTCCATGAGGCAGACCTTGGTAACAGACACGTTTATTGATGTAATGTTTGAGTCCTCTCCACAGAAGGGAGAATAGCAAACTCTTGATCGCCTTCTCACGCCATTCACAAAGTGGAAGTACAGACAGCCAGTAAAGGATAATGGGATAGACGAATGTAACACACTCCTCAGCCAAACCCTTTAAGAGCAAATTCCTTCAACGCCAAATCTCGACCGACGCGACGACCTTTGCATGTACACAAGACCAATTTTTCTCCAACTGGAGGTTGGGCCCAAACTACACTCCAAGAATGCAGACAGGGCCGTCCGTCTAGTCAAAGGGACCCAGGCACCTAACCGCAAGCCGGAAGACTTGTTGCGGTTAATCTTGGTCCCTGTCACCTGTTCGTACCGTTCAAGCGCCTTCTGTAGCACCTCAACGTCACTCTGGGATAACACAAAAGTAGTGACGTCATCGGCATACGCGGAAACCCTGGCTCGAGCTCCCCCATGGACAGCGATTACACGTAGGGCCGGACTGCACGTCCTGTCCCTTAGCCGGCGAAGGAGGGGTTCCAACACCAAAGGACGACAGTGGACAACCCTGTCGGACCGACCTAGACAGCGCAAAAGCGTTCAGCAACTTTCCATTCACCTGCACCACAGCCGTGGGGGATTGATACAGGAGACTAATTCAGCGGCAGAAGCCGGGTGTGAATCCGGTGGCCTGCAGGACCGCCACCAGGTAGCCATGGTCAACCCTATCAAATGCTTTGGAATTATCTAAATTGATCAGTGTGGCTTCATCGTCGTCTTTTACACCCTCTAGGATCGTGCAAATCAAATGCAGGTTGCTCTGAATTGTTCGTCCCCTCATAGCACAAGTCTGTTCAGGTCCCAACAGAAACTTGGCAACTAGCTGCAAACGATTCATCAGGATCTTGGCCAAAATTTTTAACTCTGTGTTTAGCAGAGTTATGGGCTTGTAATCATCTAGTTCCCTCCCAACATTTTTGCCTTTTCTCAAAAGCGTGACCACACCCCTGGTGAACCAGTTGGGGATGGACCCTTGCTGGCACCAGTTGTTGAACACGACAGTCAAGATCGGGACAAAAGTGTGCGACAGCCTCAGTACAATTCATAGGGAAAACCATCCAAACCTGGCGAATTGCCACTGCCGACCTTCTTCAAAACCGCATAGACTTCGTCCTCCGTAATCTCTCCCTTGCAGCTAGCTGCATCCGCCGGCAAAAGCTGGGGGAAGTCAGCCAAATAGCTGCGGAACTCCACATCACAGAGACCAGGCTCAATGGTAAACCGGTTCTCGAAATGCCGCCGAAACGCCTCGCACATATCGTTAGAGTATGTCCCACAGGGTCGCGCACCTCTCGAATGTACCGGTCGCTGCCTCGACGAATCTCTTCCTTGTGCAGTTCTGCAACCATGTTTACAGCTTCGGAAGACATCTTGATTAACGTATGTCTAATTACCTGACCCAAGTAACGTTTGCTAGTCGAACGCTCCAGGGCTTCCTTAGCTAAGGCTATCTCTAAGGGATCCCCACCAGCCTTCGCCCGGAAGAAATTAGCTTTAAGCATCTTCACCTTGTTAGCCTTATCTAGTTTGAGCCGTAGTATTTAATAATCAGTGGTGAAAGACCTAATCCTGTTCTAAAGATTCTCCTACCAATTATTTCCAATGACTTCCCCAATTAACGCCCGCTGCACTACGTTAATTAGCTGTCACTGAAAGTCCCGCCTGTCCAGTAAGGACTGATAGAACTTCCAGTAATCAGCCAATCTAGGCCTAAAGCCTAACGCTACACGGACACAAACAAGCTTGTGGTCCAAGTAGCCTAACCAGTGGAACGTCGGACAATCTAGGAAATCTATGTCATCTTCTCTCACTCTAGCCAGGTAACTACATACCCGGGTAGAAGGCCAACTATGAGTCCACGTCCACATTTTCCCACCCGGATGATCGACCCGGTATCTATCAACGAAACCAAATTCGTTAATCAGATCAATTACGTTATGATCACCACACCACCCATTAGCGTCCCTCCCTCTATCCCATTTGGGGTTCAGGATGGCATTCCCGTCCCCAATTAAGACTAGTCGTGAAGAATCAACTAGGAAGGGCTCCAACAGCCGAAAAAACGAGACCCGCTCCTCCTGATCATTGGGCGCATAAACCACAATCAGACGAAACGAGTCGCTTTTCACTGCAATATCGGCTACGATCAACCGGCCCTCTGCACCGACATGAACAAGGTCCACCCCCGCGTCCAGGGTATGCTTGACCAGCAAAGAAACTCCTCTGGCCAATCAGTTCCCATATGCTGAGTAGATGACAGTCGTTAGACAGCACACAGGCATCGATGTTGCAAATAAAGTGAGTCTCTTGGATCGTGGCCACATCCACGCCAAAAGACAAGAGGTCCCGAAGCAGGCGAGCCACCTTACTCCGATCCCTCAAACCCTTCGCATTCAAACTAGCTAACTTGATTGACATCTGTTAGATCTGAAAGTAGAAAAAGAGAAATTACTTCTAATCGCATATGGGGTAAAAATTTCTGACATTAGTGACCCCGACGGACTGTCCTAGGGAACCAGTTCCTACATCGGACATAATCTGTCCGTCTAGGACAATCCCGCCGACGTCCATGGCATAATTTAGTCTTAAGACAGTATATATACAGGGGTAGAGCAAAATAGGGACCCTCCCTGTACATAATTTGGTTATTTTACGCAACTCTGGCGTACCGGTGTGGGTTACATTAATGTTCTTGTAAAAATCTTTGGCCGCAGCCAAGTGGTCCCAGACCTTCAGGTTCCCTTCCGTACTACGGATAAGGGTGATGGCACCTGAGGCCTTGGGAAAGTTCTTTGGGTCGTCAGTGGATTTTCCATACACGGAGGTCAGCTTCAACGGCGGTTTTAAAAGGCTCTTCCTTTGAACCGACCAATCCTTGGACACTTCTTTTATGTCTATTTGACAAAGGGCTTCTCCCTTCGGGAGGGATTTTTTTGGGGGTGGTATTTCAGTGGGAGTGGTAGAAGAAGTGGTAGAGGGGGACTTGACTGGAGTGAGTGGGGTAAGCTGCGAAACCAGGGTCAGTGGGATTTTTCAGGGGAAGAGGGAAGGCTGTTTGCATTTTGAGCGTAAAATATTATTTGTCTCTCCGGAGACACTGGTAGTGATGAACATTTTTGTTTTACCTTCATGGTGCTCTTGCTCTTTCGAAGCACTTTGTGGTTTTTTTTGTAGTTTTCTCTTCTTCCCTGCTTTGCTTCAAAGAAGACGATCTTTTGTCCGTTGTTTTCACCTCCATATTTTTCACTATCTCTGTTGGTTCATCTGCCACTGGTTTGTCTGCCAATGGTTCATTAGCCATTGGCTTGTCTGCCACTGGTTTATCTGCCACTGGTTTCTCTGTTGCAGGTGTAGCCTTTTGTAGAGATTTTTTGCCTCTCCCTTGTGTGACATCCTGCTTGGGAGACAACTTGGGTGGCAGAGATGACTTCACTGATGGTGGAGGCATTTTAGATTTTTTTCTAGCAGCCATTTGCCATTCACTGTCCTTTGAAGTTGCTACTACCTCTTTTGAAGTTTCCTTTGCCGCTACTGGTTGCTGAGCTGGCTGAGATTTCAGGGCTGGATCCTTGGTTGGACATGCTTTGGCAACGTTATCCGTGCCCCCACAACTCCAACAACACGGCCTTCTGCCCTCCACAACCACAAAGATTGAGCGAACCCTGCAGGTGAGGATATTTGGGGTGTAGGTGAACTGTTTACGTGTCACTGTCACCTGCAGGGAAATGTTGCGAGTCGTGAATCCAGCTTTTGAAGTGACAGAATTTACCTTCGCCATGCTTCCATATTTCACAAAAAATGCTCCCACATGGTCTTCACTGATATCCATGGGAACCCCATGCAGCGTCACATGTGTTTTACGGGTTCCCGTGTATTCAGTCTGCAGTTTTAGTGCCTTCATTGCTAGCAAGTTCCAGTCAGTTGTTTGGCCTCCTCAGTTGTTTCAAGCAGGACATCCCACATGGCATGGCTTCTTCTAGCAACAGCCTTTGCTCTGACATTAAGCATTTTAATTGCCTCCTTAATGGTCTCCCTGCTGACTCCCACAAATTATGGGGTTTTAGGGTCTTTTGTCAGCAGGGAGATAATCCTCAGCTCAATAGACTGTATTGTTTCCGGCACAGACAGTAGTTCGGTCTCGGAAATGTAGTTGGCATATTTCTCTTGTAGTCCTTCGTAATACGCCCCGCCCTTTCTCAAGTTCTCGACTTTCCACTCAGAAGTAGAAGGAACAGGCGATTCTGGCCTTTTTGATGTCTGTGAACTGGCATTATTTTCAGAATTCTACGCTGAGCTGGCTGGAATTGTCGATCCTCGAGTTTTTGCAGTTGGTACATGCCACTCCCCTTCCTTCCCACTCCAGACTGAGGTAGAGGGAATTGGTGACTGAGGCATTAATGAAGCCTCTTCTATAATGCACTCCTGCCCAGGGAGGCTGTTCCTATTAGTATTTTCTACGCCTTAAAATACTGTTTTTTTTTTAAATCTCTCCCATACCAACAGAAAGTGGATATTGTAATATTTATTGAGCCAATCAGAATCTACATCCAGGCTGTTATATAAACCAATTTGCTGGGCAGCTTTGAGCTGTCAGTTTCAACTTTAACTGATTAATGGCTGTTGCAATCTAAGGATTCTGCAACCAATTTCTCCTTTATATGTTTTACCACAACTGCATGGGATGGTGTACACAGTCCTTAATTATGTTCTGCTCTATGGAGGGCAGGTCTTATCAGAAGAGGTATCTGCCAGGTGATGAACCATGCTTGAAGGTCATCCTGATTTTTTATGGGCCACAGATCTTTTATATTTTTTCTAATGATATCTTCACATAGGGTAAGCAGACTGGGGCTGTTTTCTGAGTGTTGTAATCTTCTTACACCCTTCTATCTCAGTTTATTGGAGCTTCTGTCATGTACACAGGGTAGTTCTTACATTGTAGGATACTGCTTATACTAACCATTTCATGTTCATATATCTCTGGGTCACCACTTATGACTTTTGCTTGATGTTGTAGTGGGGAGTTAGGTGGCCAGATGCAAGAAGTGGTGTGGTCACTGAAATTGTCTGACAGCCATGACTGGATTCTCCTACATGAGGGCATGGTGCAGAATCCTCTTGTCAGACATAGGGTCTTCCAGCAGCCATCATCTTGACCAAGGGCAGCACTACCTATTCAATGTATTAGATGATGAATGAAGGCATTTAGTTTAAGGTAGGCTTATTTCTACTTTTTGACACTAGTGTAAACCAGATCAATGCCTATATTTTCAATCTAATGTAACAGAGCTATAGTAACTTTGTTTACCCCAGTCTAAAGTGGACCTATGTCTATTTTGAAACTAGCATAAATCATATCAATGTCTCTCTTTTTTAATCTACTGTAACCCAGAATTATAGCTACTTTTTTACCCTAGTATAAAATGTACTTATGTCAATATATTGACTCTAGTATGAACCAAATCAATCTCTATATTTTTTTAATCTAGTGTAACCAGACTTATGGCTATGATTTTTACCCTAGTCTAAAATCGTCCTGTCATGATTTTGACCCTAGTATAAACTGGATCAATGTCTATATTTTTTCATCTGTTGTAACAGAACGCTAAAGCAACCTTTTTTATCCTAGTCTAAATTGTACTTATGTCTACATTTTGATGTTAGTATAAGCCAGATCAATGCCTATATTTTTTAATCTAGTGTAACTCAGACCTATAGAAACCATGTTTTATTCTAGTCTAAAAGGAACCTATGTCTACATTTTCACCTAAACATAAATAAGAACAATGTTTAAACTTATTAATCTAGTGTAACACAGTGCTATAGTAATTTTTTTATCATAGCCTAAAGTAGACATGTCTACATTTTAACCTTAGTATAAACCAGTTCAATATTTATATTTGTAATCTTTTGAAACTCAATCATATAGCAACTTTTTACCACTGTCTGAAGTGGTCCTATATCTACATTTTTATGCTAGTATAAACCAGATCAATGTTTATATTTTTTAATTTAGTATAATCCAGATTTATACCTCCCCTTTTTTACTAATATAAAATGTACCTGTGTCTATATTATTACCCTAGTATAAGTCAGATCAATGTCTATATTTTTTCATCCTGTGTAACACAGAGCTATAGCAACATTTTTTTTTTATCATAGTCTATAGTAGACCTTTGTCTACATTTGAACCTTAGCATAAACAAGATTAATATCAAATATTTTTTAATCTGATGTAGCACAATGTTATAACCATTTTTTTTACCCTAGTCTAAAGTGAGCCTATATCTACATTTTGACCTTAGAATAAACCAGATCAATGTTTATATTTTTTAATCTAGTATAACTCAGGGCTACAGCAACCTTTTTTACCCTAGTATAAAGTGAACCTATGTCTACATTTTGACTTTACTATAAACCAAATCAATGTCCATATTTTTTTATCTAATGTAACACAGAACTATATTCATCATTTTTACCAATGTCTAAAGTGTATGTATGTCTACATTTTAACCTTAGTATAAACCAGATTGGTATTTTGATAATCTAGTTTAACACAGATCTTTAGCTACCTTTTTTACACTAAACTAAAGTTTACATATATATACATTTTGACTTTGGTATAGATAAGATCAATGGCTATATTTTTTTAATCTAATGTAACCCAGTTTTTGTAGCTACCTTTTTTGTCCTTGTCTAAAATGGACCTATATCTAGATTTTGACCCTAGTATAAACCAGAAAAATGTGTATATTTTAATAATCAAGTGTAAACCAGTTTTCTAGCTAACTGTTTGAAACCTATTTTTACATTTTGACCCTTGTATAAATCCAATCAATGTCTGTATTTTTTAATCTAGCGTAAGCCAGCATTATATTTACCATTTTACTCTAGTCTAAGGTGTACATATGTCTACATTTGTACCTGAGAATTAAACAGAACAATATCTATATTTTTACTCTAGTCTAAACCAAAGTCAGAGCTATTTTTTTACCCTAGTCAAAGTGGCTCTATGTCTATATATTGACACTAGTATAAACCAGATCAGTGTCTATACTTTTTAATCTAGTGTAATCCAGATTTATAACTACCTTTTTTTTACCTGAGTCTAAATTGGACACATATCTACATTTTGACCTTAGTATAAATAAGTTCAATGTTTATAATTTAAAATACAGTGTAACACAGAGCTATAGCAATCTTTTTTTTTTTATCATAGCCTAAAGTGGACCTATGTCTACATTTTAACCCTAGTATAAAACAGTTCAATATTTATATTTGTAATCCAGTGAAACCCTATACCTATAATTTGGTCCTAGTATAAACCAGATCAATATCTATATTTTTTCCCTAGTATAACCTACATCAATGTCTATATTTTTTAAACTAGTGTAACAGAGCTATAGCAACCATTTTATCCTAGTTTAATGTAGACCTGTATCTACAATTTGATCCGACTATAAACCAGATTAATATTTATCTCTTGTAATCTTTTAGTAAACCAATGGCTATATTTTTACTTTAGTCTAAACCAAATCAATGTCAATATTTTGAATCTAGTGTAACACAGAGCTATAGCCATTTTTAGCAACATCTAAAGTAGACTTATATTTTTATTTTCATCCTAGTATTAAGCAAATCAATGTCTATATATTTTAATTTAGTGTCGCAGAGCTATAGCAACCTTTTTTATCCTAGTCTGAAGTGCACCTATATCTACATTTTGATCCCAGTATAAACCAGTTCAATATCTATATATTTAATCTAGAGTAACATAGAGTTATAGCAACATTTTTTACCCATCTAAAATGGATCTACGCCTAAAGTATGTAGAGATAATGACAAAGAAACACACATGTTATTTTTAATGAAACAAGACAAGATATACCTTTACAAATTTATAGATTTGAAGTTTCAGTAGCTTGCTTCAGGACAAGTAATCAAACATTAATGGTTTGTAGTTTTGATGAATTGTCAAGAAGAGAAAATGTTCATATTAAATCATCATATATGAAGTAATATTCCAATATGCTTAAAACAATATGAGAGAGTTCATTTCTCACATAAAAGTTATACGGTATGAATAAAATGATATATTTTAATGTATTTGGCTTTGGAGTTGAATAGATTTTTTTAAAAGTTCACTGCTCTCATTAGAGGCTGATAATGTATTAGTGTGTAATTTGACATTGGTGTTATTCAGACACATAGAACTCTGTCTTGTTCTCTCTCTTCTTGTTTGATTCAACTTTCTCTGCCTATTGATATCAAAAAGTAATTTGACATCGGATTATCAGTTTGTAAGCTGCTCTCTTTTCATTGGTTAAAGTAGATTTTCATGTAGCCTCATTAAATTTTGCCTTGGTCTTTTCTTCAGCCTGGAGCCGATCTCTTTTTCTATTGGTCAAAATAAATTTTTGCACAAGCTAACAAATTTGAAAGCAGTGAAGAAAAGAGAGTTATTTTTATTTCATATTCAACACATGCCGACATTTTGACATGACTATAAACCAGATCAATGTCTATATTTTTAATCTAGTGTTATCCAGATTTAAACCTACCTTTTTAATCATAGTCTACAGTGGTCCTATATCTATATTGCCATCATAATATAAACCAGTTTAATGTTTATATTTTTTAATTTAGTTTAACAGCACTATAGCAACCTTTTTTAATCTAGTTGAAAGTGGAACTGTGTCTACATTTTTACCCTAGTATAAACCAGTTCAATATTTATTTTTTTTAATCTAGTATAACACAGAGTTATAGGTAGAATTGTTAAACTAGACTAAAATGGACTTAAGTCTACATATTTTTACCCTCATATAAACCAGATTAATGTCTAAACTTTTAATCTAGTGTAACCAGACTTACTGCCATAATTTTCATCCTAGTCTGAAATAGACATATGTCTACATTTTGACCTTACTATAAACCAGACCAGTGTCAATATTTTTTACATTAGTCTAACCCAGAGCTATAGCAGCATTATTTTACCCCAGTTTAACATGGACTGATATCTACATTTTTACTCTAGTATAAACCAGATCAGCATCCATACTTTTTAATCTAGTATAACACAAGACAGTAAACTATTTTAATGTAGACCTACGTTTACATTTCTTACCCTAGTATAAACCACATCAATGTCAATATATTTTAATTGAGTGTAACCCAGAGATATAGCTAGCTTTTTACAGTATTTTAAAGTTGACATATGTCTACATTTTCACTTTGGTATAAGTTTTAATATATTGTAAATCAAACTTATAGCTACAATTTTTAACCTAGTCTAAAATGGCGCTTTATCAACATTTTGATTCTGGTAAAAACAAAATCAATGTCTATATTTTTTAATTTAGTATAATCAATGGTTATAGCAACCATTTTTATACAAGTCTAAAGTAGACCTATGTCTACATTTTGACCTTAAGATAAACCATATCAATATATATTTTTTAATCTAGTGAAATTTACCTACCATTTTTATCGTAGTCTAATATGGACCTATGTCTATATTTTGATCCTAGCATAAACCAGATCAATGTCTATATTTTTAATCTTGTGTAACCAGATTACTATTGATATTTTTAATCTTGTGTAACTACTTTTTCTTTATTTTAATTTAAAGTAGAACTATGTCTAGATTTTGAACCTAGTATAAATCAGTCTGTGTTGTTATCTAGCGTAACCCAGAGTTATAACTCGTTTACAAATATTTTCATGGCTCCTGCTCTGACAAGCTTAGTTGCCTGGTGCCTCCTCTACAAGAATTTACCCCAGCAACCAGACTGGCAGCAAGGTCACACAACCAAATGAAGCTGTCACTTCTATTCCCTCAGCTTCTTTTCTCACACTTTTTACCTGTGGAACTCCCTTCCGTATACTTACTTCAATGATAGCTACATTCTCCAAGAGTTTAAATGCAATATCAAATGCCATCTCTTATCCCCTTGACTCATATCCTTCTCTTATCTTTTCCCAATACCTACCTGAATCTTGTTCTTCTCCCTTCTCACTCTTCTCTCACACAACTCTTTTCACGCTAATATTCCCATCCTTCTCTTGCGTATTCTCTGACACCCCTGTAACCAGTTCCACTTCAGTTTCTCTTTCTCTTCACCCTCCTCCAATGTAACTTTTCACTCTCCTTTTATGTAGCCCCCTGTGAGCCAGTAGCAGTACTGCCTTGCTTAAGGTGAAACGATTAAAAAAAAAATCTAGTGTAGCCCAAACTTATAGTTTCCTTTTTTATAATAGTTTAGAATAGACTTATATTTACATTTTATTCCTAGTATAAAGATCAATGTCTATATTTTTTTAATCTAGTTTAACCCAAACTCATAGCTACCTTTTTTATCCTTGTCTAAAGGGTAAATTTTGATTGTAGTATAAACCAGATCAATTTGTATGTTTTTTAATCTAGTGTAACCCAGGTTTATAGCTACCATTTTTTACCTTATAAAACAGATCAATACCTATATTTTTAATTTAATGTAACCCAGTGCTATACAAACCTTTTTATCCTTGTCTAAATTGAACCTATGTCTACATTTGATCCAGTATAAACCAAATCAATGTCTATATTTTTTAATCTAATACCCACAACATATTTCTACATTTTGACACAAGTATCAACCAGATCAATGGATATTTTCTAATAATCTAGTGTAATCCAGTTTTATAGCTACCTTTTTTACCCTAATTTAAATTGAACCTATGTCTGTATTTTGAACCTAGTATTAGCCATATCAATGTCTATTTTTAAATAAGCTGGTATAACCCAGAACTTTATCTTCCTTTTTTACCCCAGTATAATGTGAACCTATGTCTACATTTTGATCCTAGTATGAACCAGATCAATGCCTATATTTTTTAATCTAGTCTAACTCAAACTTATAACTACCTTTTTATCCTAGTCTAAAATGGATCTATGTTTATGCTTTGAACTTTTCTGTAAATTAAATCTATGTTTACAAATTTATTAATTCATAGTCATTCTTGTCCTGTTAGACTTGTATTTAATCTTAGATAATTTAAAAAGTCTTGAAATATCATTAAATTAATCAATCTAAACACCTCATTCAGTAATCAGGTTGTGGAATCATGTAAAATAGATTTTTTTTATTAGCAACTAGATCTAATTTGTAAAAATATAAACAACAGGGTTATTCCCCTTGACACACATCATCTGGCAAAATTTGAATGATGCATTCTTAAGGCTGTACTTTGACCTCCAGAGCTTAATTTGGTGAGATTATTAAATTATAAATGTTGCAAAGGTAAATTATATTCCACATTAAATAATCCAACAAGGGTTGATATTTGAACTATTTACAAAGATGAAGACAACAGTTTGAACAATGGAAATAATGTAGTCACAATACCTCATTTTAGAAATATAGACAAATGTTATATATCATGATGTTAAGCAATGTATCTGTAAGAACATAGAAGATGAAATCACTAAACAGATTTCAGTCAATATAGTTTGTATTCTATTCTTATTATTGCCAATAGGAAAGGCATAGATTCACCAACTCTACAAGGTTATTCACTAGATTAAACCATACTGCTGTTGCTGCTGTAAAACCTGTCAAATACTACTAAGAAGATCATAATCAAGTCATTTTCATTGGCCCAAGAAATGCTGTTCTCCCAATGAATGGTACTCGTCTGCTTTAAACTGATTAAGTAATTGAGACAATATGTTGAAGTTTTTTAACTGACAAATTGTCATTATTGTATACTGCATACAATTGCAAGAGAACAAATGAAAAATGCTGCCAGTGAGGAGAAAATAAAAAAGATATGTTAAAATAAAAATCTCTGTATTACCAGCATAAAAAAAATGAAGGCCAATTGTCTCTTTGTGGTTGAGAGAAAAAACCTGAAGGATGGCATGGTCAGTAGAGCTTGACTGTTGAAGACTGTGTCTGGTTGGTTGACTCAAGGCCACTGGTGAACTTGGCAACTGCCTGCTTACTACCTTGAGTGTCACAAGCAGTTCTTTTAAAACAGTTATGATAGATATTTAGCGTTTAATCTATGTATCTACTGGATTGTCCTCAAACATTTCTTTCCAATCACATTTGTCATTTATAATTCCCTTCTAGAAGAGGGAATTGACCTAGAGGATAGGGGAGTCAGTATTGTACAGGCCTGGCATTGAAGCTTGTGTCAGGTTGGTTGACTTAGGGTTATTAGTGAACTCTATGATTGCCTGACTTGAGTGAAATTAGTGGATTTTTTTAAGCAAGCAGGTGGATACATGACTTTATTTTGCTTTTTAGTGTTTACATCCAGTTGAAAGGTTTTGATGTAAATGTAATCGTAAAATTATAAAATTTGAAACAGAGTATAACATCATTATTATATGAATTATTATTCAGGCTAGCAGTCCAATCTTGGTTGTTAGATCACTAGCTTTCTTTATGTGACTTCATAGTGTTAAGTAGCTTTAATTGATTATTTTGAAGCTATAGGGAGATGGTTAATGTTTATTAATTCGGCCTTGTGTCGTACATAACCAAACTACCTACAGTTTACAAGTTTTATCCAGAATTATCAGAAGGTTTGGTTGGCAGCAGAAAGTTGGATTAGTGGAATTTGTGTAAAATAATGTAATATTGTAAGAATAAAAATATTCATTTTGAATGTTAAAATAGAAATTTATTGATGGAAAAGGATAACAAGAATTCGTAGAAGTAAATGCTATTTAGAAATATTATTAAGAACTTAAGAGTAGAGTTCATAGTAGTCCTTGTTGGATGTATGTTATCGTTGAGTAGGAATGTTGAGAATAATGAAGAAGTAAAAGGAATCAGCACATGAGAAAGAAGGAGAAGGAAATCGATGTTCAACGCAACCTATGTCCGGATCATGGATGATATTCTCCCGTTACATTTTAGTTGTGTCTCTCTCTCATTGCTCCCACTTGACTGACTGACACTGATTTATAGTCATCTAGATATTTCACACTGGATCACTAAGTCCTTTTACTCTTGCAAATTACTTCCATTGGTCAGAAAATCAATTTAACATCTACTCACAAAATCCGGTTTCGACTTTTTCTGTAAGCAAGAGGTCAATCCTTTTTCGATATGGCAAAACCATGATTTCACATGTCATTGTGAATTTTTGTAAAAGTGAAGAAGAAAGTTGATTTTAATTCTTAATTTCTTATCCACCACAATTTACACTATGTACATTTGGACTATTGTTATCATCTTTGTTGTTGTTATCATATTTCAGCCGTTATGCCCTCTGGCCTTCATCAAGTGGATATCAATTTGGGTAGCCTACAAGAAATTCTGAATTGAACCCTTTATTTAATCTATGGTGATAGACTGTTCTCATTCTATTGCCCATGTGTAGAAATATCTTGTCGAGTTCTTTTTTTTAATACCACTCAGTTATTGCTGGCTGTTTTCACTGTGTCCAAGTGCATTCTGTCTGACCCTGAGATTAATCTCATAATTACGATGTCACCCAATTTCACAAACTAATACATTAATCCACTAGACTAGGGGATAATAGCCTAGTGGAAGAGTGTATGTGAACTCACTGGAAGCTGATGAGCAATAAATAGGCAGTACTAAAAATAAGAATTAGGCAAGATATCCTTAACTATGGACAGTGGGATGAGAATAGTCAGAATTCACTGTAGGTTACCCAGATAATATACAGGGTGCCCCAGAATTAACTATTTCAATGAAATTAGGTAATTCTTTAAAAAGCTGACACAATATTATGCTTATTACTTAATTATGATACAAAACAAATAGATTTATAAATCTTACATCAAAACTTTATTGAAAATGTTCACTGTGTGCTCCATCTTTGTCCCTACAAATTTCAAATTTATCCTTAGAATTGCAAAACACTTTTTGAAGTATTTCAGGAGTTATTTTCTGTACTGCTAACTGGGTGTGTCCTTTAAGCTCAGCTAAACTATTGGATTTTTGGCAATAAACCTTTGTTTTTATGAAACCCCATGCAAAGAAATTGGGGTTGGGCAGTGAAGATGTGTACTTGTGCATTCATTATTAATAGGATTCTGAAAAGGAATGAAAATAAAATTTTAAAAAATTATAAAGTTATCAGCAATATTAGAAATTTGTACATTTCTAACGCATTCAATATAATGAACAGAAATAAAAGTGAGTTTTGCAAAAACTTGTCTGATTTCACTGAAATAATTAATTTTGGGAAACTCTGTATGTACACCTGATGATGGTCAGAGGGCACAATGGTTGAAACACTGTGATAACAACAAAGATGAGGCCAATAGAGTAAATAATGATAACTCCTCATCCCAGAAATGCAGACAGTAAGCCTTTATTGAATTTT
This sequence comes from Ascarosepion bandense, assembly GCA_037127315.1. NCBI lineage: Eukaryota > Metazoa > Mollusca > Cephalopoda > Sepiida > Sepiidae > Ascarosepion > Ascarosepion bandense. Next base: position 5,049,919 of record JBBBDQ010000330.1, read on the forward strand.
GAATATTGAACTGAATTCTTTACTCCATTCACCTTTCATTTTTAGGGGAGATTTCATATGACTCACCAGTCTTATTTACCTTTTATAATAATGGTTAATTTCTTCCATTGAACTAGAGCATGTGACTTTTCAGTACTACCCAACCCAAGGTTTGAACTCACAACTACCAGGCTTTAATCAATTAGTTTGTCTCTTGGATAATCCCTCATTTAAATTTTAGAGTCTTAAACCTTATATTTCTAATCAGGTAGTGGAATTTATCAGAGTCCTGCATCAGATGAAACTCTCTGAGTGAGCTGAGGATTGGATAAATGTATTTATTTAATTTCTTCCCAATTTTTTTCATTTGCTGAAAAGCAATTAAAATTTTTGTTTGATTAATATTGATCCAATTTTTATATTGTGCGTTGAGCTGGAAATGATTTCTTTGACGAGCATTTGTTGGTTTTAATTTCCACTGTGTTACAAGTCATCAGAGTTATGATTGTTTTTTAAAGAGCTCCAAAACATGTGAAGGGAAAACGCTGCAAAAGTTTATCTTTACTGCTACTTCCACGGAAAATGTTGATGAGCTTCATTCCTTAGTCTCACCAATTCTAAACCTCACAGCTAACCCCTGCCATACCATGTACGCTGAATTAAAGCATCCACATTCCCTTTGTATTCCATTAGTAAGAAGAAAGTTTAACTAGAACAGCTTCATTTCAAGAAACATACTTTGTGAAACCAACTCCCAAGAGGATGCTTTTCTAACTACAATTTTTACCTCTTCAATGTTAACAATTATTTTTTTGCACATATCTTCATAAACTGCACTTCTTAAGTATTATTATTGGGTAGCTCTTTGGCCTTGCATAACTCACAAAGGTTTCACTTGGAGTTCAGGCACTGCAAACAACTGGGAAAATTGTTAAATTTGACAAATAGACATTGTGAGGCCATATGAAATTTGTATTAGATCAATTCATTCATTTTTCATGGCTTATCAACTTTTTACAGGTTATTTAAAGCCAGAAAATATTTTTAGATTCTAACAATTTTTTTGGGTGGAAGGTGATAAATTTCTTTTGAGGTAATAATGGCTTAGTAAGATATATATATATATATATATATATATATTATACTCTCATTATGATTGAGCCCTCTGGAGAAGAAAATTTTAAAAACAGTTACCACTTCTGTGATTTACGCATTACTCTTCAGTAAGGAATTGAGTTCTCCCACTAACTAGTGCATTTATACACCACTATATAACCCGCTAAAATTTCTCCTCTCTCATTCCATGCATCTATGGCTTAGAGAGTAAGGACTTCGACTGACGCCAGTTCTGTTGGGTTTCAATCCCAGCTGGAAGCAGGTGGATCTCTAGCTACACTGATGAGCTGTGATACAGTAAAACAGGCTTGTATATGGATGACTAATATATATATAAAGCTTTAGTGCAAAGAATTTGTCACTTTAACTGAGCAGGTTATTGCTAACTTCGAAGTTTAATGAGGACACTATTATGATGAGTTCAATCATTGGGGCTGGGCTTATTTTCTGCTCCTTCACTCATCGAGGCTGAGTTTATTTTTTGATATATATATATAACGCAAAAAATTTGTCAATTTAACTGAGCAGGTTCATGCCAACTTCAAAGTTTTGTGAGGATACCATTATGATGTCTACTCATCAGGGCTGACTCTTTTTAGATTGTAAGAATTTTTTGAGGAAGATAATAATGGTTTAGTGATATATATATATATATATATATTTTTAAAAAATCTGCCTTGATGAGTGAAGACATCATAATGGTGTCCTCATGAAAGTTTGTAGTTCATATGAACCTGTTAAAGTAACAAATCTTTTGTATTAAACTTATCAACGCTCTATCTTCCCCTAATATTGAGCACTTCACAATAAAAAACCTGTTTACCAAAATACCTTTTTAGCAGTAAAACTACTGAAAAAACAATCATATTGGGGCTAAACATTATCACAACTCAACTCTCTCTCTCTCTTTCTCTTTCTCTCTCTCTCTCTCTCTCTCTCTCTCTATATATATATATATATATATATATATATATATATATATGGTTGAAACCTGAGTAGTATTTGCTAAGTATATATATATATATATATATATATATATATATATACTTAGCAAATACTACTCAGGTTTCAACCATGAGGTATCTTCAGGTAGAAAATCTTCTGCTTGAAGATACCTCATGGTTGAAACCCAGATAGCTTGGTGTGACAGCTTGTTTGCTAAATATATTTTACTCTACTTTCTTCTTGCTGAATTTTCTATCAAGAATTTTTATTGCATCATACTTTGGAAGTGTTTGTTTTCTGCTTTCCTCTGTTTATACATATATATCAATAAATATGGCTGATAAGAAAAATTTAATTAATTTTTTATTAAGTTTTTCCATTTTGTTGGTGATAAGGAATATAAAAATTGTTTTTCAAAAACAAAACAAAATAAAATTACAATGTGTATATGTGTGTGTGTATGTGTGTGTTGTGTGTGTGTTGTGTGTGTTGTGTGTGTTGTGTGTGTATGTGTAGGTGAATAAAGATAATAGGTAAACTTAGCTGATACATTTCCTCCTCTGAGAGACTTTATCAAACGAATGCAAGAATTTTGATTTGTAACAACTATTTATATACGAAAGCAAAAATGTTATTGGTTTGCTAAAATTTTTAAGTTTAGGAATGCTTATAAATGTTCATCATTAGCTGAAATGTCAAACACGTTCCTAAACTTAAAGATTTTGACAAAACAATAACATTTTTGCTCTTGTATATAAATACATGCTCCCAAAAAAATGCTTGTATTTGCATTGATAAAGTCCATCAGAAAACAAAACACATCAGCTTGGATAAGTTTTCCTTTTGTCTCTATTTATATATATATATATATATATATATATATATATATATATATGTATATTTTAATAAACATATATGTCATACTAAGATGCAATATATATATATATATATATATATTGCATCTTAGTATGACATATATGTTTACTAAAATATCTTTATATATAACACATTTTTGGTATTTATTTTTTGGGTCATGTTAGCTCTCTCTTGTGAGATCTTAAGTATATGGTAAATATAATAATGCCTATGGTGGGCTTTAGAGAGCAGAGAAAACAAAGATATTTCTTCAAACTTTTCAAGCATTCGAGTAGGAAGATAAAAGGGCCCAGGAATTACCTGGGGGCTTCAGAAAAGGCCTGCATTCACATTATTCACATCAGTTGTTTTTGCCATTTGTTTTAAGAAGTGTTTCTTTGTTAGGCATTCATTTAAGAAAGGTTTTTTTTAGTTACAGTGTTGTCTCGAATTAGCAATGAAAAAGAATGTTAAAAAGAAACTTTGTATCACCAGATAAACTTTTTTTAGACATTGATTCACACTGAAATTGCTTCCTTAGATTAAATGTTACTGTATATTGTAAATCTCCTGGCAAGACAATGTTGTTCATTAAAAAGTCTTTTTTTACACTAATACATATCTTATAGACATCACAAATTTTAAGCTTTAAATGTCCATGTAAAAAGAATAGACAGAGCACTTCACCATGGTTTAATGTTAATAACCTAGTCTAACAGAACATCATTGTTGTAGCAAGTCTGATCATCATTGACTGCCTCAGGACATATTAAACTAGTGAAATAACCAAAGTGTCCTGTCAGAGAGAAATTGTTAAATAACCCAGTAAACCATTAGGAACACAGTCAGAACATACTACCCTGAAACCCCCCATCAGGGATGAGTCTGATTGGAGACCTTATCCTGTGCTTTGTGACCCTCACTATATTATGAACATTTGCTTTTTTTTTTATCTACATTTATATACATTACAAATTAAACTAAGCACAACTAACTATTTAGGGATGAAAAATTTTCACAGATTTTGATATCATTCTGTGTTTTTTTTTTTCCTCAGCCAAATCCATGAATTTGTTTTGCTCATACTAAGTCTTAATAAAACACGATATAAAATTCACTATTTCTTATCCATGATGTTGAATGTATTAAAATTATTCAATTTTTAACAAGAAAAATTTCAAATTGATGTTAAAAACTGCCATGAAACATTGCTGATTTACTTAAGATAGAATGATCAACTATGACATGTCTTTAATTTATATTTGGATTATAAAAGGACTTGTATTTTTATAGTGGTGATCACATCAGGGTTACCAATTTATAGATGTTCGTCCACGTAATCACATTGGAATCACCAATTCATAGAAAGAATATTTGTGAGTTTTAATTTTTGGTTTGGCCTTGTTAAGTTTCAAGTCCACTATAAGAGAGGTGTGAAAATAAGAACAATCAAGGGGGTGTTTATAAATAATCATTTATATAAACATTAAATAATTCTGTATTATACAAAATAATAATAATGTCCATATGTCTCATACAAGGTTGATAAGAAGAGTTTATAATAGTTCTGTAAAGAGAAAAGTAAGTTGAATGTATGAAAGCATTAATGACGATAAGGGTGTATGTAGGAGTGGGGGTATAGTTGAAGTCAGGATGTCTTTGATGTGTCCACTCAGTTAAATGTTCGTTTCTTCTTTGTGTATTTACAAAATGTTCGTTAAAGAAAAAAGACAGGTACAGAACGCAACAGAAGGGAGAGGTTAACAAACGTAAGTCACCCGGATTTAGGTCTCTAGGGGAATGGCTAGAGGCTCTCTGAAGAAAAAGACAAAATCATGTGTACTTATACATTTTTGGAAGACAAAAGAGGATCACTTTCAAATATATTTTTCTGTTCTCTTACTTGTTAATATATGTATATTTCTTTTAAATTGTTTTTCAACCAGAAGATCTGTGTGGATTTTCATGCGCAGATACTCAAGGAGATAACTTCCTGCTCACTACAAGATCAATTGTATTTGATTTTCTTAGTTGAATTGATCACCTATATTGCATATGATCCATTATTGTACATAACTAGGTTACAATAAAATTTGTATTTTATATGAATACTACCTTATGCAAATTGAGATGTAGTGGGGGGGGGCGTCATATCAGATTCCGGGAAGGGGCACAAGATCGTTGCACTGACCCTGATTAGGAACTTTTTAAATTAACTTGTCTGCTCATAAAAACAGGGAAGAATATTTTAAAATATTTTTTGTAAATTAGCAGCCATTGGATCTGTAAGAAAACTGTAAGCTGTAAGAAAATAGAATGCATGGTGTATGAAAAAGAGACAACTGAAGCTATGGAATACATATTGGGGATGTAAAATTTAAGCAGTTGCAAAAAGTTAACTATGATATTGTAATAACTGACGATGGAAATTATGACACAGAAAACTGACGGTGCATAGAAATAGCAAAAGATTTCCTTACAGAAACTAAGCAACGTATCAAGATATTTGAAAATGTTTTTAGAAACAAGAAAAATAGTGCTGAATTGTATTGTAACATATACTCTCGTCTACATCAGCCAATACTGAACAATCTCCATACAAATGAATAAGAAATTTTAAACGAAAAACATGATGACTGATGAGAATACCATGAAGAGAGCATATGAGCAATGAGGAAGTTTAAAGAAAAATAGGAATTAGAAGCAAATTGATACTGACAGGTGAAAATTTCTAGAACTCATAATGAAGTGGGCTTGAGAAATTTGATACCGAATATTGAATGCAAAAGAAACAGTGAGAAAAGGGGAGTATCCTATTTAACGTGTTTGCGTGAATTTTTGACAGAACAAGACAAAGACAGAAGGTAAAAGGTAAAAAAAAGTTACTTAACACAACAAAAGTCAGGTAGTTAGGAAGAGCCACAATCGCCACAAGAACAGAATATCCTATTTAATGTGTTTGTGTGAATTAACAAGAGAAAAAAGACAAAGGTAAAAATGGTAAAAGGTTTAAAGTTAATTGCGGACAAAAGTCAGGAAGTTGAGGAGAGCCACGATCGCCACAAGAATAGAATATCCTATTTAATGTGTTTGTGTGAATTAACAAGAGAAAAAAGACAAAGGTAAAAATGGTAAAAGGTCTAAAGTTAATTGCAGACAAAAGTCAGGAAGTTGAGGAGAGCCATGATCGCCACAAGAATAGAGTATCCTATTTAACGTGTTTGTGTGAATTAACAAGAGAAAAAAGACAAAGGTAACAATGGTAAAATGTCTAAAGTTAATTGCGGACAAAAGTCAGGAAGTTGAGGAGAGCCATGATCGCCACAAGAATAGAGTATCCTATTTAACGTGTTTGTGTGAATTAACAAGAGAAAAAAGACAAAGGTAAAAATGGTGAAAGGTCAAAAGTTAATTGCGGAACAAAAGTCAGAAAGTTGAGGAGAGCCATGATCGCTCATGTCCTTAAGGAACACTGCACATAATAGAAAATGCTTTATAATTAACTCGTGTATCCTAGTATTTAGTAATGGTTAACAAGCTTGCTTTGTATATATTATTACTAACTAAAATGTGTTGTGTTCTTGATTGATGCTCCACTTCTGGCCTTGTGTCAGACTTAACAAAGCTTCATCAGAAGGGGAAGAAGGATGTTAAAAGAAAGAACGCACATGTCACATCTCTACTTGAACTAAAAAAAAATGGCTTTTGCTTGCAACTTAATGCAAAAAAAAAAAAAAATAAAATAAAATAAAAATAACATTCTTGACAAAATTTGACATTTCCCCAGACATTTTTGACGGGTTGACAGATGAACAGTGCTTTTAAAGTTCAGTTTAATACAGGGAGATGCTGAGAAGTTTTCAGCGTGACCAAGTATTTATTTATTTTTTTTAATAAATGGAGTTGGTCAGAAGGGATTTTTTAAAAGAAAATTCTAATATTCAGGAAGTAGGTGAGATCGAGTAATTTTCAGTAGCTCTGCTAAATTACCACACAAAACACAATAGAGAAGAAAAACTGAAAGATAAATAAAAAAACAATGATACAAATAAAAGATTAAACATAAAAATTCTTTTGTCTGACTTGATTAAAAAATTTTCGCAAGTAACGACAGCCTTACCATTAATAAGGAAAAAAGTGGAAATGACAAATCAACCAATGGAGATAAGATGTAGCTAAGTGAGAGAGTTTTTTTTATTTCAAGTGATCATCACGGTTCGATTGCTTGCTCCTTCATTCCAGGATATCATATATCAATCGAGGGAGACTGAGAGTTCATTCGGGTTCTAATACAAGGTAGTAGTCGAGATACACTTGTGCGAGAAAATCAACATGCATATGTAGTCGAGTAAGACTAGTGGGAGAAATATTTCATGAATTATTGCATTAAGTGCAACACTGAGATCCGAAGGCATATTGGTATGGCCAAGGATGCATTCTAGAAGCTAAATAGGGTATTGAGAGGCAGGAAGATTTCGCTGAAAACAAAGAAGAGAGTACTGGACTGTTATGTGATATCTGCCCTTTAGCATGGCCGCGAATGCTGGACAATCTCATCAAAGATGAGGAAAAGACGTGAAGCAACCGAAATGAGGTTCCACAGAAGGATGATGAGGATACAATGGACAGAACATGTGAGCAACGATGAGATTTTGGAGAGGATAGACACGAAAAGGAAACTGATACTTAACATCAGGAAAAGACAGCTGAAGTTTCTGGGACATGTAGTGAGAAAGGACGGTTTGGAGAATCTGATGTTCATGAGACAGATAGAGAGAAAGAGACACAGGGGAAAACAATGCGTGACATACTTGATGAACTTGAGCAGATGGATGGCGGAGCGGGATTTGAGCGGTATAACAGGAGAAAGGCTGTTAAGTAGCTACAAAGGATACGCGGACCACTCCTTCTATAAACCGCTTTTTTCGATTATCGTTTTCGATATTTATCGGCACAAAACCTAGCTAAGAACACTCGCAGACGCTTATAGTACAACTGTGTAAATTTGCAAGAAAATCGGTTCAGCCGTTTCGGAGTCTATAGGTAACGGACACACACACACATACACACACAGAGACAAAGTTCCATTTATAAATAAGTTTAGATAAAAGTCTAACCTAACGATATGTCTAAAACAGGAGTAACTTTCGAACTGTTTCACGCTTTTCTGATTAAAAAATATGGTAGTAACGCATCAACACTTCATAAACAAAATATTTACATATGAGAACTATATTTTTATAATATTTTTTAATCATTTCAATCAGTGCAAGGCAGTAACGCCACTACGACACAAGGAGCTACTGAGTGTGAAAGAATAATAAAAAAAGAAAAACATTATTAAGGTGCGAGAACAATAGAAGGGTAATCCGGAAGGCAGTGCATAACGATTGACATTAAAATTTTTGAAGATCAAATTTGACTGCAAAAAGCATGGAACCGAAAGTGAGTTCCACATGCAAAAAAAAAAAATGTGAGAGAATAAACTGTTAGCATAGAACTTACTGTTACATCAGTCAATTCAACTGTAAATTGATGAGACTTTGTTGCCAATCTAGTCAGTCAGTTAAGTGCCATACGTGATACACTCTTGGACGATCATGTCTCGAAAGAGACATGACTGACTGGGCAGAAGATTATCCATAGTGGAATATTTTTTCTGGTAGGTGTGTCACTTTTTTGAGAAATGTCCAATGGCTCTATCGACGCCTTCATCATCTTCTTAGATTAAGATGCCACCCATTCTGACATCACTAGCATCGATTTGCAATTTAAATTGTTTTGAAAAATCTGGAGTTGCAAGAGCTGGGCCACTAATGAGAGTTGACTTGATTCTGTTGACAGCCTCAGTACAAGTTTCACTCCGCTTGTATTTTACATCTTTTTTCAGGAAGTCGGTGAGAGGACTTGCTATTGATGAGAAATTTTTACAAAATTTTCTGTAGAATCCAACCATACCAAGAAATCTCATTAGTTGTTTTTGTTAGTTGGAATAGGATACTTTAAGATAGCATCCACTTTTGCTGTGATAGGCTTAACCTGTTCCTGGTCAACAGTATGACTCAAACAATTAAATGTTACATGACAGAATTCACTCTAGTTTAGGTTCACACATAGGTTTGCTTCTTCCAGCTTAAGAAAAATTGCTTGATGATGCGTACATGTTTGTCCCAAGTCATGCTAAATACAATTACATCATCTATGTAGACCTCACATCCCTGAATTTCGTGTAGAAGGGAATGCATCATCCTTTGAAATGTTGCCGGCGCATTTTTCATCCCGAACGGCATAACCTTATATTGGTATAAACCATCTGGAGTCACAAATGCTGAAATTTCTTTGGCATTGTCAGTTACGGACACTTGCCAATAACCTTTCATTAAGTCAAATTTACTTGGGGCCGGATTTTATTTTATTTATACCTTTCCTTCTAAGAAATTAGCTCCAGCATTATATTATTTTATTTACTCCTAATTGGATCTAAAATATCACATGGTATGTCTACTACTACGTATGCACAATATTTTTAGGTATCTACCTAAATTATGATGTCTAGTAAAACAACTTTTCTGATTTGTATTCTATGGTTTTGTATTATATGCTTTAATTGGTGTGTTTTAAGACATAAGCACTTTGTAGCGTGTTACTGGTTTATGAATATTTTATAGTTGTGTCAAAATGTTTATGTCATAGGGGCTTCTTATTTATTCCTTTTCTAGTCGTAGTAGGATTCCGTTCTAGTGAAGGGCAATTGTATACTGTTGCAGGTTAACGGAATTTGTCCTTGTGGTAGATAGCCCACTATAAGTCATAAAATGATTATAAAATCAAGAAAAGCAAATTGAGTTGAAAATAACATTTATATATATACATATATCAATTAATGTTTTACAATTAAAGCAGTACTTGAATATAAAGGTCCAATGGAGGTTAGAATGTTCATGGCAAATAATGAGCTGAAAGAGATAAAAGGCTTAGGAATGTGGGGAGCGGAGGTATGTGAGGAATGTCTTTGAAGTAGTCGCTCCTGAGGTCAGTAAGTACTTTTGAGACAGTGGAGAAGGAAAGAGGCAAGCATAGTAGCCGCTCGACTTAAGTCAAGGGGAGACACTGGTTACTCTCGCCTGTCTGTCTGTCTGTCTGTCTGTCTGTCTGTCTGTCTGCTGGGTGCTTGTCTGTATCCGCCTTTTATATCTGATTTTTGGATCAAAAGCAGCTCGTTTTGAATTTCACATTTGTATTTGATTCTGGGCTTCCCATTGGCTGATAAATAAAATTCGCGTAGGCTCACAAAATGGAAATTTGATATTTGATTAATTTTTATTTTTCAGCCGGAACATCTGCGCAAATACACCTGCCCAGAGACGATTTTTGTTCATTTGCTTTCTGGTTGTTATAGAGCAAACTTCCGGTCCCTCGGTTTTGCTCGGTCAGTATCAGCACAATGTACCTATTAGTGAACACGACAAGAGAGACTCTACAAAGAGACATTTTCTTGCTGCGTGAGCAAACACAGCCTCTTGCAACATGACGAGCCCGATTTGGGTGTAAAGACAGTTTTTGTAATATTCACTAACTCATAAGGCACAAAACACATTTCTACACTTTGTTAACATTTTCTCTTTCTAGAAAATAAAAATTTTGTTTACATTCTTCCAGCTTCTCTCTAGCTATCTCTATTTTATTTTAGGTATCTCTAAATTAAGTACCGTCACTCATTTTTGATAAGTAACTTTTAAATTGAATTTTTAAAAATAAAAAAGTTTTCTTAAAATTTTTATTTTAGTTTTAATTGAAAGTTAAATGATTAAATTTACTATTTCCAGAAAGCAAAATATTCTGGTATATTTCAAACAGAAATTATATTGATTGTAATCTAAAATTAATTTTTCAATATTGCGGCCATTTTTGAGCGATCGACACATTTGTAAACAAAAGTTAATTCTCAGCTTTAAGAATCTTGCAAAAATAAAATATACATCTGTGACACATTATTTTTGGAAAATTAGCAAATTTAATATTAATCTGATTTACACAAGTATTACTTATGTATATGATTAAATTTAGAATAAAACTATTTCTTAAACGCAGAGTTCAACTTTCTGACCTTTCCACCGTTTGTGTTGACAGATTTATAGATGCCAGATAAGATAAAAGTGACATAATTGTACAATTTTTTCCGGTGAAGGGAAGAAACTCTTACACACATGACCTTTTAATTTACACATATAAATTACCATACAAATACAACTTCAAATGCACAAAACAAAACAAAAAAATTAAAATTATTTTAAAAATAAGGAGGCAAAACTATTTGTATTAAACTTTTTAATTTTCGATTCGGATTAGTAAATAAATAATCTTTGCTTAATAATTTCATAAACTAACCCCAACAAATCTTTAAAGTATTAAAAATATTTTTGAAACTTTATAAATTGTTAAAAAGAAAACAACGAAAACAATTCTTTTAAAATTTCATTTTTAATCAAAAATCAAAATAATTTTTCTTCAGACTACCTCCACTAAATCTCTAAGTAAAAAAACAGCATAGTATGAATAAAAAAAGGCCCCAATCTTTAATAGAAACGAACTTTTTCCATCAAAAAGATCAAAGTATCTTTTTATTATTTAAAAAAAAAAATTAATCCCTTCTAACACGTTCGAAATTTTGGTAAAAATCTTGTTTTAATTTTAGTTAGCGGGTAACCAAAACGTTACAAGAGTTTACAATGAAAAACGTAATACATAAACAGTTTTTTTTTTTTCGGTGACAAACATTAATTTTGAAATTCTTACAATCAAATAATTGTCGGATTTTAATAAAATTTCAAAAATCTGCTTCCAATAGTAAAATAAAATATGCAAATAACTATACATAACATTATTTAAGTTGATAAGCTTTTAATTGCTTAAATATAAATTAAGGACATTAGTCCAAAAAAGCGATATGTAAAGTTTAAAACGCGCTTTTAAAAATGAAAAATGTTTCTTGAAGATTTTTTTAGTTTTAATTTCAAGCTAATAGATTAATTAAATTTAATATTTGCAATAAGCGAAATACTTTGCCATTTTTCAAACTGAATCTAAAATTTATTAGGATGATTTTTTTAATTGATAAAAATGACTAAATTCGGCAAGAAGATCTTTATTAAAAAGTCTTTCAAAAATAAAATATATTTTTCTGAAATGTTATTTGATGAAGATCAGCTCATTTAAAATTTAATTAATCAGATTTTTTAAACAAATAAAATATTATTAACTTTTAATTTAAAATATCGTAGAAAATTATTTTTTGGCACAAAGGTTGGTGTATTTATTTATTTTAACATTAACAACTCTTTCGATAGACTTTGAAAAAATGGCAATTTTTTCTACGTGTGCGGACATAGCTGCAACAATTACTTGACTAATAACGTGAACGCTTTTTATATAATTTTTTAACTACCCAGTTAGTCTTTCAATTTTAGGAAAATATTCTAAGTAATCGAATAGCTTATTAAATTTTAATGTGCTTTTTTGCTTTAGCCTCTCTTAGGAAATGTTAAAAAATTAACAATGAATTTTAAATTTAATATCGTAAAGCGGCGCCTTTATTTTCTGGCAATCTCATGTATGGACGTTCGTATTCATAAAAACGGCATGTGTATATAGACACAAAAAAAAAAAGAATTAAAAATTATTTTTCAAATACTGGAAGGGCGCTGAATTTTTTTTTTTTTTTTCCATCTGTTACCCCTCTACGTAAATTCATGAAATTTTAAGAAATTAAATTTTGTTGGAAAAATTGGTTTTAGTTTAGTTTTTTTTTTTTTTTTTTGCCATTTATGATTGGTATGTAGTGAACAAAACAAGATTTACACTCAAAATTCAAATCTGACTCATTATTGGAAATAAACGAATTTTTTCGAATTTACAAACTTTGCTTAACACACACAAAACTTGCGAAATTTCACACCTCGGTGCGTAATGTTTGACGTCCAATGGAAAGGCCAGAATAATCACATCTGGGAGTGAATTCCCAAAACGAAATAAAAAGACGAAACGAGATGACCCTCGTCAGTGAGTTATGATGAGAACAATTAACACGTACCCTTGACAAACGAGAAGCGATCGTCATTATTATTGCCCCTCCCTTCCTCTCTCTCTCTCTCTCACACACACACACATACCTCTTCTTCATCGTTCACCTCTCACCTCTTGCCTTTCACCATTCACACTCACTGAGCGATAACTTCAAAGACATTCCTACCAAACAAACGCTCATACATGCACACATACTATGAACTCTTGGTACCCTTAATTTTCGTATTGAACATTAACATCTACAATTCATGTTATCCTTTTCTTTCAATAAATTTCTATTTAAACATACAAAATGTATATTTTTATTCTTCCACAAATCCACACATTCTAATCTGCTGACAACCTTCTGATGATAACGAATAAATAAGTTGTAAGGAGTTCGGTTATGTAAGGCCGAATCAATAAAGATTCACCTCCCTACGGCTTCAGTTAGATATAGTTCTTACTTAATAACAGTCACCTAACCACTTCAAATTAATACACTTTTTAAAATGAAAACAATTCTTGTAAAAAGTCATTATTAATTGAATTTCTTAAGACAGTAGCGCCAATACTATGGACATATTATTCATAATAGAAACTTAAAACTTTTTTCTAATTAAATAATGTCTTTGTTTGATTTCATTTTTTATTTTACAATTCAAGTCAGATTTTCTGTAACTGGAGGTTCTGTTTTACAAAAAATTAAGGATTTAAATTCTCCATATGCCTATAATTAATATAAACATTCAGCTTGCAGAGAATAGGAATTAAGAATAACTCTCTTTTCTTCACTGTTTTCAAATTCACGAGCCTGTGCAAAAATAGAAAAAGAGATTCACTTCGAGCTAAATAAAAGACCAAGGCAAAGTTTAACAAGCCTACATGAAAATCTAATTTGACCAATGAAAAAGGAGTAGCTTGCAAACTGAGAAAAAGTAACGAGGCGATGTCAAATCGCTTTTTGATATAAATAAGCAGAGAAAGTTGAACCAAGCGAAGTGAGAGAAAGAAGGGTAGAGTTCTAGGCATTTGAATAAATTCAAATTACACGCTGCTACATTATCAGCTCTAATAAAGAGCAGGGGAATTTCAAAGAACTCTATTCAACTCTTAAACTAAGTATCTTAAGATATATCTTTTTATTCATGTTGAATACAACCGTATAACGTTTATGTGAGAAACGAATTCTCTTAATTTTTTTTAAGCATTTTGGAATATTACTTTGTGTCCGATAATTTAATATGAAATTTTTTCTTCTTGACAATTCATCGAAACTATGAACTTTTAATGTTTGATTACTTGTCCTGAAGCAAGCGACTGAAACTTCAAATCTGTAAATTTGTAAATAAATTCTTTATCTTGTTTCGCTATGTATAACATGTGTGTTTGAAGTGGTAGGGATGTGGTTGAATGTTTGTTAAATTGGCCTTGTGCCTAACATAACTGAACTCCCTACAACTTAAGAGTTTATCAGAAGGTCATCAGAAGGTGAAAGTTCGGATGTTGGAATGTAGAAGAATAAAAGTGTTTCGTTTGTATGTTTAAAGTAGAATTTTATTGACAGAACTGAATAACATAATTTTGCAGAAGTTAAGTGTTCAAAGAGAAAATGTAGTAGGTAGTTAAATGTTCCAAGAGAAATAGTAGTAAGGAGGTAAGTGTATACAGAGCTTGTAGTCGTAAGTAGCAGAATGTGTGTATGTAAAAAGAGTAACAGGTTAGTAATAAAGTCTGTGTTCCTTTCCTTTTTTATGGCCGGCAAGAAAGTAAAAAGGAAGGTGAAGCAATAAAAGAAATTGTACTTATCAGACGTTAATTTTAGGAGCCAGTTGAAGTATTTTGTTGTTGTTGTTGTCGTCGTCATCGTCATCGTCTTTGTTGATTGCGAGAATGTTGAGGATGGAGAAGAAGAGGTAAAGGAAAATAGCCACAAGAAAGAAAGAGAACGAATGTGTGACGGGACCCTATGTCCCAGTCAGGATTTAAGTTTCTTTAGTCACATTATAGCATGTCATCTTTAATTTCTGCTCCCATCTGATTGACTAATTCTGTTTTCTTTCTTTCTTTTTATACCAAAAGATCTTTTAACATAGGACTGTTAACTATTCTCTCAGTTTTGCAAATCGCTCCCTTTTATTGGTCAGGAAATTAATTTAACATCAGGTCGCGAAATATGGCTTTGTTTTTTTCTTTCAGGACTGTGTCAATCATTTTTCTATTTGTCAAAATTAAGATTTCACATGTTATTATGAATTTTTGTAAAAAGTGAAGAAGAGAAGAGAGTTACTTTTAATTCCTTCTTCCCTACATGTTTCCTCGTCATTATCCCTTCTTCAGGGTGTAGAAAAATGAATGACTTGAAATTAAACAGAAATTAAATATGTAGGGGAAATAGATGTAAAAGAACATTTTTACCAAGATTTTTTAAAAGAAAGAAATGTTCTAAAATAACTTTATTCATTTGTGAATGGTTCTGAAAGTTTTAAAATCTGACAACAAACTTTTGCAAGAATTTTCAAATCACTGTCTTCTGCATTGCAAAAACATGCTAGAATTTTCCATACAAATTTGTGGTCAGCCATTCACACAAGAAAAACAAAAAAATTTACCGAAATTTTAAAGGTTTCAAAGAGGATTTTAAAAAAATATAATTTAATAATCAAAATCCTTAGTCTTTCATCTTAATATAGCAATTTTGAGGGTAGATATTTTATTGCAGCATCTTTACATCATGTATGCTTAATTTTTAGTAAATCTTTGGAGGAACCTGTTTTTTTTGTTTTTGTTTTTCTTTTCTTTTTTATTTATTTTTACTGTTTGGATAACAGGTACTACAGAGGCTGCCTGAATATATTTGGTAAACCCACCTATTCTATTACTTACTAGCAGTATAGACCGGCGTTGCTCGGGTGTAATGAAAGCTTTAAAACTAATCCATGGTCCTGGAGCTCAGACTCTTTGGACGTTGGCATGAAAGACTAAAAAAGCAATAGTTGTTTCCAGTTAAAGCGAAACCGTAGACTGAAAGAAAAATGAATGGATATAAGTTAAATTTTGATTTCCTGGTATCGATATCAAATATGTTTTTTTCATCGTAAACTGAATTTTGATGGCTAAATAAGTCCTCTGAGTAAATGGTATTATGGCTGAGACTAAGAACTACAATTATACCTATTTAGAGCCAAACCCGAAGCAAAAACTAAAATAAAAGGGCTGAAAAAAATACAGACATACAGGCAGATAAACAGACACGCACACAAACATCTTGCCGTTTATATATATATATATTATTGATTTTCTGCATTATTGTAAGAACTGCAACCTTGAAACTTCTGAATATCGTTTCTTGTATCTTTTGTGTCTTTGTCTATGAGTGTATCAAATTATATTAAAATCGGACCACTCCTTCTATAACCCGATTTTTTCGATTATCGATTTTCGATATTTATCGGGGGTACCTTGACACAAAATCTAGCTAAGAACACTTGCAGATGCTTATAGTACAACTGTGTAAATTTACAAGAAAATCGGTTCAGCCATTTCGGAGTCTATAGGTAACGGATACATACACACACACACACAAACAAAGTTTCATTTATAAATAAGTTTAGGTTGTCTGAACGTATGAGATTCTAATTATTTCTCAACTATATTTTGAATTATCTAATACTGAAAACATATAGCTATTAATATTGTACAACAACTTTGTAATATAAAAGTGTCATAGTTCACTCACAGAAAGTTTTGTATGAATTTTTGTCAGTCACTTGATGTAGCAAATAAAAATCTATTGATTTTGTATGGATAAGAAATTAATTAAATTCAACCTGCTTCACTTTTACAAAAATTCACAACGACGTGTGAAGTCGAGGTTTTCCCAAATAGAGAAAGGATTGACCAATGACCATGTGCTTAATGAAAAAGTCGAAACCAGATTTCGCAAGTAGGTGCTAAAATGATTTTTGCAGAATGGGAGCAACTTGCAAGATCAAAAAGGACTTCGCAAGCAAGTGCGAAAAATCTAGATTGCAATAAAAGAACTTCATCAACGTCAATCAGTCAGAGAGTCATTGGGAGCCGCGAGACAAACATCTAAAATGTAACTCAACTTCAAGCGACTCAGACATTGTTCTCTTTCTCTTTTCTCCTTATATCTCTCAACAATTTTGCACGAACTCTACCCTTAACTTCTTAATAACGTTTATAATTGAACTCCTACAACTCATGTTATTCTTTCCTTTTAATAAATTACTAATTTTAACATACAAAATGTATATTTTATTATTCCACTCTTCTACACTAATCTACACATTCCAACTGACAACCAACCTTCTGATGAAAACCTTCTGATGATAACTCTGCATAAAAATTGTAAGCTGTATGGAGTTCGGTTAAGTATGACACAAGGCCGAATCAAAGAAAAAGTTAACCAGCTCCCCATACACTACACTGGTGACCCCTACGTGATTTCCAAGAAGTTGATAAAACTCAGGCAAAGTCACTGGTGACCCCAACGTGATTTCCAAGAAATTGATAAAACTCAGGCAAAGTATTTCACTTTCATTTTCGCCATTTCACTGGTTATTATGTGATTTTATTGTCAGACCATAAAACAATATGCGCCACTTTTTATAGTTTACTTAGAACCTCTTCAAAAATCAGATGTGAACAAGGATATCTGTCAATATTTACTTACTGTGTACATTTACAACATATCATTCAGAACTTAGTAACTAAACTGTATACCACAATCGGCTTGTGAAAAGCAAACAGATATTTGCATTTTCCCAGAAGTCATTGAGGTATAAGTTAAGAATGATTGCTTGATTCACAGTCCTTCCCGTCTTTTGAGCAGAAATAGAGGTTTATCCCTTGCTTTCTGTTTGGGATTGTGTTTCCGTTTCCTTCACCTAAAGTCTTCTCATTCTCTTTTTAATTCTCAGTAACCTATTGCGTCTTTGCTTGTGTTGAAATTTTTTCTTAATCATTTCCCCCCAAGCAAAGCAGTACTGCCACTGGCGCACAGGGGGCTAAATAAGAGAAGAGTGAAGGGTTACATAGGAGGAGAGCAAAGAAAAAGAGGAACCGAAGAGAAACCAGTTACAGGGGGTGTCAGATAATAGGCAAGAGAAGGATGAAAATAGTGGTGTGAAGAGAGTTGTGTGAGAGTATAGTGAAAAAGGGAGAAAAACAAGATTCATAGGGAGTTGGGGAAAGGATAAGAGAAGTATGGGAGTCAAGGGAATAAGAGATAGCAATTGACGTTGCATTTAAATTCTTGGAGATTGTAGCTATTAGGAAAGCAAGTATAGAGAAGGCAGTTCAAGAGGCAGGAAGTGCAAGAAAAGTAATTGATACAGTAGAAGTGACGGCTGTATTTGGTTGTTTTGACTGTAAAAGGGTAGGACCTTGTTGCCAGTCTGGCTGCTCGAGTAAATTCTTGTAGAGAGGGCACCGGGGAGCTAAGCTCGTCAGAGCAGAAGCCATGAAAATATTTGGAGAAGAGATAGAGGGAAGCCACATCGAGTCGATGCGAAAGTGGCTGGAGTCGAGCTGCCAGGTCGGGATTGATTACATTGCAGATTCTCTTCTGGAGTCTGTCAAGAACCCAGAGATGAATAGCAGGGGCACCTGACCAGATATGACAACAGTATTCAATGCATTGGTGGATGGTTGATTCATATATATGCAAGATGAACTCAGGTGAGAAAAACTTCCTGGCCTATCACAGTGACCCAACTTTCCTAGAAGTAGATTTAGCTAATGATTCAATGTAGTCATTCCACCTGAGGTCGGTTGAGAGAGTGAGGCCAAAAAGGTGCAGTGTATTGCTTACAAGGAGAGCAGGAGGGACTGTCTATGGTGGTTGACAGATAGCAGCTTCGTTTTGGAAGCATTAAAGTTTACAAGCCATTTCTTATCTCAGTCCACCACATATTGTGGGTCCTTCTCAAGATCAACAGCAAAGTTATCTTTGTCCGTATTGGCAAATTTCTGACTAAGGTGAGACTAAATGGTGGTGTCGTCAGCTTAAATGCTTACTCGGGATTTAATCACATCAAGGACATTGTTGATGAAGATCAGAAAGAATGTCGGGCCTAGGATGAATCCCTGGTGTGATGAGATCTGGAGACGCCTTTCATTATGCGGTTTGATAAGAACGATTAGATCAGATCAAGCAAGCGTCCAGTGATACCATAGCCCTGTAGCTTGAGCAGAAGGCTGGTGTGCCAGACTCTATCAAATGCTTTGGAGATATCCAGGGTAACAGCTCGAGCCTCGCCGTTTTTATCAAGGGTCTGGTATATGTACTCTGTGATGGTCGTTAGCAAATCAGTAAAGCGGAAACTATACTGTTTGTCCGAGAATAGTTTATAGGCGGTGAGATGTTGAACTATTTCAGCAGAGATGATAGCCTCAAACACTTTGCCAAAAATAAATAGGAGGTTGATAGGCGATAATTAGAGGAGCCCGTGTCTTCTCCTGAGTACATGAATGCAGGAACAACAGAAGAGGACTTCCAGCAGGCAGGAAATGATATAAAAAAAAATGAAAGTAAATATTTTTCAGTTTTCAGTGTAACATAATAATTCTTCGATATTGCACAATATAGCCACTTCTTATGCTATTGAGACATTCCTCTGGATGTTATTTATGGCACCCAACTCGTTCAGAAATATTACCTTTCTCTGATTAATGACTACAAATATCTTTGAGCAAATGAAGTCTGTAAACCTTTGTGCAAATTAATTAAAACAAAGCGAATAATGTCTTCTTAGGATCTTTCACATTTTCCCTGATGACCTATATCTGTTGGTGCTGTTTTTCTCTTCCAACCACATCTTTTACGTTTTGGACCAACAGGTCCAGTTTGTTTCCTTCCCTTGATGACACAAATGACAGTTGAAAAACTGACACCAATAATTCTGTGATCTCTCTGTAAGGCTTCACAGTGTGTTCCTGCAGTGTTACAACTTTTGTATGCTTCCTTGGAGTAGCGTCCATCACAGACAATGGTTGTTGGACAACTAATTGACAGTCGAGACAATTGTGTCTGGGTATGATAAAAATCTCATGCAATCATGGATGACGCAATATTTTTCAGTCAAACAAATTTCATCATACACTCTGAAAATAGATTCATTCATAGACACCACCACAATAGGAATCGATTACACCCTGTATTCCAGTGGGTCTAAAACTGACCATATGGTGAAAGAAAGCAAACTAAAGCAGTTGTTTCAGTTAATTTACACAAGGGTGTAGGTTTTAGCAAAAAGAAAAATCCTTCTTCCAACCTAATGAACTGGTGCTAAAGAATAACAACAAATTTTACTAATATTTTGGTATTATTTCGAACTATTGTTCTCACCTTGGCTGATATATATGTTATTATAGACCCAACGTTTCAACCAAGTACCCTCTGGTCATCATCATTGACTGATATGGATTATCTGTTGATTATTGTGTCTATATTAACGTTTATATCAACCAAGATGAGAACAACAGTTCAAAATAATACCAAGATATGGAAAATCACTCATATCAGAAATAAATACTAAAATTATGAAAAGTGGCATAAACCCACTATCATAATCAATTGTCAAAATCATCTGACACTGAATATAAAAGGCCCCAAAAATACACCACTGATGTCCTTCGAGGCAGTGGTGTAGTGGGTATAAATGTGTTACTCCCATCTATTAGTCATGAGTTCAATCCTTGGATCTGGTAGTGACGCACTAATCCCAACAAGAAAAAACAATAATTTCACAGGATATATCACAGTAATCCATATCACCAGAGGGTACTTGGTTAAAACGTTGTGTCTCTAATAACATCTATATCAACCAAGATTCAAACAATAGTTCGAAATAATACCAAGATATTGAAAATTACTCATCTCGGAAATAAATTTTAAAACTTTACTAAATAACAGAAACCACATTACTTGAGGACTTTCAACAATAGCAACAACTAACGCATGTAACTTGTAGTGAACAAAACAACTTCTAGATTTAAAAATTCAAATGCTAAACACTTACTCATTGTTAGAAATAAACAAATTTTCTCGAATTTACAAACTTTGCTTAACACACACAAAAAACTCACGAAATTTCACACCTGTTTAACCTCTAATGGAAAGGCCAGAATCACATCCGGGAATGAATTCTCAAACAAAATAAAAGACGGCCAAGTTTGACCCTCGTCAGAGAGTTAAGATGAGGAGCAATTAACATGTATGCTTGACAAATGTCAAGCGATCATTATTATTATTGTCTCAATTTTTCTCTCTCGCCTCTCACCTTTCACTTCCTTCCTCTTCATCGTACTTGATAACTGAACGGAACCTTTTAAAACTGAGTAAATACTTCAAAGACACTCCTACCAACAATATCACTCACACATACATATGCACATACATTCCTTTCTACGTACACATGAACTCATTCTTGCAAGGACTACTACGAACATTTTAACAACCTTGTATCAACCAAAAGACATTACTTATATTTGTAAAAATCTTAATTAATTGATATGTGTACAAATTGTTGTTTCTATTTACAATTTGATCTTCTTGTTTTGTACCTCTTTTATAGTGGGCTATCTAACTAACAAGGCCAAATCAAACTAATCTGTTTCAACACACATACACTTCAATATAAAAGATAACCCACTATAAACACAAAGAGAAAATATGGGCATCATCAAGATGTTGACATTCCATTGTACTTCAAACACATGTTAGGATGAAACCCCCATTAATTAATGATAATTGTTTGTGAACCCGAGAAAACTATTTTATTGAAAAATTGTTTTAATAAAAAGATTTTATTACTTTCAACTGACAGTAGCACTGATTGCTCGGTTAATGAATGCCGAATGTTTTTATAAAGAACCAGTTAATATTACCGTTACCCTTACCAAACAGCTAATATGACTATTCAGAAGAGCTGCAATACTTAGTTCCTCCAATTCAGACCTTCACAGATGCCATGCCATGCCATGCCTGCAGAGTCCACCCATCCTTATTCAGTTCGTCTTCCAAGGAGAAATTTCCACTTAGACAGCATCTTCCTCAGAAACATTACCTTGTGAAACAGACTCCTGAAATGAAGCTTCCACAATCATTTACCCTCTTCGTCTAGGCTCAGCCATTATCTATTCTATATATCCTCATAATATGCACCTCTTATTCTTTCCTTTTATGCCCTGACAACAACCACACTCAGTAACCCCCTATCTTTAGTGGCTCTTAGGCCTTGTATTTGGGGAACAATTGTATAAAAACAGATGTTAAGAACTGAAGCTTCAGATAAATGAACAAATAACATGCACGTATAGATCTTATTTTTGATGTAATTGGAAACTCTCATTGTTATTATGATACAGTGCTGAGAATGATGTGGCTTGTCATTTTACCCACTCCTGGCTTAACTGACACCTAAACTTTACATACACTGATGTGCCAAAAGTCATAGGATAACAGTATTTAAAAGCACAGTCAATAGCATTACCCTGACATGATTGAATTTCCTAAATATATATTAGTTGTGCTCTAACATTCGTTAAGTCAGAGTGAACACTAGGTCAGCTCATGGCAAAGAGACGTGAATTATCTAAATTCAAACAGGAAATGACAGTGAGTGCCATATGGATGAGACATTCCATCTGTGAAATTTTTGGTGGCATTTGACATCCTTTGATCTACAGTGTCACATGTGCCGGGGAATACTTGATTGAAGACATTACTACCCACCACAAACAGTAGAGTGACTGACCATAGACTCTTAACAATTTAGGACCAGAGATGTCTGGCTAAAACTGTCCATGGTAAATGCAACTTATTCAAATCATACCCATATTCAATGCAGGAGATACCAGAGGCATATCCAGCCAGTTAGTTCAGCATTCTTTAGTTTCCCTAGGATATGGGACCAGAAGACCCATCAATGTGCCCCTGTTAACACCATCACAGGCTCATGACATTGCTAAAAGGATCCTGGAGAACTGGCAATGTGTGGCGTGGTCCAGTGAATCACAGCTGGTGATAGTGTTTGAGTGTGGTACAGATCCCATGAGGTCATAGATCCCAGCTGTCAAAAAGGTACCATGCAGGATGATTGTATTTATATAAAGGTGAGAGATCCGTTCATGTTATACAGGTTGGGTCTACTGATCCACCCAACCATTTCATGGACTGCTGACTATTATATTGCGCTGTTTCATGACACCATAGATTCCAACAATGATGGGGTGTTTCAGCAGGTTTATACTCAGAGTTATCAGGTTCAAATTACCTATCTGAGGAATCCCAACGAACAATCCAGCCATTTTGTTTGTCTAGCATAAACCCAAACAAATATTTATAAAATATATGGAAGAGGTTGCTTTGTATATAAGGTCCTGCACTTACAAATTTCAGAATACTAAGAAACCATCTCTCCAGGGGTCTTCCGAATGTTGTAGCTCAATTCGAGGAAGAATAGACTGGACCCAAAATTGAAGATCTCGGTTTGCTGATAAAAAACACCGACATGGGCATATAAAAAGTATTCAATATTTGTTATTATTATTCTTTTTTCTATAGTGATGTGTGGTGTGGAGTTAGGGTTTAGTTGGCATTAGGCACAAGCACGAGTTGACAACTTGACTGCTGTCTGCAACTGCTAAAGTCAATTCTCTCTGCAAAACTAAAACTGACTCTTTGTGACAGCTGACATCACTTAAAAAGTTACAACATGAGCACCTGTTGAATTGATATTACATTGAGTTGGTTTACTTCACTGTAGTAGAAAAACTTATCTTATGATATTTGGCATTCGGTCTATAAGACTTAGGTGATTTTTCAGATGCTTGAAACTCATTGTACCTTCTTGGTCTCACGTTTTTTTACTGACATGAAGTGGAATGATCATATTGACTCAATTGCTAGATCTGCTGCTAAGAAAGTTGGTTCATTGTGTCATGCCAATCATTTTCTTTCATCATTTTTTAGGTGCTTCACCATAAAGATCCGATTTTCATATCTGCACTGCTTATAACCATACCACACTGAAACACCAATTCCCATATGATCACCAAAGTTAAGCAATGTCAGGCTTGGTTAGTAACTAAATGAGTGACTGCTTGAGAATACCAGGTGGTATAAGCTTATATATGAAGTAAGATGTGGATGGATAATGGCTTGGATTTGGAAATCTGAAAGGCAAGTTCCAATTCCAGTTTGTTATATTCACTTACACCTCAGAAAAGTAGGAATACTCCTGTTCTCCCCCAGCGATGTGTTGATTATTAAGACTTGTATCACTAAATCATTATCTCTAAAAAATAACAAGAATTCTTACAATCAAAAAACTATTTTCTGGCTTTAAATAACCAGAATAATGTTGATAAGCAATAGAAAACAAATCACTAAATCAATGGTAACCAGTCTACCGCACAAAGTAATGGCAACCTACTACAGGAAAATCTTCTGCCCAGTCAGTCATGTCTCTTTCAAGACATGATCGATCAAGAATATATCACGGTTTGGCCCTTAACTGACTGATGCAACAAGTAAACTATGAAAGTTTTTCATGTTTTAACTAAAGCCTGGACCACCTTGAATAAAATGGATGTAATCTGGATAACTAATCTACCAGACAACTTCAACTGGATATTCTTTTGAGTTATTGTAGTTAATGTATGGTACCACTACCTGGACTTTAACTAAAATCCCTAGAGTCTAATCTTGAAGGAACCTACACTCAGATGCTGAGAGCTATACTTTACATCTCTTGGTAACAGCATCCGACTAAATCCCAGCTCAATAGACCCATCCCTGATATTTTTAAAAATGCAGAATACACTTGCAGGAAACTGCTGGTGAGCAAAACAAGAACTTGCGAGTGATCTACTGTTCTGGACACCTCAACATGGAACAAGACGAACTATTCACCCAACAACCACCTACATTGACCAGCTATGTTATAACACAGAATACCTCCCTAATGATCTTTTGACTTTAATGCAGAACTGTGATGATTGGCGTGATAGACTCATGAATGTTAAGCTAACTCAATCAAAAAAATAAAAATAAAAATGAAAAACACAGTATAGATACACAGGGTGCAAAGGGTAAATTTTATATTTTTAATTTCACACACATTTTATTTTGTATTTTTTTATTTTATCAACTGCACAATATAGTAGAGCAGTCTGGCACAATTCACTCTGACAGAAATCTGGAAACTGTATGCTTTACTGCTTGGCATTCATGCCGAAATCTCCAGTACAAACATTTCAGTGTGTTTGGGTGTCAATCTGAGGACAGTGCAGAGGATTCACAAAGAATTGAATGATATATCCAGTCCACATCATGGCATTTAGAATGATCACTAGTGATGGCGACATTATAACTTCATTCATCATCCCATAGGGTCTCACACTTAATACAGAGACCTACATCAAGTTTTATGAGAAGGTAGTGTTTGCCTTGGGTCAAGAGGTAGCTGCTGGAAGACCCTATATCTGGCAACAGGACTCTACACCATGCTAAACAAGCATGTGAACTCAGTCATGGCAGTCAGACAACTTCTGCAACCGCATCACCTCTTACATCTGACCACCATCTCCAGACTGCAACCTCCTTGATTATTACATGTGGGTTGCAGTTGAGCAAAGTGCCAACATAACTTCTTGTAATACCAAAGATAAACTGAAGCCAAGGATTATGGCAGCATTCAAAAAACTTAAACAAGGAAACCATCCAGAAGAGTTATAGGAAATTCCAAAGACATCTGGAGGTTGTGATTGAAGCCAATAATTATTTTACTGAATATTTTTTCTCTTTAGTAATTTAAGATGCTTTTTGTGCAATTTTGGTATATATAATTACATTTAAGAGTAGATGAATACCTGTTCTTGACATTTTCAGTCTTCCCACTCACTATATTGGTTTGCTTGTCTGTACTGAATTTCCTCAAGATGGTGGAAAATATTAGCCATTGCAGTTGAAGAATCAACCCTTAGATTTGCTAATTGTCATTTTAGATTTTCCTTAACTTGAATTTGCTTTGAACAATTTTTGTCAGATTTTGGTCATTGGATTTATCATAAAGACTGTAGTCTGAAGTTATTCTGTCCGATTATACTAATATTAGTTTAAACCACTGAAATCTAATAAAAACTATTTATTTCCATAATATATACTCAAACAGAAAATAAGTTACTGAGGAGGGAAATGTCCACATTGGAAATATCAAAGTAGCTTCACAGAAATCACTGAATGATAAAGAGGGCATTTTGAAAATATAACTAAGTTGAGAATTAAAAGCAAAGGAAAAGGCTTTAAGAACTTATTTCCTCGAGGAGAACATAAACTAAAAAGAGTTATAGTGAAACAACCACTTTTCACACTCCACCCACATCTATTGAACAGGTGAAGAGGCTCATCCTTTGTTCCTTGTTTAGGATGTGGTTTCCGGCTTTCTCTTTTCCAATCTTTCACTCTTTTTTTTTTTTTTTTTCAATTGGAGTAGATAGACTAAACTATCGCCCGGTTCACACTCCACCCACGTCTATTGAACAAGTGAAGAGGCTCATCCCTTGTTCCTTGTTTAGGATGTGGTTTCCGGCTTTCTCTTTTCCAATCTTTTCACTCCTACGTAGCCCCCTGCGCTTCAGTGGCGTTACCGCCTTGC
Source organism: Ascarosepion bandense (assembly GCA_037127315.1). Classification (NCBI taxonomy): domain Eukaryota; kingdom Metazoa; phylum Mollusca; class Cephalopoda; order Sepiida; family Sepiidae; genus Ascarosepion; species Ascarosepion bandense. Next base: position 5,076,564 of record JBBBDQ010000330.1, read on the forward strand.
TCGGGGTGATATGATTAAAAAAAAAATCTGTTAAAATGATATGTCAGAGTTATTTACCTCAAAGCATAATTTAGATGTCTGTCTCTCTCTCTCTCTCTCTCTATATATATATATATATATATATAAGTGAACATTGATGTCAACACTCAGAGACGACAGACTGTTCATGCTAGGCGCAACCATCAAGCCACATGTGTTGGGTTTTTCCTTGGATATCTATATATACGGGTCAGTGGTGCATTGTGGGTAATCCTTCTAACAGTTATTTTGGCATGAGTCTCTATTTATTTATATGAATTTATGTGTTTTCATATTTATATTTATTTATTCTTTTTGGTTTTCGATGTGTAATTTATTTATTCATTTAGTGTTGTTATTTATTTATTCATTTATTTATTTTATTTCTATTTCTATTTTATTTTCTCTATTCTAATGGTTGCTATGGCGGCAGTGGTTTGTTAATTTATTTATTATTCGCTTAGATTAAATTATTTGTTTTTCACTATTGTTTCTTTTTTTATTATTTTCAGTTTTCAATTTTTAAGTAACATAGTAAAAATTTGTTTTCATGTCTGCATTTTGAGATGAGTTCAGATTGTATATTTAGTAGTTTGTTTTGGTAATAAGAGCAATTTTTCCCTCCAAACAAAGTCTGCAGGTTTTGGATTGGTTGCTGTAGTCTGATGTTCATTTCCGTATTTTCCATGAAAATTTTGGTGTGATTTGGGTTTTGTTTTTAATTTCCCAGATATACTTAGAAAGCATTGTGCTGTTCACATATTTATTAATTTTGAAGGATGTTTTGTGTGCGTAATTTCTTTGTTTCCATAGTTCTTCTGTTACTCCAATGTATATTTTTTCGTCATTATCTGATGATAAACAAACCACTACCACCATAAAAACCATTAGAATAGATAAAATAAAATTAAAATAAATAAACAACAAATTCAAATAAATAGATTAAACTGTTATGGATATAGATAGCCACACACACACTTACACACATATATTGAGATTGGTCTTTGCCTGATCTGAGTCAGTTTTGTGATAGCAGGTCAATGTTAGTTGACCCAGATACCCTGAGTAACAAATGTCTAGACAGGAAATAAACAGAAGCTAGACATGGAGGTTGCAAAACAGCAGGAGCCAGAATTTTAGCCAAAAATCAAATCACTTGGAAAGCAAGATTTTGAAGTTAGTTGCAGATTGCATCTTGAACGAACAAGTCATATTTCCTGAGTGGTGATAAATGATGAATGAAGGGAAAACACATTTGTAGCGTAATTTGACAAATTCATCTTAAACAACTCCGGATAAGAAAAAACGAACTTATAAAATTCTTATTCATTAAAACAAGAAGAAGACGCAGCCGAATTGTTGTTTATCAAGAAATGGAAAAAAGATAGTGACGAAGATAAAGGAAGAAGCTGTAATGTTACTTGTGCACTGATTCCTGTTTGTTCGGAGAAGAGAAAGAAAGAGAAACCAAACTGTTTATCGAGAAAAGAAAAAAAAAAAGAGAGAGATAGCGACGCAGAACAGTCAACATATAACGGGAAGAGATTTTGAAGATAAGAATAAGCAGAATACAGAAAATACGATGCTGGTTTGAATAATAGAATAAAGAAGAATGCAGATATTTCAGAAAATTCGTATGCTGAAAATACGACAGTCAACTGAAAGAAAATAGAGACAGTCGTAACTACATATATTTCAAGTGGACTGCGTTTGAGTCCGAAGCTGTATAAAGAAAGTGGAGGAAAAAGAAAAGAAAAGACATTAAGATAAGAGAAAAGGAACTGATATAAAGATAAGTTATTATATTCTTAGACCCATGTTAGAACACGCATACACTTCCACGAATATTATGTTACCACATACATCATACCATATGTTATGAATCATATTTGTTGATATGTGTTGTAAATTGTTATTTCGATTACGTTGGGTATCCAAATATAAGTTTTAAGATTCAAGTCATTGGACATTCTTTCATACTTAATTTTTTTTATTTTAAATATTTCATTACTTATTAAAATTTCCATATTAAAATCATCTCGTCTTGTCATTCATCCTTGATTGTTGGTCAGCGCATGTGTCAATATTGAAGCAGACCTGGGAAAGTTTGCCATTCGATTATATCAATCATGCAGCAATCTTATTTTATTATTTTTATTTATCAATGTCTACTTGTCATAATATAGGACAGGTAGCCAGTATCTGTCCATAGATGTGGAAATGTAAATATTCCCGAATCGACGTGTAATCATCTTGAAGGTTATTTTCTAGGCAGGCATATGACAAAACATCGAAAACCGAAATGAATAAATAAATATAAATGCATAAATATAAAAATAAGGATAATTCATCTAAATAAATAAACCACTCCCATCAAAATAACCATTAGAAGAATTACCCACAATGCACTACTGACCCCGTATATATAAATAGCCAAGGAAAAACACAGGTGGCCTGATGAGTGCGGGGAAATAGTCTGTCAGCTCTGAGTGCTGACTTGAATGTTGACTTATATATATATATATATACTTTTATATTTACATACATTCTATCTCTGATATTGAGCACTTTTGTAGTGAACAAAACAAGATCCAGATTTAAATTTCAAAACTCAAAAAATTCCTTCTATATTTGACATCTTAATTCGAAATGTTTTTTGGCTAAAAGAATGCCGGGAGACATCTAAAAGCAAAAATTCAAATAATCTTCAATCCACAGAAACAATTTTTTACGGACTTTTTTGCGAGCCAACACGAAGTTTGTTCGTCCTCTAATGGAAAGGCCAGAATCATATCTGGGAGTGAATTCCAAATGACATTTTCCAGTACTGGATGTACTGGTATTTGGTGATTTGCTGATTATAAGTCGATTTTCGAGAAATATTTTTTGTTTTACTGTAGAATCACTTCTACATGCATGTACATACCTATATAAATATTGCCATGCACACACGTTCATACACATATACCCACACACACTTACGTGAGGACCGCACGTGAAACTTTCTTTTTTCCCGCGTTTATTAAGAAATATATAAACTGATTTCCACACGTGTTTAGCCAGTTGGAGGCTGTTTTTCGGAGCATAAGTCCGAATACCGTTCGACTCTTCCCACTCACATACTGTGCTAATTGCATTCAGCAATTAGCCACATAAAAATGTTTCTCTCTATCTTATAAGAACATTTCAATACATGTATAATTATATTCACTACTATTCAGTACAAACATATTATTTCTTTTCAGGAACTCTTCTAACATGAATATTGAGACAATATCTTTAATATCTAAGAGAGAACTCTTTTCACAACATCTTACATTCACAAATTATTTAGTTCTGTAACCTTACTTAATACAATGTTGTTATATTCGTTACATTGTGCTTTGAGTTGTTTTATTTATAAATGTGATGATTTGGATAACCAACCTTCTTTTCATCCCGATGACATATGTGAAACAGCAATAATCTTAACTTTTCGATTATGTGAGTATAATTATATGCCTTTCAGTTTGCAAAACGCATCCAGTACTTTCCAAAAGATGATGTACAGTATTTTTCATGGCCTCAAATGTACATTCACTTATGGATGACGAAGATAGCCATTATAAGCATCATGAGGAAGTACTACAGAAACTCAGTGAGAATAATTTTAAAATCTCTCTTTCAAAATGTAGATTTGTTGTTACCGAGCTCGAATTTCTAGGATTTCACATCTCAGCTGATGGACTTAAACCTAGTTCAAAAACACTTAATGAACTTATGCCATTTCCTCAACCAAATGATTCTAAATCCTTACACAGATTTATCGGAATGGTGAATTTAAAAAAAAATTGTTCTAAATTTCAGCAACATAATATTACCAGACAGAACGAATGCATTTTAAACAAAAATCTAAGACAATAACGCTTACAAAAGAAGAGATTGAATCTTTTAAAATATAAAGAACTGTTTAACAAATGTAAACACTCTAGCTTTTCCCGATTCGAAGACTATTATTAATTATCAGCTAATGACAGATAGTTCGAATCATGTCATAGAAGCAACACTTCATCAAATGACAAATAATCAACTCATCCCTATTGGGTTCTTTTCAAAAAATTGTCACAAACCTAACAAAAATATTCCACGCTTGACAGGGAACTATTAATTAACTGCATACCTAGTAGTACTGCATTTTAAACACTTAGTGGAAAGAAGAAATGTATTATTAATGACTGACCATAAAAGCCAGTCTCCATTAAAGTCTGATAGACAACAACGATATTTCAGTTTCATTAGCGAAAAATCATATCCCACATAAAAGGCTCACAAAATATTGTACCTGATTGTTTATCACGAACAGGAAATGCAATCAATATTGTTGATTGTAACCTAAAAGAAATAGTGACACACCAAAATAGTGACGATGAAATTTAAATTTTCTATGATTGTTCGAGACCATGTACTGTAAACAAAAACAAAGAAGTGCTATGTGACGTCTCATTACCTTTTCACGACCTTTTGTCATGCAAAAGCTAAGTAAATTGGTATTTGACAGTTTTACATAATTTATCTCATCCTGGTACATCAGCCTCTATAAAACTCATAAAAGCAAGATATTACTGGCTCGAGATGGTCAAGTCGATAAAAACTTGGTGCAAGAAGATGCCAACAGTACCAGCAAGCGAAAATAACATCACATACAAAAAGTAAAATGCAACCATTCAAATTACCCTCCAGCTGCTTCCAGACAGTGCATATTGATATTGCTGGGCCCTTAACACCAGTAAAGAACCCTACTGATCCTTATTTTTCATCCTTTCATTATATTTTAACATGTATTGATAGGAACATCAGATGGATTTATAGCGGGTTATCCATATAGTGGAAGACCGTTCTAGTGAAGGGTAGTAGTGTATTGTTGAAGATTGAAGGAATTTGGCCTTGTTGTAGATAGCCCACAATGTCATAAAATGATTATAAGTCAAGAAAAGTAAATTGAGTTGAAAAATAACATATATATATATACATTTCAATTAAGGTTTTTACAATTAAAGTAATACTTGAAGTATAGGTCTAATGGAAGTTAAAATGTTAATGGCAATAAAATGCTGAAAGAGAATTAATGCCTAGGAATGTGGGAGTGTTGTGAGTAAGGAATGTCTTTGATGTATTTGCTCCTTAGGTCAGTAAGTAGTTTTGAGACAGCCAAGATAAGATGAGGGAGAAGGGAGGCTAAGATAGTAAGCCGCTTGACTTAGGTCAAGGGGATACTGATTGCACTTTGCTCTCTCAAGTCTGGGTCTGTCTGTCTATGCTTTTTATTTCGACTTTTTGGTTCACAGGTGGGCTTCCCATTGGCTGAAAAATAAAATTCGTGGAGGCTCGCAAACTGGAAATTTAATATTTAATTAATTTTTAGTTTTCAACCGGAACATCTGCACGAAGCCGGCGGCGCACCGATGACTTTTTGTCATTTGCTTTTTGGTCGTGAGCATGCAAACATCCGGTCCGTCGCTATGCTCGGTCGGTATCACCACAGATTGTATCATGCCCAATATCGGAGATCACAGCAAAATCAGTATCAATAGCTTTTGTAGACTTATGGATCTCTAAATTCGATGTTCTACTTTACATTGTAACAGACAGTGGAAGCCAATTCGAACACTGAATATTTCACAGAATTATCAAAAATAATTAGTTTTCACTGACTGAGAACAACTGTATACCACCCGCAAAAAACAGCTTAGCAGAAAGAGCATATAGAACTCTGAAGACAGCAATAAAAGCAAGGAAAGAATCCTGGCTATCAGCTCTTCCCATTGTGCTTCTTGGAATCCGGATAGCACCTAATGAATCCAACCGTTCCCCATTTATTGCATTAACGGGAAGTCAAGCTCATGTTGCACAATTTTAAATTGATCCTACTAAAGATGAAGACATAGAATTAAGAAACTTTCACATCAAGATTTTAGCTGAAGAGATGTAAAAATTTGACATGGAAAATTTTTCTGGCAGACATTTGCACTCAACACCTAAATCATATATTTCTAAAGATTTACAAAACTGTGAATATATTTGGCTGAGAACGGATAGAGTACGAAAACCTTTAGAAGCTCCATACACAGGCCCATTCCAAGTAATAAGCTGACATGAGAAATATTTTACGATCAAAATATCTGAAAACATGCATAATAATGTTTCCATTAACAGTCTAAAATCGGCATATATTTATATAAAGATACAAAGAAAGTAAAGGCATTCTGTCGAAAGAAATCCGGAGCTGAACGATTCCCAATCTCATGTCGATGGAGCTCATGGTGAAAAACAAATAACTAAAACAAAAACCAGTAGAACCATTAAATGAAGAAAAGTAAAACACAACACACATTTTCACTCAGTCAGTCAGTTAAGTGCCATACGTGATACACGCTTGGGCGATCATGTTTCGAGAGAGACATGACTGACTGGGCAGAAGATTATCCCGCAGTAGGTTGCCATTGCTTTCTGCAGTAGACTGGTTGCTGACCAAGGCTATAGAACCCAATCTGTCCTGTTATTTAACCCATAACTGGAAGAAATAGACGGATTAATACCTTTCCCAAGGGTATTTGTGTGTAAGTGAAGGCAATGAATTCAGCTGGAATTCGAACTCGGCTCCCCGATGAAACCAAAAACAAAAATGTACAGAATTACACTTTGTTATTTGAACAGGAACCTATTATAGGTCACCTATATGTAGCAAGTTCGAATTCCAGTTGAATTCATTGCATTCACTTACGCGCAAATACCCTTGGGAAAGGTATTTATCCATCTCTTCCTTCCAGTTATGGGTTAATAACACGACAGATTGGGTTCTGTAGCCTTGGCTGGCAACCAGTCTACCACAGAAAGCAATGGCAACCTACTGTAGGATAATTTTTTGCCCAGTCAGTCATGTCTCTTTTGAGACATGATCACCCAAGCGTGTTTCACGTATGGCACTTAACTGACTGATATGTAGCGAACAAAACAAGGTTCAGATTTAAACTTTAAATGCTAAGCACTGATTGATTGATTTTTGTTAAATTATTTAAAAAATCGAATTTACAAACATTGCTGAGCACACACGCAAAAAACAGATCCAAAACAAAACTCAATAAATTTCTTCTACATTTCACATCCTGAGGGGAAACATCCCTTGAAACATTTCTTGATTTGTTTTATACATATATATATATATATAATCTTATGTATATATATATATATATATATATATAATCATATATATAATCTTATATATATATATATATATATATATATATATATATATATATATATATATATATATATATATATATACGATTATATATATATATAATCTTATATATATATATATATAATTATATATATATTTTATATATATATATATATATATATATATATATAATATATATATAATCTATATATATATATAAGATTATATATATATATATAATCTTATATATATAATCTTATATATATATATATATATATATATATATATATATATATATATATATATATATATATATAATCTTCTATATATATATATAATCTTCTATATATATAAATATATTTATATAATCTATAATATATATATATATAATCTTATATATATATAAATATATATATATAAGATTATATATATACATATATATATATATATATATATATATATATATATATATATATATATATATATGTAATGGTTGTTACAATGTTTTTAAATTCATAGTATCACTATAGCTATTTCTAAAAAAATCACCTGAGGATGAAGCCAAAATATAATGGGCTGGCTTCGAAATATGAGAAATTTTTTGTGTAGTGATACTATGAATTTAAAAACATTGTAACAACCATTACAGTATATTGGTCTACATTTGTATCGAGCACTCTTTATAAAAGTAAATGCATGAACAAAAAGGTAAATAAACCTACGAGTTCAACAACTTAGTTACAATATATATATATATATATATATATATATAAATATATATATATATATATATATATCATAATCCTTGATAATCTGGGAACAGAGATTAAAAAATATGTTTGGATAATTCAAAATTTTGTATAAATGAATACCTAAATTATAAAAAAATAAGGAGAAGTCAATTTTTAAAAGAAATTTATCATTAAAGTCATCAAATAATATTTACAAATGCTTTGCTAAAGATTTTGTCTAGTTTATTTTTTTTTATTAAAACATGTGTCAATTTTGTTTCTTTCTAGCTGGCTTCACTTTTTTCTCCTGCTATTGAAACTGGGTTAAAATAGATATTGTAAGGATGGCTTCTACTTTAAAACACAACCAACTTATCAAACAGTCATTGCTCCAGTATTTGAAATTGAAATTTTCAATATTCAGTATGATTTTCTAAATTCTCTAAAATACTTCTCTAAAATTGAATTTTATTTATTTAATTAAAGGGTTTAGCTCAGATGATGAAACAAATTTTCAGATGATTTCAATTTTTTTATTCATTTCATGTTTGGATAATCAAAGTCTGCAAACTCAAAGTGACAAATAATTGGAATAGTACTCCACTGTTACCTTTTGCTTTTTAAAAATTTTTAAAATATTTCTTGTTCCTATTTGGAATTCATTTACACCTTGTAATTACTAACCAAAATATTTTTCATAAGAACATATGATCCAAAGGAATCATCTTGACAAAATCAAACATAAGACATTGTTCTGGGCTAAAATTTACTTGTGAACAAAAAAAAAAAAGAAAAAAAAAGGTTAATAATTTAAGTATAGTTTAAAAATAAGCAACAATGTAGCAAAATCACAATATGTCAGGCAAAAAAAATGAATTCTAATTTAAACTTATGATCACTGATCTGACTATTATGTTTTGCATTTCTTTGCATGGTGGTAGTCGTAGCACAGCTCTCCGTGTCCTTTGTGATGATAGAGTTTTCTGTGTCTTACGTCTTCAGTTATTCTCTATTTATACTTATACAACACCTCCCTGAACTGGTTAGGTTGTACACCCTTGTTTTTTCTTTTACTACTCTTGATTATTTTTGTATTGTATTGTCCTTCCTCTTGTCTTTCTTGTTTTCTCTTTAATGGTGATCCTGGCCTCTCTTCATTTTCTTCTTCATATTCATCTGTCTTTCCACTCACTTTCTTCCATTTCCTGATCTGTTCCACTTCCTGTCTATTCTTGTTCCTGACCTTCCATTTCCAGCTGGATGATGATCCAGCTCATTTCTGCTTCTGAGATGATCTGCATGTGCCAGTATATGTTGTGTTCTTTTTGTATCAACAAATTTGCTTCTTTTGGATTCGCCTCTTTATTCTTTCTCTGCCATACCTTTGCTTTTGTTGCAAAGGACATAGTTATGGGGGCTCTGATTTGTCTTCCCATTAATGCTGAAGTGCTCAGTTTTCTTGTCGTATGTTGAATGGATTTGTAACGGAGTATTTTTGGTAAATATGCTTTAATGTTTTAATCATGTGGTGAGAATGCTTTCAATCCCATTTTCACCTTTTGTACCATTCTTTTTGCAATGCCATTAGACTGTAGGTGATATAGTGGTGTCTTGTATGAGATGCATTCAATTTGTTTTAACCCCGCATATAAGTTCTTATTGCAAAATTCGGGTGCATTGTCAGTGATTATTGTCTGGGGTACTCTATTCCTTGAGAATATCATTGTTAGTATTTGCTTTATTGTGGGTTAGGGTCCACATAGATCATGCACATATCAGAGATAGGGGATAATTCTTAGTATTAGTGGACTCATATTCAGGATGGCCAGAACTCTGACAACTTCTGGCCATCCTGAATATGAGTCCACTAATACTAAGAATTATCCCCTATCTCTGATATGTGCATGATCTATGTGGACCCTAACCCATGGCTCTGCTTCCTCGAGCCATGTGTGAATTTTTGCTTGATTGAAGTTTTTATCTACACATTTTGGACATCTCTTAACGTATTCCTCTACGGCATTTGAATATTCCAGCCACCATGTTTGTAACTTTAGTTTTCTTTGTGTTACTGTTATGCCACAACGTACATCACCAGGTACTCCTTTTAATATGTCCCTTCTCAGTATTTGTGAAGTTACTATTACATTGCCATTGCATGTTATGCTATTTTCTATTGTTAGTTTGTGCTTTGTTTCCTTAAAGAGTCACTCTGCCATCATTTTGAGTATATTTATAGGAAGAGTGTCTGTTTTCACCCAGTGTATTATTTCATCTTCAGTAACTTCTTTTTTTTTCTTTTTCTGTTTCATTCTTAAACTCTAATCTTGATTAAGTGTATACATAAGGAATAAGCTTCCCTTTTACGTATACTATGTTAAAATCAAATGCCATGATTTTTATTCCCCATCTTAAAATCTTTGGCAATGTGACTTTTAGCAATTCTTTTTTCAGGTTAAATATGAATTCTAATGGTTTGTGGTTCAATTTTAATAAGAATTTTTTATCAAAAAGTTTTGTGCCCTTTCCATGCTCCATACAATTGTTAGCACATCTTTATTCGAGTAGTTAGTTTCTGTTGACGTTAACCTTCTTAATATGTACATGATTGGGTGTTTGTCTGTTGATAAAACAGTAACAATCGCCTTTTCACTTGTGTCAGTCGTTAATGTTATTTCTTTTTGTGAATCAAAAACTTCTATTATTGCTTTATTCTTCAGAATATTCTTTAGTGTTTCAAAAGTGTTTTGTGACTTATCAAATTCATTTTTGTGTAATTTTGCAAATGGCTCTATTATGTCGCTGTATCTAGATACGTATTTACTATAAAAATTTATCAGTCCCAAAACGGTTTGTAGTTCTCTTTTATTTGTTGAAGCAGCTATTTCTGTTATTTTCTTTGTTAATCTATCATCAGGTGATACGCCTTCTTTTGATATTTGATATCCTAAATATGATATCTTCTTACAGTCAAAATTACATTTACCTTTGTTTATGGTCAAGCCTGCCTTTTTTAATCTCACTAAAATTTGCTCTGTTTTATATTTTGATGCTTCTTTAGTTCTTGCCCTTACACCTATATTGTCCTGGCATATACTCATATTTTTTATTTTTTCTAACAAGACTCTTTCAATTGTTTTTTGAAAAATATGGCTGGAAGTTTTTATCCCAAATGGTAAACAAGTCCATCTTAATAAGTCTATAGGGGTGTTTATTGTGGTTATTTCCTTGAATTTACCGTCTATTTTTATTTGATTGTATGCTGACTTGAGATCAATTTTTGTAAAGTAGTTAATTTTTGTTAACTCGTGGCTCACAGTTTCGATATTTGTAAAAGGAGACAAGTCTGAACATATCTGGTGATTTACGCCTATTTTGCAATCATCACATATTCTTAGATCTCCATCAGGCTTCTTTATCGCTACTATCAGTGATACCTAATTACTACAACGTGGAGTTACTTTTTCTAGTATACCTTGTTGTATCATTTTGTTTAATTTATCTACTTCCAAATGTAGGAGGATATGAATTGGAACTTTTCTTGATGCGCTATATACTTTGGGTGATAGTTTTTCTTTATAGCCTTTCAATAATCCTATTTCATTTCCTTCTGCTTCCACGGAACTGATTAGTCTCGCTGTATCTACTTTTATTATATCAGTCCCTAATAATCTGTAATCTCTTTTGCACATTACAATTGTAATGGGAATTATTTCAAAATGCTTGTCGGTTTCAAAATTGCCTTGAAATGTACCCATTGTTTTTATCCCTCAAATTGCTTTAATTGTACACTGCTTTTTAAAATTTAGGTTGTCCTAATTTCATCCAGAAAATTTTTTATATCAACGTAACTTCACTGCCTGTACCAACTTGCATGTTAGATACTTGGCCATTTGTCCTTTTATTTGTACCTTTTTTGTGTATTCATTGTAAATATTTCAACTTCTTGTTCAGAGGAGGTTTGAACAGTTTTACTTTTTGCTTTTCGTATTTGCATACATTCTGAAAATGAACTTTTTTGTGCAATTTGAGTACATTTTTCTTAAAGCTGGACATTTGTACTTGTCTCTCTCGTGATTTTTTCCACAATATTGAGCTCATCGTTTATGTCTTGATTTTTTCTTTCAGCTGATTAAATTCTCTAAACAACTCGACGCTAGCTTCCAAACTCATTCTGCTACTCTGTGGACATTCTAATATTTTTTGCTAGTGGTTTTGGTCCTCCAAGCTTTCAATTAACCTAAGAAGAATCAGTTTATCTTCTGTAGTCATTTTCTGTGCTCCCAATTTTTCAAATTCACAATACTTGGCTTGTTCTTTCAATCTATGTAAGTATTGTATAATGGACTCATTTGGTGCTTGTCTTATTTCCAAAAACTTGGTTCTTTTAGCAATTATCAATTTTTTCTTTTTTTTTTTTTTGGTCTCATGTTCTTTTTTTATAATTTTCACAATTTTTTCAAGTGTCATTTCTTCTAAATCTCTCAGGTAACACATTGTCGAAATTTTCTTCAAAGTTTCACACCCAACTGCAGCAAGAGATAAATCGGTTATCTCGTTTTCTCCTCCGTCAGTCTTTGTATCTCTTAATTTTTTATTCTTGTATGTTTCTATGTGTTCTGGGTCACCCAGCAAATTTAAGGGTTCCATTTAGCACCATTGTTATGTTTCTCATTTCTTTGTGCATAGTGGTAGTTGTAACACAACTCTCTGTGTCCTTTGTGACGACAGGGTTTTCTGTCTTACCTATCCAGTTGTTCTTTATTTATACTTGCCTATTTATTTGTATCCGATACTACACTGACAAAAAAAATTTTACAAGAAACATTCCAAATGAGTGACATTTCTATTATAAAAAAATTAAGTGAAATTAAGCAACTCCTATTCAAAAAGAGCAAAAATAACCATTTCATTGTGAAGCTGATTGCAGTGTATTGAGTTTAGGCTATGGCATAAATGATTAGCTGTAGAGAACATATGTAGTAGCAGCCTCTGACAGACATCTTTAAAAATACATAGTTTCAAAAAGAAACTCTGTCTTTTTTTCCATTCCCTTATGCTTGTTGTCACACATCTAACAGGAAGCACCTCTCACTAGCTAGTCAATAATTAGTACTCTTCTGTTCAGATATATAGACATTTTGTCTCAGATACAGTTGTTAAAGAAAGAAATACTTTGTTCTCCAGCAGAATTTTATTATTTTATTCTTATTTTATTGAATAAATATTTAAAGAAAATTTTAACCTATCATGTATTTGCTTTAATTCTGTATTGTTTTGTTTAAAATATTTTTGGTAGTATGGCTATTTTATTAGTAGAGATACAGACCAATTTGTTACGGAAAGCAGAGACAGGTTCAGGATGGTCAGCAGTTAGTCAGAATACCTGGTGGTTATGGAGGATTGTCTTTGGGTTTCAGATATATTTTCAAAATGGCATAAAATCAACAGGGGGCTGCAGGAATTTTGAAATGTTGATACACTTCACACACCCCTGGTTTGAGAGACAGGCTAAGGCTACATACAAATGGATGCAAAATCAAGTCAATGAGCATCATGCATTCTCTTGAAGTTTTTTCTCCTGCTGCCTCTTAGAATCCAGGCTTCAATGCCCATCCCACTCCTCTAATAAAATGACTAAGAGAAAGAAATTGTTATTTCATTAGTACCATCTATGCAATAGTGTCGGGGTCCAGTAACAACACAGAACTCAATAGATCCAACAGAAAAAAAAGATTTTTCTGGTGAAGTAAAATTATTTTAGACTAAATCAAGTCTGTTGATTACGTATTCAAAAGTATTCTAGTATTTGGAAGAACTTGTCATATATTAATTTCACTAGACAACAATAAAAATCATTTTTGTCTGCCATCCAGACAATTAATGCTATATGAGTCAAAATTGAATCTGCTGATTCATAATCTGTATTCATAATTGACTGCAAACGTGAAGATTTTGATACATGAATATTGCATATTTATTTTCATGGTAAATATTACGTTGATAACATACTGAAATCTTTATGAAGAAAGTAATTAAAGGTTTATTTTTTCACGAACATTCTAAAAAAAAAAAGGGTAATATTCTTTAGGAACAATATTAACTAATCAAATTTGAAAATAATCTTTCCTTAAAAGTAGATAGTTTTGACTAGATGCTAGGAATATTGGTTCACTATGTCATACTAGACAATTTTTATCTCTAGAAGCTATCTTACATATTTATAAATCTATTATTTGTCCTTGCTTTGAATATTGCTACCACACATGGTCTGGTGCTCCTGCTGTATATTTAAAGATTCTTGATAAAATGCAAAGAAGAATCTTTAATGTTATCTTGGCTTCAGTCAGTTTCCTACCACTGTAATATAGTTTCCCTGTGCATTTTCCATAAATATATTTATTGTGCCTAGACTTTATTAGTTTAAGCACAGTACAAGGTTAGTGGCAAGGTCTCATCAATCCATAGTTAAATTAGCTAGATGTACCATAAGTTCTATGTTAACAGTTTCTTCTATGACACTACTCACTTGTTGAACACTCTTTCAGCGTCTTGCTTTCCAGTCAACATTAGAAAATTTAAATGCAATGTCAATCATTATCTACTGTCTTCTTAATTCCTGTATTGTTCTCTCTCCTAAATAGTGCTTTTCTTTCATGTTCTCTAACACTCAGTAACCCCCCAACCGCATCATAGGGGCTTTATTGTCTTGATTTGGGTGAAATGATACAAAGATTAAAATGAAAATAAAATAGCTAATGTTCTAGGTTTTTCTTGAAAAACAAAAAGTCTTCATTGTACTTTTAAAATGCTTTACCTCAACATGGTATACTGGTCAATAACTTGTCTTGCTTGGACCATTCCAACTGAGTAGTGAGTTTGATCCTCACTGGGTGCCCATTGCTTTCGGCCTTGTACCACATCTAAGCTAGCTTATAAAATCACAATTTTCATTCTAAGCCTCTAATAAGCATAATAAATGCATGTTGGTATTAAAATAAAATATTTGAATAATCTCAGCATGTATTAAACATCTTAAATCATAAATCTACTCACAAGACACAAAGTTGTGCAAAAATCATATCACCAAATTAAACATGCAAACTTTCTTCTACAAAAAAGATGCTGCAACCTTTCAAAAGAATAACACATCATCCTAAGACATTAAGAGTCCAACATACAAATTAAGAATTGGGAATACCAAAATCAAATATGTGCAACAATTTAAATATCTGGAAATATATCAGAGAAAGGAAAGTATAACACTGTCTTCTAAAACCTAAGCAAAGTTTTAAGAAACAGAAACATTTCATTTGAAACAAATAAAAGAGTATTAAACTGTTATGTAATATCAGTCCTCCTATATGGCTGTGAATGCTGGGGATGTCTTTCAAAACCTAAGCAAAGTATTAAGAAACAGGAAAATTTCATTATAAACAAAGAAAAGAGGACTGAACTGTTATGTAATATCAGTCTTTCTATATAGCAATGAATGCTGGAGATGCCTTTCAAAAGCTAAAGAAAGTATTAAGAAACAGAAAAATTTCATCAGAAACAAAGAAAAGTGCAGTATCATATGCAAATTAGTAGACAAGTATGAATAGAGAATAACTGGAGAAGTGAGGGGAGGAAAAATCCTGTTGCCACAAAAGACATGGAAAGCTGTGCTACGACTACTACCATACACACAAAAAAATGCAAAACATAACAAAAATAGTATTGAATTGTTATTTAATATCAATCCTTCTATATGGCAGTAAATGCTGGAAAGTCTTCTCACAGATGAAGAGGAGACCTGAAGCAACAGTAATATGGTTTGACAGAAAGACACTGAAAATATCATGGACTGAACACGTGAGAAATGATGTAGTTCTATAGATAATAGAAACAAAAAAGACATATACTTAACATCAGGAAGATATATCTAAAATTTCTAGAGTGCATAATGAGGAAAAGGGACTTAGAAAATTTGATACACACAGGACAGACCGAAGTCAAGAGGGATAGAGAAAAACAACATATAACCTAGCTGATGAGCTTGAATAAATAGATGACGAAGCAGGGTTTTGAAGAGATAGCCAAAAGACAAAATTTATTAAAAGCTACAAAGGACAAGAGGTTTTTCAGGAAAAACTAGATATTTTTAACTAGGCTAGATTAAAATGAAAATAAAATATTGAGGAATAACACACTCTGATTATCTTGACTGTTATCTGTTAAGGTTTGTTATGTTATCTGTTATTTTTTCTGTTAGGGTCTGTTTTCTTATCTGCTATTGTCTGTTATCTCAACTGTTATTATCTGTTATCTGTTAAGGTCTGTTATCTTGTCTGTTATGATCTGTTTTCTTATCTGTTATTGTCTTTTATCCTGTCAGTTTTTGTCTGTCGCACTAAACTGGTAACTTGTGCAGATGAGTTATTTTATCCATGACAATGAAAAAGTTAAAATATCTAAAAAACTTTCCATTTTTGATAATTTACGATTATAATTCAACATGCAAAATTTAGGTTATCTCATGTCATGCAATAAATTAATTTCACTATTTTACAAATTTTTGATTTGTTCTTTTTTCCTCTCTCTTTCTCTCTCTCTATATATATTGTCGGTCATTGCTTTATATTACAATATTTTTCAATAATTATATTCTTCCCCCTTCAACTTGACATGTAAGAATTCAGATCAAAGAATTTGGTTCAGACAAAGCAAGAATGTCCGTTCCAT
Source organism: Ascarosepion bandense (assembly GCA_037127315.1). Lineage (NCBI taxonomy): Eukaryota > Metazoa > Mollusca > Cephalopoda > Sepiida > Sepiidae > Ascarosepion > Ascarosepion bandense. Next base: position 5,093,253 of record JBBBDQ010000330.1, read on the forward strand.
ACCTGCAACATCATGTCAGAATACGTCAAACATCTTGGACACAGAAACTGCAGACAGCCATAAAAGTTTTTATCCCTAATCCTCTTACCACTCCCTTTTTCCCTCCATTCTTCAGACCATTTTCTGTTGACTCACTACTCAGTGTATTACTTTAAATTCTCCAGAGTTCCATCAGGATGTGTTTTCATTATTCTACAACTATTTTTGTTTACATTTCATCTTTTTGCTTTCTGCTTTTAAACATAACACTTTCAGACAGTATATTATTTGGTTTATATTTTAAACAATATATTTGGTCTACATTTTCAACACTATCTGCTCTATATTATAAACAATGGATTCACTGGTCTGTATTTTAAACAATATCTAATATATATTTTACACAATGTATTTGTTGGTTTATGTCTTAAATAATATATTCTTTGGTTTATATTTTAAACAATATTGCATACTTGAGCTGCAAATTTTCTTTTAAACATGTTTCATTAAATGGAGCAGGGTTAAGAGAATCTTGAATTTATAAAGTTTTTCTAATCCTCTTACACTTTGCTTTTTGAAAGGACTAAGATAGTGCAGAAACTTTCTATAATGGTTATTATTCCCAAACTGTTTTGGACAATTCATTAGCCATTCAAAGGGTTCTTTGTTACTGTTTTTCCATGTTGTTGTTATAAGGTGTATTTTTTAGAAGTAATCTTAGGAAATAGCAAATATGTAAGCATAAATATGTATTTGCATGTATTTGCACTTACATTGAAATATCCTTGGGAAAGGTATGAATCCATCTCTTCTCCCTCCAGCTATGGGTTGAATAGCTGGACAGACTGGATTGTATAGCTTCATTTAGTAACCAGTCTACCACAGAAAGAAATGGCAAATAGATTAGATTGGAATTTGACTTATTTTACTTTCAATGTCATTGACTAACACTACCTGCACATTGCACTAATATTATCAGACTATATAAAATCGGTAACATCAAATATTCAGTTAGTTAAGTGCCATACGTGAAACACGCTTGGGCGATCATGTCTCAAAAGAGACATGACTGACTGGGCAGAAGATTATCCTGCAGTAGGTTGCCATTGCTTTCTGCGGTAGACTGGTTGCCGACCAAGTCTATAGAACCCAATCTGTCCTTTTATTTAACCCATAACTGGAAGGAAGAGATGGATTAATACCTTTCCCCAGGTTAATTGCATGTATGTGAATGCAATGAATTCAACTGGAATTCGAACTTGGCTCCCCGATTTCTCGTTCCGAGCCTATATCCACTGCACCACAATGCACATAAACATAGTGCTCTTCTAGCTCAATTGGTAAAAGCAGCTATTACATTAAAGTAGGTTTTCCAAGGCAAAACAAATGAGAGTTTTGTTCTTGTCAAGAGCTTATCTTTGATTCTCAATGCATACTAATGTTTACTAATGGCTGTAGACTGAGAGCTTTTTATTTCTTATAAATAGTAATGTTTACTAATTGCTATAATGGCTGTGTGACTGTGATAAAAATGACCGAAAGTAAGATGAAAGAAATACTACTCAGAAATCAATAACAGTTAATAAAGTTGAATTTCATTTTTAAAAATGCATTATATATTTTAACATATGAGTAGATCAATAAGTCCATAAGTGAAATTTCTATCTGAAAATTTCACTGTATAATGTTTCATTCATAATATTAATATTCACCCTTGATATTAAGTGCATTGACAAGGAAAGAAATTTTGTTGAAAAAGAAATATTTATCTAAAATAAAAGCATTTTTTAATCATTAAACTATTAATTTACAGGCATAACTATATACGAACGTAGATAAAAAAAAATTCATAATTTAACACAGTTATCAGATGAATTTTGATCAAAAAATTTCATTCTATAATGTTCAATCTATATGAATTAAGTGCATTAACAAAGAAAGAAATTATGGTGAAAAATAAATATTCGAGCTTACAGACACCTACACCTTTTAAAGAGCCAATAAAAAGAGGATATACGTTTATACATTCACCAATAAAAAAGTTCTTTTCAAAAGACAGTCAGCCCACTAAATGTTACCATGTGCTGGTATCTGCAGAAACAAAATAAATAGAACCTCTTATTTATTGTCCAATCAGGAACAAAAAAAAATATCTTAACAGTTGAGCTGATCATATTTTTCACAATCATATAAATACATGTGATTGCTGCCTTTCTCTTCAGAGAGAGACACTGGTCATCAAACCAAACATATCATCTAGTTGACATGCCTTTTTCACACTCTTGCACACACTAGTTGATTCTCCGTTTTCCCACTTGACTTGCTGGTAACAAAAGAAAGAGATGCAGCAGCATCAGATTTGTCATTTCTTCACAAAAGAAAGACAAACAAAGACATAATACACATCAGCAACACCATTTTGCCTTTTTTTCCCAAATTCATTTCATCTGACCTTAATCAAATGTAAACTCTTAAATACGCATTTGAAAGAAAAACTTTATGCAGGACTTTCCAACAGATGTGTTAACTAAAAAAAACAAAAATTGATGGTGTTCTTTTCATTAAATCAATTTGCACTTATTTATACAAACAAAATCCTTTGGTCTTTTGTGCAACTTTCTGATACTTTCAAATGTGGTGAGCTTGCTTACGTTTGACACAAGGCCATTTTGCAAACATAGTCAATGCTTCCTACAATAAGATTCAAGGTGTTCATAATGGTTCACACAAAGCATTTACTAAAATTACATGGATTTTGCACAAATCACTCTCATTTAACTACTATAGAGAAACTTTTCTGTTTGCCATCAGCATGGCTGATGTTAAACTCCTGGAGTCACATTTTCAACTGACTTGTAGTAGAGTGACTAAATTGAATCAGTAGCTGTGTATACTGAAAAGTAAGTTGGGTCACATTGTCATCCATCTTGCACATTTACAAATCTACCATTCATTTATGCATTGAATATTTCTGCCATATCTGGTCTGGTGCTCCTGCTATTCATCTCAAGATTCTTGACAAAATCCAAAAAAGGATTTGCAATGTAATTGATTCTGATTTGTCTTCTTGAAACCAGTCACTTTCTCACCAATATGATATCATTTGCTTTTGTCTTTTCTACAAACATTTTTATGGTAACTGCTCTGACAATTTTTTTTTTTCCCTGGTGTCTTTACTACATGAATTTAGGTGGAACTCCCTTCTATTTATTTGCTTCCCTGTTAACTAAAATTTCCAAAAATTTAAAAGCAACACCAGTAGCCATCTTCTATCTTCTTAAATGCTAGTCATTTTTTGTCCTTTTCTCAATCCTCTCTTCACTCATTCTTTTCTCTCGCTTTCACTCCCTGTAACTTCCTGCATACTAGTGGCATTCCTGCCTTGCTTGGGGTGAAATGTTTAAAAAAAATACAAAACATGCTTATTTATTTATTTGTTTGTTGGTTTCTATGCCTCAATCTAAAATTTAGGGATGAAAAAAAAAGAAGAGAGAACAAGTCCCTAAAAAATACAAATCTCACCACTGGAGATTGGTTTTAAAATCAGGATCCCTACTGCATAAAAAAAAACAAACGTTTGTATCTACAAACATGGTGGGGCTACCTAATCCTTAGTTCCACCAGTTCAGACATTCCTAACTAACACCTTCTATGTCATGTACACAGGATCAAATCATCTTCATTCTCTTCGTAGTCAATTGGAAAAAAGGAAGTTTCATTTATATAGTTTCTTCTGAAGGACCACTACTTTGTGAAACAAACTCCTCAAAGGATGCTTCCCCTATCATTACAATCTTCAAGTCTTGGGTGAACCATTATCTGTCTTACATATCCTCATAGTCTGCATTTCTTCCTCTAAGACCCATATAACAACCTCATTCACTCACCCTCTATATTGAGTTGCTCTTAGACTTTCTGTTGGGGGAAGCATTTAGTGAAAAAAAAACAAAAAAACAATGACATTCCTGGGAGGAGATATAAATCCCTTGTAAAGGTTTATGATGTGAGACAGTAAAAGTCAAAAGTCTCTGGAAATTTCAAAATTGTCCTTAAGTGAATACATCTTACAAAAGCCATCAGTTGATATCAAAAGCTAAACACTAACCTGGAACATGCAAGATAAAAGAAAACAAATATGTCCTAAAATAAAACCTTGTTTTGGGGACCTTAAAGCAGACATCAAAAGGCTTGTATAGATCTGAAACAAAATGGTGAGAAAAAGCCCAAAGAAGCATCAGGAATTAAACACGAAACAATCAGATTTTTATCTAAATTTCTGAGACAGTAGCCAAAAAGGTTAAAACAATTGTTCATAAATTTGGTGGCATAGTAATTATGAGTTCAATCCTTGGACTGGGTAATACTGATTCAGGTTCAGATTCAGAAGAAACAGCACCAGCAACAATTGAGCATTACTATAGAAGAACAAGTTGAAATATACCCATAGGTGATATAAAGGTTTTAGTTACACTATTTACATTGTTCAGATTCTTGTCCTCATCGTTATTGACATTATTACTATGTTTCAGCCATTGTACACTCTGGCCTTTTTCAGGTGCTAGGAATTTTGAACTGAACATTTTATTATGATCACTGGAGTATATCATTCTCATTCCATGTGTGATGCCACTTCTGGTAGCCATGATATACCCCATTGATCGTAATAAAGGTTCAGTTTGAAATTCATAGCACCTGAAGAAGGCTAGAGCATACAACCTTTGAAACGTCATAATAATTGCAATAAAGACGAGGACAATAGTCTGAACATTGTAGTGTAAATAATACTTCATCTCAGAAGTATAGACAAATAGTTTGTGAATTTGATGACATATAATTTGCAAGTTCAATCCCTTGGCCAGGTAGTACAGATTCAGACTGAGTGGAAATAGGACTATTAATCACTGAGAAATACTATAAAAGAATGAGATATACTTAGACATGCATGATAGGACAAGAAGAATCTACTGCTGTAGATTAAATAAAGGGTTCAGTTCAAAATACCTATGAAGGTTAGCAAATGCCGGAAGAAGGCAAAATGGCACAACAATTGAAACATTCTGATAATAAAAAGATGAGGATTTTAGTCTGTCTGTAAATAATAAAGAAAAGTCATATTTGGTCAATATGAGAGGTCTTAATCTTTCTTAGGACTCTTATTGTTTACAACAATGATGTGAATGCTTCAGAAATTGAATGAACTGCTAATCAATATTTTGCCTTATCAACTGTATTCTCCAGACATTTAAACAACTGGTTATCACATTTTCATGTTTTCATAATAACCTAAAATGTAATGATCTAAAGTAATGATCTTTGCTTTTTATTGAATCTTCCACAGAACATAGAAACTGAGATATTTTTGTGTGATATTGGATTAAACCATGGTCAAGATACACACAAAGTCAAACTGGTTCAAAATCATTTTATCTGAGACTGAATGACCTGTTGTTTTATAACCAACAATAAATACTAGATTTGAGACTACCTACTGCTCTTAAGTAGAGAAGAGAAGGGAAGTGAAACAAAAAAATAAATAAATAAATAAATGAAACCTTTTGGGATCAAGTGCCACTCAGCCAGAAGTTAGGGAATTTTGATCATGGGCTTATATAGGCAGAATCTTGGTTGAAGTAAGTCAGTTACAAGCCACCTGTTGGTTGGTGACAGGCTGTTAGTATAGACATAGAGTGGTGAAGTAAGAAAGAAACCAGCTATTTGGCATTGATGATCCATAGGTCAAAGATGTAGAGATGTTGGGAAAAGAATGTCATGATGCAGAGATGGATAGAGGAATGTTAGGAGAGTTTGCAATCAAAATGAGGGATGGTCAGAGGAAGAGAAATGTAGAATTGAAGGCAGTCATTATTTTCACTGGCTGAAAAGAAGACCTGCTCTGTTAGTCTGCCAGGCAATTTCATGAATAAATAACCAAAAACATATATAAATTCCCTTTCAGCATATGTTTTGGTATTATTGCAATTTTAATCATTGCTTTTTAAAACAATAGCCATTGTTATAGAGTGAAGGTACTTAAAGTGGATTCATAAGAAAAACAATCCTTTTAACACTTGTTTTTTTTTCTTGTTTTTTTTTTTTTTTTTGCTGTACAAAGTCCAAGTTTGCTGAATAATTTTTCATTTTTATAACATATAATTTTATTTAATAAAAGAAAATTAACAAAAATATTGTTCAATAAATTAAAACGTTTTAACATTAATATATTAGGCTGGTTCACAAGATTCCAGGATTTGACAAAATCTTTTATCCATATAAATTATCATATTTTTGAACAGCTCTACAGCCTTTTCAAAAGTAATCATTTTCAGGCAGTTTATAAAATTTTTCTATAAGACCATTGACCATAGAAGTTCTGATTTTCAGAACAAAAGCAAAAACATCATTGTTATAGATTGAACTTGTTGTGGGTGTTCTAGTGATGTGTTGGCCTTGTCTGAATGCAATTTTTTATACATTGGTGTTAAAAGGGCATCAGTCAGTCAGTTAATAGCCATATATGATACACACTTGGGCAATCATATCTCTTTTAATCAATGAAGACTAGACAATTGAATTTCTCACAGTAGTTTGCCATTTCTTTTTGTGGTAGACTGGTTGCCAACCAAGGCTATAGAAGCCAATCTGTCCTGCTATTTATCAAAATTTATTTATAAATGGAAGTTTGTCTGTGTGTGTGTATGTGTGTGTGTATGTGTGTGTGTGTCCGTTACCTATAGACTCCGAAACAGCTAAACCAATTTTCTTGAAAATTTACACAGTTGTACTATAAGCGTCTGCGAGTGTTCTTAGCTAGGTTTGTGTTGAGGTACCCCTGATAAATATCGAAAATAGATAATTGAAAAAATTGGGTTATAGAAGGAGTGGTCAAATTTGATACACTCATAGACAAAGACATAAGAAATGATATTCAGAAGTTTCAAGGTTGCAGTTCTTACACTAGTGCAGAAAATCAATAATATATATATATAAAAGGCAAGATGTTTGTGTGCGTGTCTGTTTATCTGGCTGTATGTCTGTATTTTTTTCAGCCCTTTTAGTTTAGTTTTTGCTTCGGGTTTGGCTCTAAGTAGGTATAATTGTAGTTCTTAGTCTCAGCCATGATACCATTTACTCAGAGGACTTATTTAGCCTTCAAAATTCAGTTTACGACGAAAAAAACTTATTTAATATTGATACCAGGAAATCAAAATTTGACTTACAGCCATTCATTTTTCTTTCAGTCTACAGTTTCGCTGTAACTGAAAACAACTATTGCTTTTTAGTCTTTCGTGCCAACGTCCAAATAGTCTGAGCTCCAGGACCATGAATTAGTTTTAAAGCTTTCATTACACCCGAGCAACGCTGGGCTATACTGCTAGTAACTCATAGTTGAAGGGAGAAGAGATGAATTTATGACTTTCCCAAGGGTATTTGTGATTAAGTGAATGCAACAAATTCAACTGGAATTTGAACTCAGCTCATCAGCATCATAAAATTTCAAACAGAATCATATAGGAGATAAAATAAGTATAGCCAAAAATGATAAAATGCTTTAGCATATATTTCAGAGAAATGATTGTATATTTTAAAGAACATATATGTATACAGAAATAAAAAAAAGTTTTGCTTATCTGCTGGTGGCAACATGTTTTATCAGAGAACTGTTGAGAATATCTATAATATCTATGATAAACATATATTAAATATCATATATCTATATATATATCTATGATAAACATGTTTTATCAGAGAACTGTTGAGAATATCTACTTCCTTTGGTTGTTGAAAAATGAAGAGAGAGAAAATTTTTATTTTTGCTTCTTTTGTCGGTAAAATTCTGTACTCAAATATCATGGAAATATACTATTTTTTATTTAACTATTGTTTTATAATCTCACTTTTTCTTTCTTTATTTTTATTTGCCATTCTTATCTGTATTTTAAAGTATTTTTATTGCTTAACTTTAAATTTTTCTTTTATTATTGATGATTTGGGTTCCAAATTATTATATAGTCTAGTAATAAGGGCTAGAGGTTATTTAGTAATTTAAATATTGCTATCACAATAAACTTAATAATGTATAGGAGTTATGGGAAATGCTTAATTTCCCCAACACTATATTTTTTAGGCACACAAATGAATGACGAAACTTGCTTTTAGAATAACAACAAAGAATGGTTTATTACATAGTAAACGTACAAGATTGGTAGTATGTAAGTGTCCATGGTGAAGCTAGCAGCAGATAGTATGTAAGTGTCCAGGGTGAAGCTAGCAGCAGATAGTATGTAAGTGTCCATGGTGAAGCTAGCAGCAGCGTATGTCAGTGTCCATGGTGAAGCTAGCAGCAGATAGTATGTAAGTGTCCATGGTGAAGCTAGCAGCAGATAGTATGTAAGTGTCCATGGTGAAGCTAGCAGCAGATAGTATGTAAGTGTCCATGGTGAAACTAGCAGCAGATAGTATGTAAGTGTCCATGGTGAAGCTAGCAGCAGCGTCTTCCGCGAAAGCATTCCATGGGGAATCAGTGGCAGCGATGTGAGAGAGACGTCCGTTACTGCCGTGGGCTCATGGCTCTCTGGCTTTCCTCCGTTCTACAAACAGGACTAGGAAAAATAGTTCTAGAGAGGAATCAATGCGCTCCGCCCGTTGATTGGTCAGTGAGTGACCGAATCTCCCGTCGGGGGCATTGATTCGCTAAAGGAAATAGATCTGTGGCTGCTACATCACCCCCTGCTTAGGCGGAAAGCCGACAGAGAAAAAGATAGCGGCCATAAAACAAAGAAGGGTACAATTTATATATAAACAGTTTTACAGAGCTTTTTGGGCCAATGTTCTCGTTGACCACTGCGTGTGGTGGTGACATAGTTATCTGTTGACATCGTATTTTTTCCCACGGGTGTAAAGATGTTCATGTATGTACGTAGGGGGAATATGTGGCTCTTGTGTGTTTGTGTTAAGAAAGGCTCTTTTCACCCTGTCAATAGATACAGTTTCTTTTTTGCCACTAATGTCAAGAGTGAGAAGTTTGTCAGTGCATGAAAGCACGCGGTAAGGGCCAGTGTAAGGTGGAGTGAGAGGGGCTTTGACAGCGTCCCTTCTTAGAAAAACGTGAGTCCATGAAGAAATATCTTTTGGGACTGATGATTTGATGGTCTGTTCCCTAGGGTGCATTGGTGGGAGATTACCAAAATAAGATTGCAGTCTGTTTATATACAAGGCAGGATCTGTTCCTGTTAAATCTATAGGGTTTCAACATCTGACCTGGTAATGATAGAGGTACTCCATAGACAAGTTCTGCTGGAGAGTATCCTAGGTCCTCTTTGATAGCTGCACGACAGCCAAGAAGGACAACAGGTACATATTCGCTCCATCGCTGTTGGTCAGGATAGGCACGTAATGCGGCCTTTAATTGGCAATGAAAGCGTTCTATCATCCCGTTAGAAGCAGGGTGATAGCTCGTAGTTCGAATTCGATTGATCCCTAAAATTCTGGAAAGTTCCTGGAATAGGTGAGATTCAAATTGTCTGCCACGGTCAGTGGTAATTGTTGTAGGAACTCCGTAACGCGTTATCCAGCCTGATATAAGGGCTTGCGCTACGGATTCAGCTGAAATGTCCTTTAGGGGAATAGCTTCGGGCCACCGTGTAAAGCGATCTATACAGGTCAGGAGGTAAGTAAATCCCTGACTAACCGGCCATGGTCCAACCAGATCAATATGGACATGGCTGAACCGAGCGTCTGGGGTGCTGAATGTTCCGAGGGGTGCACGGATATGTTTGTGCACCTTTGATTTTTGGTAGGATACGCAAGAACGTGTCCAGGCAGTGATATCACGCCTCATGTTTGGCCAGAAAAATTTAGCTGTAATCAGCTTCACCGTGGCTTTGGGTCCGGGGTGTGCCAATTGGTGTAGTGTGTCAAAAACAACCCTACGATGTGTCATCGGAACAAAAGGTCGAGGTGCGTCTGTTGAGGTGTCACAGATGATCTGCGTATCTGCAGTAGGCACTGGTAAGTATGCGAACTTGCAAGTTGCAAATTCAGGTGATGATAAATCAAAGGTGTCCAGGCGTGGTTGGTCAAAGGCCATCTGTCGTAAGTCGATATCTGAAGGTGAGAACAGTGAATTAATGGGAAGGCGAGACAAGGCGTCTGCCGCAGCATTCTGTTCACCAGAGATATGTCGGATATCGTTTGTAAATTGCGAAACAAAATCCAAGTGGCGAGTTTCGCGAGGAGAATATCTGTCCGGCTTTGAGCGCAGAGCGAAAGTAAGCGGACGGTGATCGGTGTAGATCACAAATTGTCGGCCCTCTAGTGAATGCTGAAAGTGTTTCACTGCGAGGTACATTGCCAGGAGTTCACGGCCAAACGTGCTGTAACGTTGTTCTGCCGGTTTCAGCTGTCTCGAAAAATAAGCGAGAGGTTGTAGCTGTTGTTGCTGTTGCTGTTGCAAAACTGCACCTACAGCTGTGCCCGATGCATCAACGACCAATGAAAACTGGGAGTCGGGTACAGGATGTGCAAGTAGCGATGTTGTCGCTAATTTCTTCTTCACTTCGTTAAAGGCTTTTAGCTGTATGTCATTCAACAAAATCTGCTCATTTTTCTTTTTCCTGTTACGTAACATGTCAGACAGAGGAGACAGGAGATCCGCACAGTGTGGGATGAAACGTCTGTAATAGTTAAGCAGACCGAGAAAGTGTCTCAGTTGGCGAAGTGAAGTGGGTGGTTGAAGGTCTTGTAGAGCCTTCACTTTTTCAGGTAAGGGAGATATCCCTTCGGGGCTTATCATGTGTCCCAAGAAAGTTAGCAAACCAAAAGGCATAGTTAAAAATTCAAACGCTCCAAATGGAGTAGTTACTGCAGTTTTTGGTATGTCGTCTGGGTTCACTGGTATCTGATGGTAAGCCTTAACGAGGTCTAGTTTGGAGAAGGTCTTACAACCATGCAGGGATGAAGCGAAGTCTTGTATATGTGGGATTGGGTAACGATCAGGTACCGTAATGGCATTTAGTCGTCGATAGTCCCCAGTCGGACGCCAATCTCCAGAACGCTTTGGAACCATATGCAAAGGGGAAGCCCATGAACTGGACGAGGGGCGTATAATTCCCAGCTGCAGCATATGGTTAAATTCTGCCTTCGCCGCCTTTAGTTTATCAGCAGGGAGGCGGCGAGGGCGTGAGAACACCGGAGCGCCTGTGGTCTCGATGTGGTGTTTTGTAGAGTGAGTTGATTTGCTCACAACGAAATTTAAGTTAGTTAACTCTGGGTAAGAGCGTAGTAATGTTTGGTATGGGTCGTCAGTGGCGGCAATGAAAAATACCGGGCTGATAGGTGAGATATTTGCCTTAAAACCCATGACGGAAAGTTCCGTATTGCCGTCAATAAGTCGTCGCTTGCGCATATCCACTAAAAGGTTGAAGTGGTGCAGAAAGTCCGAGCCTAGAATGGGGTATGGTAAATCAGCTACAGTAAAAATCCATGTAAAGTCTCTCCGTAATTCCAAGTCCAGAGAACGAGAAATTTGACCGTACGTGGGAATAGGGGAGTGATTTACCGCTTGCAGTGTGATGGGCGACAATGGCGGCTTCTCAGTGAGGAGTTTCAGTGGCCAGATACTGCAAGCTGCTCCTGTGTCAACCAAACAATGTGCTTGGGACCTGGAGTCAGTGATAAAATAGGCACGGTTGTTACATAAATCTTGTGGAGAGTGTGCCGTGCTCAGCTCTCCAGATTTAAGTTTCCCTGGTTTGAAAAGGAGCAGGGCATTTTGCACCTCCGAGCCTTAGCGCCAAAACAACTGTGATAGTAGCATAGTCCTGGCTTGCTTGAATGGCGGCGGTGGTGTGGGGATGGCGAACGACTTTTATGTCCACGTCTAGGCGGTTGTGAATTGATTACAGTTAATTTACCTACTTCATTGGTAAGCTGCACTAAAGCTTTGAGTATCACCACTTGTGTGGCACCTTCGCTTGTTTTCCCCGCAGCAGAGAGGGTAGAGACTTCAGCCTTTGGCTGAAGAATGGACGCGGTAATAGGCCCCTTGGTGAATTCCATCACTTTATCTGCAGAGGACGCTATTACGTCTACAGAGCTTTTCTCTACCATGGGTGCCAGAATTGCCTTTACTTGAGGGGGCAATCTTAAGAAGAAAAGTTGCTTTATAATGGCACAATCAGCAGGGACATCTGCCAGCTCTCTCATTCTGCGGAGCAATTCGCTTGGCATGCGGTCTCCCAACAGCTCGTCATTAATTAAAGTTTGGAACCGCTTTTCCGCTGATAGCGACGTCCGGAGCAGAACTTCCCGCTTAATACTGTCTTAAGTAGCATTAAGGGGGGTGTTAGTTATCAAATCTTTGACAACTGGTGTCAATGACGCGGGAAATGCACTAAATAAAATAGGCAATTGCCGCTCCTCCACGACGTTGTTCGCTATAAAATATGACTCGAGTTGGGCAAACCAAACTCGAACGTCGCCAGCGAAAGCAGGTAAAGTAGTCGCCATTTTCTTATTAATATATAGCGTGACGACAGACCACCAAAAAGAAAAATATCAAAGAAACACGTCTCAATGAGAAAGAAACGAGAGGGAAAACATTTCAAAAGACACAAGAAAATAGTGATATTCGTGTTAAACGAGAGAAAGGTGCTGCTTTAAGGTTCCTTAGTAAGGGAGATAACTGTCAGTTTCAAGGCCTGTCTTAAAAACAAAAGTTGGAATTAAAGATGGCGTCGTCCAATCACCATTTAGGCGGGAAAGTTAAATGTTAAGGAAGGAGGCGCTCTTTTAGCTTTAACTTTCGAAAAAATAAAATGTAAAGGTGTATTACTCACTTTTTTTTTTTTTTTTTGTTATTGCAATCAAAATATTTTTTTTTCTTTGTACCACGTGGTCAGTTGAAAAGAGCAGAGTAGTAAGTTTCTTTTTTTTTTTTTAAAAAAAAAAACTTTCTTTGAACAAAATGTAATGTTCGTTATGCTTGCTTTTGTTGGTGTTTTTCTTGTGTACGGGCTGAAAAGAAGATACTTCCTCGTCGGAAAGTTTTTGGGTTTTTTTTTTTTGTGAAGGCACGTGTTCAAAAAATGTTATTTGAGTAAAGGGAGCTTTTTCTCTCTCTCTCCTTTTAACTTTGCTTGTACTGTTGTCCGAAAGTGGAGGCCGAGTTTCGTGTTGTTATTTTTTTTAAAATTTGTTTCGCAATCCTAAGGTGCCATTCGGGGTCACCATTTTTATAGGAGTTATGGGAAATGCTTAATTTCCCCAACACTATATTTTTTAGGCACACAAATGAATGACGAAACTTGCTTTTAGAATAACAACAAAGAATGGTTTATTACATAGTAAACGTACAAGATTGGTAGTATGTAAGTGTCCATGGTGAAGCTAGCAGCAGATAGTATGTAAGTGTCCAGGGTGAAGCTAGCAGCAGATAGTATGTAAGTGTCCATGGTGAAGCTAGCAGCAGCGTATGTCAGTGTCCATGGTGAAGCTAGCAGCAGATAGTATGTAAGTGTCCATGGTGAAGCTAGCAGCAGATAGTATGTAAGTGTCCATGGTGAAGCTAGCAGCAGATAGTATGTAAGTGTCCATGGTGAAACTAGCAGCAGATAGTATGTAAGTGTCCATGGTGAAGCTAGCAGCAGCGTCTTCCGCGAAAGCATTCCATGGGGAATCAGTGGCAGCGATGTGAGAGAGACGTCCGTTACTGCCGTGGGCTCATGGCTCTCTGGCTTTCCTCCGTTCTACAAACAGGACTAGGAAAAATAGTTCTAGAGAGGAATCAATGTGCTCCGCCCGTTGATTGGTCAGTGAGTGACCGAATCTCCCGTCGGGGGCATTGATTCGCTAAAGGAAATAGATCTGTGGCTGCTACAAATGCATGTTTTGCATTAAATTGAGCTTTATTATTGTTACTATTAATTTAACTTCAAAGTTTGTTGTTTTGTTCATTTTTTTCTTGAATATCACAGTATAAAAAAAAACTGAATTTATCTACATTATTGTGCCGTCTTATATTCTGCTAACCAGAATTTTGCTTTAAGATCCTTTCAAAGGTTGAATAGATAAAAATTTGGCCTTGTAAAAATATTTAACTTTTCCACAAACAAAAGAAGAAAACTGACAAAGTGTAAATCGCAAATTTTGTTATTCCTAAAATACTTGTAATAAATTTCAAAAATTGTTTTTTTTAGTCCAGTTTCTTTTTATGAAAATAGTTTTCATATGACAGGAAAGAGACTAGACACAGGAATATTTCTTAATAACTTCATATTGAACTGTTATATCCACGTACTACTCATATTATTACATGGACTGTTTAGACTATGACTGGCAACATGATACATTGTCCTTTTATTTATACATAATGCATGGATTTAATAAAGACAAAAAATTGACATGAATATTTAACAGAAGAATTCTTGGCTCAATTCTCAAGTGTGCCACCTGAAGTGTATAAAATTTCCAATAACTTAATAACCATACATGCTTAAAAGCTGAAAGTTTGAAAATTAATAATTTGATATGCATTTTAAATACTGGGCATGCTTTATCTTCCACTATCAATTATAAGTTAATAATTTTCAATAAAAAGACGTTTTTATTTTGTTTGAAACAACTAATTATAAATTCTGCAAAGTTTTTTAGTTCAGTTTCTTCTTATGAAAGCAGTTTTCATTTGACAGGAAATAGATAAGACACAGGAAAATGTTTTAATGACTGACTTGGACTGTAACATATGGTTGCTACTCAGACTATCGCATGAACTCTCACTTGGATTTTGACTACATTATATAATGTCCTTTTATTTATACCTCATGCATGGACATTATAGTAGACACAAAATCCAACAGAAAAATTTGACTCCATTTGAAAGTGTGTTACTTGAAGAGTATAGTTTTTTTTACTAAATTAATAACTATAAATTCTTAAAAGCTTAAACTTTGCATATTAATAACTTGATCTGCATTTTAAATGCAGTGTATGGTTTATCTTTATCAGTTTTCAATAAAAAGACGTTTTCATTTTGTTTGAAACTGATTAATTTAAAAAATTTTTTTATCCCAGTTTCTTCTTATGAAAGCAGTTTTCATATGACAAGAAATAGAATAGACACAGAAAAATTATATATATATATATATCAAGTGCTTTGAGCGCTTTTTGGTTTAGGTTACTCGTCTTGTTTTTTTTTGGGGGGGGTGCGTACTTTGACTGATGTTCAAGTGTTTATCTCGTTCTTTTTTTATCACCATTTTTTCCTTCTGCATATGTGCTCAGAGGGTTTTTTGAAATGAGTATAATAACAAGTTTACATTTATATATATATATATGAAGATGAGAAATAACATTAAATATAACTGAGGTAACAGCAAAGTTGACACAGTAGAAATTAACAAATTCAACAGATGAAAAACTGTTCAAAGTTATAGAAGTTCATATTGAAGCACATGAAGGCTACAAGAGTCCATATTCAGTTAGTTAAGTGCCATACATTATACACATTTGGGCAATGATGTCTTGAAAGACACATGATGGACAAAGCAGAAAATTTTTCCCCAGTAGGTTGCCATTACTTTCTGTGGCAGACTGGTAGCCAAACTAAGGTTATACACAATCTGTCTTGCTATTTAACTAATAGCTGGAGGGAGACGAGACGGGTTAATACTTTTCCCAAGGGTATTTGCACATAAGTGAATGTAACAAATTCAACTGGAATTCAAACTCAGTTCTTCAATTTCACATTCCAAGTCAATATCCACCTCACCACAATACACATCCTGTGTTTGACATATATGTGATTGATCTGTAAAGAATTTTCATGAGCTTCATGTGTCTAGATTTTTTCTTGTAAAACAAAAAACTGCTTATTGTTCTTTTGACTTATTATTCATTATCTTTTTTCTTGAAAATCCAAAATGACTAATTTTTCTTTTTCGGAACTGTTATTGATGGCTTTGTAGTGATAGTAACAAATAAATCGCTAAATAATCTCTAACACTTAGTATTAGACTATGTAGGATTATAGAACCAAAATAATCAATTATTAAAGAAATATTAAAAATTAAGTAATAAAATTACTTTAAAATGTAGATAAGAATAATAATTAACAACAACAAAAGAAACAGATAATAAAAAAATAGTTAAATAAATATTGAAAACTTCCATAATGCTTCAGAACAGGTGTTTTTGCTGCTAATTGAAACAAAAATCAAATTTTCTCTTTCTTCAATTTAATGTCTAAACAAAGCAGATGTATCGGGACAGCACTCTGACACGTCATGTGGCTACTAACAGGTAAGTACAAATTTGTTATCTCAGTATATATATATATATATATATATAGTAATTTTGTTATTACAATGGTTTATAAAATCATGATATCACTACACAAAAATTTTCATGTTTCATAACAATACTGTTCTTCTTCAGGTGATATTTTAAAATAAATGGTGAAAATGATTTATTTAGAAGATACAAACTCTAACTGTTTAATATTAATTTTCTTGTTAAAAATATGGCATCGTCTTCATTAGCAAAAGTTTAAGGCAAAAGAGAACTCAAT
The DNA here is from genome assembly GCA_037127315.1 of Ascarosepion bandense. Classification (NCBI taxonomy): domain Eukaryota; kingdom Metazoa; phylum Mollusca; class Cephalopoda; order Sepiida; family Sepiidae; genus Ascarosepion; species Ascarosepion bandense. Next base: position 5,109,796 of record JBBBDQ010000330.1, read on the forward strand.
ATTTAAAATGGTGAAGGCAAAATGAAGGTGTGGAGAATCATAATCATCTTATGCTAAAAAAATACAGTACACTTCTACCTTGGTATTATGGACCCCACTTTGACAGATATCCAAAGCAATAGATTAAACCTGGAGCAGCCGACACAGTTTGTAAGTCCCACATGCTACGGATAGAGTTGTGTCAAAACTGAATACAAGCCATTGCTTCATGAGCTGACAACTAGTTGGCGGGCCATCACTTTGTTTATATCAGTGTAGCTTATTGCTTTGTGGATTTCCCCTTTTTTATATGCCAGTGTGTCTAAGTGGTTTTATATTTATCATTTTCTATAACCACATTTTCTGTAGGAAGAATAGAAAAACAGAAAAGGGTGAATTTAACAGTAGCACAAATTAGTGTATAGGTACAGTGTACAGATATTTATAGTGTCATATTGGATAGTGTGCTTGATTAATTATTGCCCTTTCCATTTGTGAATAGTGCCCTTATTTATTCCTACTTCAGTGGATAATCATTGCTCCTAACCTTTGTGAGTGGTACACTAATTTGCTTCTACTCCAGTGGATAACCATTACCCATCCATTTGTGAGTGTTATGAGGATGTATTTATACATAAAAAATATTAATAAAGTCCACAAAAAAGGTTAGAACCTATAGTAAGAGATTCTACTGAGTCCTACTTGTTATTACAAAAAAGTTTTAATTCATGAAGTAGTTGTAAAAATAGGGAAATTAGAAATAGAACGTTTGGAAGATCCTAGAATATTACAGAAAAATCTAGAGAATTCAAGATGATTTGAGAGATATGCAAATTAGGTGTTAGCCTCTATAAAAATAGGTTTTGGGAAGAGAGTATTTAGTTGTTAAAAGGATTTGCTGACATTATCAACTCCAGCTTTGATTCAAGGATTTATATCCAGCCGAAAAAATCTCTACAAAAAGTTGCTGACCAACTAAAACCTGAAAGAGAACCTCATAGAACTAAATGGGTAAATAGAATTTTTTGACTCTTTAATTGAACAAACAAAAAATTATTCTTTATAGACACATTTGAGGATTTCCAAAAATAGTACTTCGAATACTTGCTAGCCTAACGTGAAAAAAAATAATTTACCCACTCCTTACCTCTCCCTTCGTAACACTTCGCTTGTCAGTAGTAAACTCTATGTTTTCTATTTGAATGCAACAAAATTGTATATTTGTAAATATTTTTATTTTGTGTTTTTGTAAATTAAATATTTGTGATTTAGCTCTGTGTTTTGGTCAATCATTTTTTTCTTTTGGTACAACTTATAAGTTATAACACATAACATGGGCAATACCATAACTTGCTCTTACTTCAGTGTAAAATCATTGCCCCTACCCTTTATGATCAGTACCCTAACTTGCTCCCACTCCAGTGGCTAAACACTTCCTCTGCCATTTGTGAGCAGCACCTTTAGTGAGCAATTGTGTGAACAGGAGACAAAAGACAACTTTGCAAAACCAGTCTTTTTATTTACATTGTTCACACTGTTGTACTCATCTTTGTTGCCATATTACATTTTGGTCGTTGTTGTGGTGATACCGACCGAGCAAAAGTGAGGGACCGGATGTTTGCTCTATACCGACCAGAAGGCAAATGACCAAAAATCGTCATTGCGCATCCAAGTTCACGCAGATGTTCTGGTTGAAAAATAAAAATTAATCAAATATCAAAATTTCATTTCACGAGCCTAAGCAAATTTTATTTACCAGCCAATGGGTAGCCCAGAATCAAATACAAGTGTGAAATTCAAAACCAGCTGTTTTGATCCAAAAAGCAGATATAAAAAGCAGATACAGACAAGACCCCAGCAGACAGAAGTGAAAACGAGAGGAGAAGAGTGTAATTAATATTCCCTTGACCTTACTACCTGGCCTCTTTCCTTCTCCCTGTTTCAAAAGTACTTACTGACCTAAGGAGCAACTATTTCAAAGACATTCCTCACATACCTCCACTCCCCACATTCCTAAGCCTTTTATCTCTTTCAGCTCATTATTTGCCATGAACATTCTAACCTCCATTGGACCTTTATTTCTTGATTTTATAATCATTTTATAACTTATAGTGGGCTATCTACCACAAGGCCAAATTCAGTTAACCTGCAATGGTATACAATTACCCTTCACTACAATGGGAAAATAATAGATAAGCAACTCACTATATTGTATGCTCTGGTCTTCTTCAGGTGATTGTGAATATGGCAACAAATATGAGGACACAGTTGAAACAATGTAAACAGTGTAAATAATTACAATACCTCATCTCAGAAATATAAACAAATATCAGTCTTTTTCTTTTTCAGTTTTAATTACAAAACACTTGGATTGTACCTCATAATTATCTGATAAGAAGAAAATAAAAATCATATTATTTAGTACTGAATAGTAGCTTGTGTATTTGCAAATTTAAAAAATTCAGATTCTTCATTTTTGAAAGCTTTCTCCAGTAAACATTTTTTTCTTATGAAAACATTCCTCATATTTTTTCCATTTATTTTGATTCTGTTATTCCTTTGCGTCCTTCAATCATGGAACTGGGTGTGTGCAGGGTGGATGTCATAAATTTATCTGTGGTTAAATACTAACTGAGGAATGAGTATTTCTCAACCTTATTAAAAGGTTGAAGTTTGTGAACCTTGTTGTCGTCAAACAAGCACATAAAGGCTTTTTTGTTAGTCCCTACTAAAAGTTAACATGCAATTTTTAAGTATGGAAGCCTAAAAGAAAAAATATGTTACCTTTTCTTTATTCTCACAGATGATAAACTCTATTCATGGTATTAGATTGGTACAAAATTTTATCAGCAATTTTCTTCTGAAGAATCAAAATATTTCAACTTTTCTTCTGAATAGTCTTGTATATTTCTTTAGTCTGGGTTTACAGTCACATCACATTGTAATAACACTTCCTGTCAGACCATCAGAGTTAAACAACTGCAATGTCAAGCCTGGTTAGTACCTAGATGGGTGACTAATCGGAAATACCAGAGGCTGTTAGCTTGAATGTACAGGTGGTGTAATGGATAATGGCTTAGAATTATTAAACGAAAAGCCAAGTCCAATTGGGTTTGTTATGTTCAATTATGCACAGATACCCTTGGAAAAGGTATGAATCCACTGCTTCTACCCACAACTATAGGTCAGTTAGTAATATTTGTATCATTAAACCATTATTCTCTCAAAAAAGAATTTTTACAATTTAAAAATTTTTATGACTTTAGATAACCTGCAAAGAGTTGATAAGCTGTAAAAATAAATCATTCAATCAATTTTAGTCAAGTTCCATAGCAGTCAAGCTGTCAGGTTTTAGCAGCTTTAGTCTAAAAAGAATCTAATGCTGTCAAAAGTTTCAAGTAAGAAAAAATAGCAGTATAAAGCATAACAGTTTTTGGAATATTTTTATAGTTCTTATCAGATTAAAAAAAAGGTACTAATGGAAACTGATATGTTAAGTTTATTTTGCTAGTAATGCCATCTAGAGTAATTAGGTGTTAGGGTTTTCTTTTTCAATATTGCAATTTTTATGGATCTTTTTGTGGAAAAACAGAAAATGAAATTAATTTTTTTTTCCTTTTAAGCTTCCATACTTTAAAATTATGAATGTTAAATTTTGGTGGAACTAACAAAAGAGATAGCGACAGTGTAGCAGATATCAGTGTGTAAAGTAGAATTGGCAAACTGTGTTCAAATTCTTGTATAGTCTGTTGCATTCACTGTTGCCCAAAATCTTTTGTGAAAGGCATGAATCTGTTTCTTTTTCTCTCAGTTATGAGTTAAATAACAAAATAAACTGGGTTGATTGACTGATTTGTTATTTATGGCTTATTATTTTGAGTTATTTAAAGTATTATTTTTGATAATAATGATCATTTTTTTGTTTGTGTGTGAATATTGCATGAACAATTTTTTGTGAATGACAATGTTTTTTTTTTCAGATACAAGTCTTACTATTTAATTCAAAGCTGGGAAATGACAAGATGGATTCCTATCTTTACCAAGGTTATTTGTGCATAAATGAATGCAACACACTTGATTCGAATTCAAACTCAGTTTCTCATTTCAGACTGCTGTCTGTTGCACCAACTGCACATCCTGAGTAAACTGTGCTTTCCAATCTGTAGTGAAAGAAATAGAACGAAGAAACAGGAAGTAATAATATTGGTGGACAAAAATTGCAGAAACAGAGAATCCCTACGTTGCTGGATAAGACCTGAAACAATAGGAAATCAAAATGTTTGTAGAGAAAATGAAAAGAAACAGTGACTTTACCACTGTTGCACAAATATTACAAAAGTATTGAACCCTTGAGTTGGGGATTAAAGTTTGAAGAAACATGAAACTCTAGAATTAATAGACAAAAAATGCAGAAGAAAATGGAACATTACATTAGTAAAAAAAAAAAAAAAAATGATGAAACATTAAGCCCCAGACCACAATGGCTAGGATCAACCATGCTATATACATTGAGTCAACTCATCCCTATTTTTTCATATTCCATTAGTAAGGAGTAAGTTCCACTTAGTTTCTTCCCCGGAACTATTGCAATGTAAAACGGACTCCCGAGTGGATACTTCCCTGATCTCTAAAATATTAACCTCTTCAAATCAAAATTCATAATATGCAACCCTTGTTCCCTTCATGTACAGCATTCTCATTCAGTAACTCCCTACCTTCAGTGGCACTTATTGGGTGAACAATAGCATAAAATAGAATAAAAAAAATAAAGAAACTGAATACAAATGTTGGTAGACATACATAATAAACAAAATGCACTAGAATGATAAAAAACAAAAATTAATCCATAGGGGAATCCAAAATATTGGAAAAACATAAATTGAAGAAACAGTAAATTTTGGACTAAAATTGATGAAAAAGTGAACCACAATGTCATTAAATAAAAAACAACAAAACCCTGAGCCTAAATGTTGGGAAACAAAAATTGAAGAAACAGAATCTTAAGGTTCCTGTACAAAAATTGAAGAATCCCAAAGTTGCAACATAAGAACTGAAGAAAGAAGAAACCAAATATTTAAAAAAATCTGGAAAAAAACAATCAAAACCGGTATTGGTATACACAAATTACAGAAATATTGAACCATAATTCTAGTGTATAATAAATGAAGAGGGAACACCTGAGTTGAAGAAACAAAGAACCAGGAAAGTTAGTGGACAAAAATTGATTTTGTTGGTTGATTGATTTGTTTTTATGGCAAATCAACCTCGGCAGGTCATTTATTGCCAACTAATTTTTTTTTTTTTTATTGCTGGTAATATCTTTTTCTTTCAACAATTTATTGTTGTTTTTATATAAGTTTTTTGTGTCTAGTAATACTTTTTTCTTTTCTTGTATCAAGATTCATTGGGATTTGTTTTTAAGGGCAGGGTCCCCACGTTTTACCCTTGTTATTTAACCCATAACTGGAGAGAAGGGACGGATTAATACCTTTCCCAAGGGTACCAATGCTTAAGTGAATGCAGGGTATTCAACTGGAATTTGAACTCTGCTCACCGATTTCTCTTTCTGAGCAGATATCCACTGTAAACGCTTACAGCACCTGGTATTCCCAAGCGGTCACCCATCTAAGTACTGACCAGGCTCAACGTTGCTTAACTTTGGTGATCAAGTGAGAACCGGTGTATTCAACGTGATAGGCCGTAAGCCAACAAAAATTGAAGAAACAGAGATATTTCAATGTAGATGGACAAACATTGATGAAGTAAGAAATACCAAAGTGGGTGGATAAAAAGGGAATGAATGAGGAACCTTCAAGTAGGTGATCAAAAGTTGAAAATCAGTGGAAAAATAAATTGAAGAAACAGGGGACATAAAAATTTAATGGATAGAAAAATGAAAAAAAGTAACAGGAACACCAAAGTTTGCAGACAAAACTTAAAGAAAGAGCAAGCCTCAAAGTAAATGAAGAAAAACCTATGAAACAGGAACCCCTAAAGTAGATTGACAAATATTGAAGAAACAAATACTACTAAAGTAAATGAATAAAAGCTTAAGAAACATTGAACACCAACATTAGGGGAAAAAATTAAAGAGCAATAAACCACAAAATAGATGGACAAAATTTTAAAAAATGAAGAAGCCCAAAAATTAATAGACAACTGAAAAATGAGAAACACCCAAAATTAATGGAAAAATCTTGGAGAAACAATGAACACAAAAATTAGGGGACAACAACTGAAGAAACAGTAAGCAAAATATTAGTGGAAAAAATTAAAGAATCATTGAACACCAAAGATAGTGGGTAAACATTGAAGAATCAAGAAACCTCTAAAGTTAGAGAACAAAACTTAAAGAAACAGAGAACATCTCAGTCAGTGGACAAAATTTAAAGTAGCAGGAATCCACCAAAGTAGAAGTGTTGAAGAAACAAGTAACCCCTTACAAATTAGATGGACAACAATTTGAAAAAAAGGAAATACTAAAGTTTCAGTGTTAGCAGACAAAAAATACAATCCACCAATTTTCAAATCAGTGTTGTCACCACTTGAAGAAATTTGGTCATTTTTTTAAATAAGAATAAATGAAGAATCTAAATGATTGTTTACATTAGAAAAATTACAAAGAATTTATTCAACAAACAATATAAAATTTGCTAGCAGAGACTCAGAAGATAACAATTTTGACTTTAATACAACTGTAGGCATAAAAGTTACAAATAGGTAAGACAAGAAAAACTTGATGGGCTGAAGGTGTAATAAATAAAAATAACTGCAGCAGTTTCTTATGTGGATGCTATGTCTGTATATAAAAATGAATTAATTACAGCATAGGAAAGAAACTAACCTTGTATGAAAAAGACCTCTGATTAAAACCTGTCTTTTAAAGTTAAAATTACTTCTCTCAAGTTGAATTGGAAAATTTATTCTTACAATCAAGAAGATGAAAAGATGAAAAAGCATGCAAAATAAAATATGTTGTGCATTTTATACATTCAATATTGATTCTCATAAAGATAGTTTTACCTACTAGAAATGGTAGTCATTGTAAGTGAATCAGATGTTGTTACATCTCATTTCAAGTCAATCTGAACACAATATTTATTGATGTATTTACACCAAATATGGCACAAGGCCAGAAAATAGGGTAATGGGAAGGTTGGTCATTTCTGTCTTATTTCTTAACCTAGGTAGTCTCAATCACTGAACCAGTCTCTTGATAATTTTTCTTTCACCAAAATTTCACATTTACACTTTCCGTTCATACTTCAAACATGGTCATAGCACAAATTCTCTATGAAGTCTTGACTAGTCTCATATATCAGTTGTTTTTTTTTGTGTGTGTGGGGGGGGGGTAATAAAAATTTTAAGTCAATCTGGACACTGAGGGTTTTTTTTTTTATAGATTGATTTTTATTACAGCTTATCAACCCTTTGCAGGCAATTCAAAGCCAGAAAATATTTTCAGATTTTAAGAATTTTTTTGAGATAATGATTTAATGATACAAGTCATACTAAAGAAGCCATATATGGGGTAACAAGACATGGATTCATAACTTTTGTAAGGGTAATTCTGCATAAGTGAATATAATAAACTTGACGGGAACTGGAACTCAGCTCTCTGAATTTCAATTCTGAGCCATTATCACATGATACACAACCCACACATCTAAGCTTACAGCATTTGATATTCCCAAGTGATCACCCATCTAGGTACTGACCAGGTTAGATGTTGCTTAATTTTGGTAATTATATATAAAGAGGTGTTTCATCATGATATGACTATAAGCTTTGAGCTCAACCATTCCTAAGAATAGCTTTAAGAAGATTCAGCAGTTAGATGATTACTTTTTTAGTTTCTGTTTTTATTGATTAGAAAAGATTAATATTGAAATTCGATTTTCTTGTCTTGTGATTTGCTGTTTGCACAGATTTGGATATGGCATAAACATAAACTATCATCTAAAATTCTTTTCAGGATGTGGCTGAACATAACTCTCCACAACTTCCAATCCTTTTTTTAGTAAGATTTGTCTTTTTACTAAATTTTGCAAACACTTTAGACAAGCTCATTAGATAGATTATTTACTACTTTCCTTGGTGCTTCTATATCCTGTGAGTTTTAAATTCTCTAAGCAATCTTTCCTCATTATGTGCTCAAGAAATTTCAGCAAGGTTTAACTTTCATGCCTGCAAAAAAACAGTTTCAAAAAAAGTTTTTTTCTGTTAATACAACTATTACTGTATACCAGCAAAATAAAATCTTTTACTCAAAAAATATATAAAAATCTACAAAATACTCAAAATATGGAAACCAAGTACAGTGTCTTATTTATTATTTAAAATGTTATAAAGGTTTATATTTTATCATTTTATAGAGAAATAAAATTGAAAAGATAATCTTTTAATGCAAAAATGTCTAAAAAATCTATAAAATGCTCTAAATATGGTAATCATTAACAATGCCATATTTGTTATTTACCATTTCATAAAAATTTAGTTTTTATCATTTTATGAAGAAAAAAATTTTAAATTAAATCTTTTTATTCAAAAATATATAAAAATCTACAAAATGCTATAAATATGGCAATCAATATGAATGTCATATAAAGATTTATTTTTTCAAATTTAGTTCTTTATAAAAATGAAGAACTAAATTTGAAAAATATCTTTTAATTCAAAAATGTATAAAAGCATCAAAATATAGGGCAATTACAATGCATTATTTATTATTTTCAGTTTTATAAATATTTATATTGTATCATTTTATAAGAAATTTGGAAAGTATTCTTTTTTATTCAAAATATATATAAATATCTACAAAATTGCTCAAACTATGTTGTTAATTACTATGGAAACTGTTATTATTTTCAGTTTTATAAATATTTGTATCATTTTAAAAGAGAAATTTGAAAAGTATTCTTTTTATTTAAAATATATAAATATACAATTACTCAAACTATGGTAACCAATTACAATGCATTTATTTATTATTTTCAGTTTTATAAATATTTATATTGTATGTTTTATAAGAGAAATTTGAAAATGATTCTTTTTATTCAAAATATGTAAATATCTACGAGTACTCAAACTATGGTAACCAATTACTATGCATTATTTATTATTTTCAGTTTTATAAATATTTGTGTCATTTTTAAAGAGGAAATTTATGTTCTTTATTTAAAATATATAAATATCTATTTTGATTAACTTAAACTACTTAGTAACTAATTACAATGCATTATTTATTATTTTCAGTTTTATAAATATTTATATTGTATCATTTTATAAGAAATTTGAAAAGTATTCTTTTTATTCAAAATATATAAATATCTACAAATTGCTCAAACTATGGTAACCAATTACTATGCATTGTATTTATTATTTTCAGTTTTATAAATATTTGTATCATTTTAAAGAAACTGAAAAGTATTCTTTTTATTTAAAATATATAAATATCTACAAATTGTAAACTATGGTAACCAGTGCTAAAACATTATTTATTATTTTCATTTTATAAATATTTATATTATATCATTTATAAAAGAAATTTAAGTATTCTTTTTAGCTAAAATATATAAATATCTGGTACTCCAAACTATGGTAACAATTACTATGCATTATTTGTATTTTTTTTTCAGTTTTTTGTATCTGTATCATTTAAGAAAGTGAAAATGTTCTTTTTATTTAAAATATATAAATATCTACAAATTACTCAAACTACAGTAGCAATTACTATACATTATTTATTATTTTCAGTTTTATAAATATTTATATTGTATCATTTTATAAGAAATTTGAAAGTATTCTTTTTATTCAAAATATATAAATATCTACCATTTATCTCAAACTATGGTAACCAATTACTATACATTATTTATTATTTAGTTTTGCAAATATTTGTATCATTTTAAAAGAAATTTGAAAAGTATTCTTTTTTATTTAAAATATATAAATATCTACAAATTACTCAAACTATGGTAACTTAATTACAATGCATTATTTATTATTTTCAGTTTTATAAATATTTATATTGTATATTTTATAAGAGAAATTTGAAAAATATTACTTTTATTCAAAATATATAAATATCTTGATGCTCAAACTATGGTAACCAATTACTATGCATTTATTTATTATTTTTTTCAGTTTACATAAATATTTGTATCATTTAAAAGAGAAATTTGAAAAGTATTCTTTTTATTTAAAATATATAAATATCTACAAATTACTCAAACTATGGTAACCAATTACAATGCATTATTTATTATTTTCAGTTTTATAAATATTTATATTGTATCATTTTATAAGAGAAATTTGGAAAGTATACTTTTTATTCAAAATATATAAATATCTACAAATTGCTCAAACTATGGTAACCAATTACTATGCATTATTTATTATTTTCAGTTTTATAAATATTTGTATCATTTTAAAAGAGAAATTTGAAAAGTATTCTTTTTATTTAAAATATATAAATATCTACAAATTGCTCAAACTATGGTAACCAATTACTATGCATTATTTATTATTTTCAGTTTTATAAATATTTATATTGTATCATTTTATAAGAGAAATTTGAAAAGTATTCTTTTTATTCAAAATATATAAATATCTACAAATTGCTCAAACTATGGTAACCAATTACTATGCATTATTTATTATTTTCAGTTTTATAAATATTTGTATCATTTTAAAAGAGAAATTTGAAAAGTATTCTTTTTATTTAAAATATATAAATATCTACAAATTGCTCAAACTATGGTAACCAATTACTATACATTATTTATTATTTTCAGTTTTATAAATATTTATATTGTATCATTTTATAAGAGAAATTTGGAAAGTATTCTTTTTATTCAAAATATATAAATATCTACAAATTACTCAAACTATGGTAACCAATTACTATGCATTATTTATTATTTTCAGTTTTATAAATATTTGTATCATTTTAAAAGAGAAATTTGAAAAGTATTCTTTTTATTTAAAATATATATATATCTACAAATTGCTCAAACTATGGTAACCAATTACTATGCATTATTTATTATTTTCAGTTTTATAAATATTTATATTGTATCATTTTATAAGAGAAATTTGAAAAGTATTCTTTTTATTCAAAATATATAAATATCTACAAATTGCTCAAACTATGGTAACCAATTACTATGCATTATTTATTATTTTCAGTTTTATAAATATTTGTATCATTTTAAAAGAGAAATTTGAAAAGTATTCTTTTTATTTAAAATATATAAATATCTACAAATTGCTCAAACTATGGTAACCAATTACTATACATTATTTATTATTTTCAGTTTTATAAATATTTATATTGTATCATTTTATAAGAGAAATTTGAAAAGTATTCTTTTTATTCAAAATATATAAATATCTACAAATTGCTCAAACTATGGTAACCAATTACTATGCATTATTTATTATTTTCAGTTTTATAAATATTTGTATCATTTTAAAAGAGAAATTTGAAAAGTATTCTTTTTATTTAAAATATATAAATATCTACAAATTGCTCAAACTATGGTAACCAATTACTATGCATTATTTATTATTTTCAGTTTTATAAATATTTATATTGTATCATTTTATAAGAGAAATTTGAAAAGTATTCTTTTTATTCAAAATATATAAATATCTACAAATTGCTCAAACTATGGTAACCAATTACTATGCATTATTTATTATTTTCAGTTTTATAAATATTTATATTGTATCATTTTATAAGAGAAATTTGGAAAGTATTCTTTTTATTCAAAATATATAAATATCTACAAATTGCTCAAACTATGGTAACCAATTACTGTGCATTATTTATTATTTATCATGTCATAAAGATTTACTTTTATCATTTTATAAAGAAATAAATTTGAAAAGAAATATTTTTATTCAAAATATGTACAAATCTACAAAATACTCAAAATATTGAAACCAAATACAATGCCATATTTATTTACCATTTTATAAAGATTGATTTTTTTCCTTTTATAAAGAAATATGAAATGTAATTTTTTATTCAGAAGTTTTTAAAAATGATCAAAATATGAAAATGAATTACTATACCATATTTATTACTTACCATTTTTTAGCATTTTTTTGTTATTTTATAAAGAAATAAATTTGGAATTAAATCTTATTCAAAAATGTATAAAAATCTAAAAGATCATCCAAAGACCAATTACAATGCATTATTTATTGTTTTCCATTCTATATTTTTATTTCATCATTTTATAAAAAAAGAAATTTAAAATGAATTCTTTTCATTCCAAAATGTATAAAAATGTACGAAATGCTCCAAATATGGAAGCCAATTACAATGCCATATTTATTATTTATTATTTTATAAACATTTATTTTTTATCATTTTATTTGAAAAAAAAATCTTTTCATTGAAAAATGTATACAAATCTACAAAATGCTCAAAATCTGATCACCAATTACAATGCCTTCTTTATTATTTACCATTTTTTAAAGAATTATTTTATCATTTTATAAAGAAAAAATTATAAATTATTCTTTATTCAAAAATGTATGAAAATTTACAAAATGCTCAAAATATTATAACTAATTAGGATATTTATTATTTAGAATTTTATAATTATTTATTTTTATCATTTTATAAAAAGAGTAATTTAAAATAGAATCTTTTTATTCAAGAATGTATAAAAATCTACAAAATGCTCAGAATCTGAAAACCAATCACAATGTCTTACTTATGATTGACTATTTTGTAAATATTGTTTTGTTATTTTATAAAGAAATAAATTTGGATTCCTAATTTATTTATGAAATGGTAAAAAAGTAAGGCATTGTAACTGGTTCCCATATTTTGAGAATTTTGTAGATTTTTATATATTTATGAATAAAGCTTTCTTTTCAAATTCATATTTTTAAACGTTAAAAAATAAATTTTTATAAAACAAAGAATAATTCATAGGAATTAGTTCCCATATTTTGAGCATTTTTTAAATTTAGATAAATTTTTTAAAGAAAGATTCCTTTTCAAATGTACTTCTTTATAAAATATAAAATATAAACATTTATAAAATGGAAAATAATAAATAATACATTGTAATTGGTTCTTATATTTTGATGAGATTTTAGGTTTTTATATATTTTTGAATAAAAAATATTTCATTACAAATTTATTTCTTTATAGTTCATACATATTTTTATAAAATTAAAATTTTATAAAAAATAAACAAAAAATGAACAATACAAGAACATTTAAATAAAAATATGAGTTTTCTGGTCAGTATACTTTTTCATCTTGAATTATATTGCAGATTAATTATTTTTTAATTTTCCAAATTCTTTAATAATCATAATTTAAAATCAAGGATACCTAATCAGTAGAAATCCAAGGCCTGAATCTTCTGCAATTATTGGTTAATTCTTTCCTACTCATTTTTGAAAAATGTAATTTTGAAAATCTTTTTAAATCATTGCTAATTCTTATAAAAATGCCTGTAAAACCTGTCAATAGATTATTTATTGTCGACCACATGTTTACTGACGAAGAAATTGTAAATGAAGAGTGGATGCTAAACATCTTCGCTAATCACTTGGTGAAGCTGGCAAAATGTGTTCTTTGGAATGGTTGGCAAAACATTGATGAATTACCAGTTGGATTAGAGCTTTATAAAATGGTAAATAATAAAGATTTCATTATGCTTGGTTCCAGTATTTTATAATTTAGTAATTTTTTATAAATTTATGAATAAAATAAATTGCTTTCATACTTATTTCTTTATAAAAAGGTAAATGATAAATATTGCATTAGTTTTAATAGAATAAGTTTTTAGAATGTTGAAATATAAAATTATACTTGTAAATGAACAATCTAATAAATAAATAAGGTTTAATATTTTTCTGTAAATTCTCAAGAACAAAGACAATATGTAAATTCACTTTCATATGTTTTGGCTTTATTAAAAATCTAATCATCACTTTAAAAAAAGTAAACATTGCTGTGGGTGTGTTGTTAATATTAAAATACTAGCTGTGTCAAGGGAAAAATGTCCTTTCAACACACTGTTTTTAGCAGGCTTGGAGTTTAAACTTTGTTGCAATTTCAATTGTTTTTTCTGATTATAAATATAAGTGTCTCTTTTGTTTCTATTTTCCCTAAAATTTTGTTAATTCTTGCATATTTAGTTGATGGGGTTCTCAGCCTCCTTCCACATTTCTATCACCTGAAGTTTCTTTTCCATCTGTGATGAGGTGGTCTAGTGTTAACTGCTATATAGAAGAACCATTATTACATAACAATTCAGTATTCTTTTCTTTGTTTCTAATGAAATTTTCCTGTTTCTTAATACTTTGCTTAGTATTTGGAAGACATCATTTACTATTCCAGTGAACTTTTGGTGTCATATTTCCTCTCTTAAAACACAAATTTACCATACTTGTACACAAAAGACCAAACAAGTACTAAAAGACAGTAGTAGTTATTTGGGGGCAATGGCTGACCAATTAGTTTCAAGTAAATATAGACTATGAAGAATATTACTAAAGAGAGGATTTGCTTCTTTGGTAATAATCAGGTATTCTCAAATTTTATTGAACAGATGTCTTTGAATCATTAAAAGTAAAGAATAAGAAATCATGGACAGGGCATATGAAATAAGGGTGTAGGGAGTATTTTTTACCTGGACATGAGTGAATAAAAGAGGCCCAAGTGTCATAGATGAGTCAAAGAGTGTTGATGAATTTCCTGTAATCTCAAAAAGATGAATGTATATATTGAAGTATCTTTATAATTTTAACCAAAGTACTAAAAACAGGCATTTTAAAACAAGGAAAATTACCAACAATGAAGTAAGAAAAAAAATACATTACCATAAACATTACATAATAACAGAGGAGCATCTGAAACAATTTTTTAATGATTTAATTTTTCAACAAAATTAATGCTTTTTCAAAAGTGTTTATTATTAAAATAAGGCCATTTTAGTAATAGAACCATAAGCAAATGGGTTGAAGTAGCTAATGTTAGTCTTAGAATATGCTCTAACACCAATTTCATATGGCTTCAAAATTTCAAAGTTTTCTTAGGAACTTGCAGCACCTGAACTTCCAGCTGTATAGACTCATTGAGTTCTCCAGAATCTATTCTTGGCTTGCATTTTGGCAGTTGGATCCTTGAATCTGTTGTTGTTGGTTGCAAAGAGGGCCTCTTCTGCTCAAGCTACAGGACCCCAAAATCATAGGTCCACCACTGAGCATAAAGTAGTAATACTGGAACACAATAAAAAAACAGCTAAACTGGTTCACCAGTCCTCTCTCATCAGAACTCAATCAGGGACAAGTTATATTCACAGCAACTAAAATGAGCATCAAAGACCAAATGTTATATAATATATATAACAATTACAAGTTAAATAAATTTAAGCCATGGCTGGTAGGATTTAATATAAATAGATTTAAACAGTTTCAAATGAAATTCAGAATTAGCCTTGCTGAATACTCAGTTGTAAGACTAGGCATATTTCTAGTTTTATAAAAAATGTTTAGCTAAACCAGTTGTATTCAGATACCTATGCAAATTGTTCACCTTACTTTTGTTAATATTGGCTAGTACCTGCTTATTGATCCTTGCTTCTAACCATTGACCTGTTCTACCTAGTTAGTCAGCATCAGAATGTGCACTGTGGTGTAGTGGATACTGGCTTGGAATGGGAAATCTGAGAGAAGAGTTCGAATTCCAGTTGAATTCATTTATACAAAATACCCTTCAGAAAGGTATTAATCTATCAATCATTTTTCCCTCCTGCTATGGGTTAAGTAGCAAGACATATTTGGTTCTATAGATTTGTTTGGCAAACCAGTTTACTGCAGAAAGTAATGGCAACCTACTGCAGGAAAATCTTTTGCCTAGTCTCTTTCAAGCTAAAACCTGTATCATGTATGGCACTTAACTGGGTGGGTCAGTATCATACTGATATTTGAATTGATAAATTACTGAACTTATAATATGTGGAGGTAGAACATCTTTTTGTCTCGATTTCAACAGTGGTCAGGCAACAAAGACAATGGCAGACAAGTATTAATGCCTACAGAAACCTACCTAGCAAATCATATAGTTATATTAACAAACTACAGTATATTCGGGGAAGTGCATTATGGTGCAGTGGATATCGGCTCGGAATGTGAAATCGAGGAGCCGAGTTCGAATTCTGCTTGAATTCATTGCATTCACTTATGCACAAATACCCTTGGGAAAAGTATTAATCCGTCTCTTCCCTCCAGTTATGGGTTAAATACTAGGACAGATTGGGTTCTATAGCCTTGGTTGGCAACCAGTCTACCGCAGAAAAGAATGGCAACCTATTACGGGATAATCCTGTGCATTCAGTCATGTCTCTTCTGAGACATGATCGCCCAGGCGTGTATCCCGTATGGCACTTAACTGACTGACTGACAGTATATGCAAAAAGATTGGACATCTAACATCCAAGCATTATGACTGACCCAAGACATAATTTAATGCATCAATACTTTATAGAAATTAAGATCTGTAATATTATGTAGTGCTGGAATATAAAAGAGAAGGCAGCTCAAAAGAAACTTTGTATCCACTAATAAATTTTCTCTCACAGGCCCTGATCCCACATTATAAAAGTCACACACACTCAAACTTCTAAACAGAAGTATCAGTTAAAATTAAAACATATAACATCCATAGCCATTTTAACAATGCTTCTTCTTATTCTGAAAGGTTAATAAGTCATAAAAAATCAATCAATTTTTCTTCTTCATATAAATTCAGGTTGATTTTATAATTTGCATGAGTGAGCAGTATCAACCAAGCACTTGATGCTTTTAAATACAAGTAAAAAAAATCTGGTTTCCTTGTTTTGTGACAAACATATATTTAACAATGAATAAAAGAAATTGTGGTAATACCAAGCAAAAGCAAGGGACCAATGTTTGCTCTATACTGAGAAAAAGCAAATGAACAAAAGTTGTCTCTGCGCAGGTAGATCGGCACAGATGTTCTGGTTGAAAAATAAAAATTAATCAAATATTAAATTTTGATTTCGCGAGCCTATGCGAATTTTATTTACCAGCCAATGGGAAGCCCAGAATTAAATTCAAGTGTGAAATCCCAAACGAGCTGCTTTTGATCCAAAAAGCAGATATAAAAAGCCAAGACAGAAAGCACCCAGCAGGCAGATCTCAGGAGAAGAGTGTAATCAATACCCACTTGACTTAAGTCAAGTGGCTACTATGTTCGCCTCCCTGCACCTCTCCTTACCTTCTTCCCTATCTGAAATCTACTTACTGACCTAAGGAGCAACTACATCAAAGACATTCCTTACTCACAACGCTCCCACATTCCTAAGCATTGATTCTCTTTCAGCATATTATTTGCCATGAACATTTTAACCTCCATTGGACCTATATTCAAGTATTACTTTAATTGTAAAAATATTAATTGATATGTGTATATATAAAAATGTTATTTTTCTACTCAAATTGCTTTTCTTGATTTTATAATCATTTTATGACTCATAGTGGGCTATCTACCACAAGGCCAAATTCCGTTATCCTGCAACAATATACAACTACCTTTCATTAGGACAGAATCCCACTACAACTAGAAAAGGAATAGATAAGATATCCCCTATAAAATAACCCTTACAAAACCCTTTTATTGTTTTCACTCCTTTGAATTTTACATTTTCCCTTCTCAAATTATTTCTTATTATCTCACAATTTGTTTGTTTTTTCTTCAAAAGTATTTGAAAATTTTGACAATTAAATTCCTGTATATGTGGTGAATACAAAATAAAAGTAATTCTCTTTTCTTCACTGTTTGCAAATTTGCAATCCATTGTCAAATCTAATTTTGACCAATAGAAAAAAGTATTGACTCCATACTGAATAAAAGAACTCAAGGCAAATTTCGCAAGCCTGTACGAATTGTTTTTTAACCAATAAAAGGGGAGCAATTTACAAAACTGAGAGAAATTAATAAGCCAGTATCAAAATGTTATTTGATTTAAATATCAAAAGAAAGATGAATCAGTCAAATAGGAGGAGAGATCAGCAGAGATCAGATAGGAGAAAGCTACAATGTAAAAGAGAAATTTAAAATTGCTGAACCGGGCATAACGTTTTGTTGATATAGATTCACTCTTCCTCACTTTCTTGCGTACTGTTCTTTTTTGTCTTTTTTTAGTCCTCACATTCTCGTCATCAACAAAGAAAAAGAAGAAGACAACAATGACAACAATAAGACACTTCAACTGACTCCGAAAGTAATTGCCAATAAGTACATTTTTCCTCTGATCTTTTACTTTTTACTGTAAATTAGACACTTTTCCTTCCTTCTCACTTTCTCACTGTCCACATAAAGAAAGAAAGGAATAAAAACTTTAGGACTATCCGTTAATCTTTTTCTGCACACAAATTTCATTACAAATTAACTCTTCATGTATTAAACTCCTTACTACACTTTCTCTTGGAACATTTTCACAGTTTTATTTTTTTCATACAAACAAATTCATGTTATTCTGTTCTGCAAAAAAATTTCTATTATCTATACAAGCAGGGTATTTTTTATCTTTCCTACCATTTGATGATAATCTTAAATTGCAGGAAGTTCCATTATGTAATGAGATAAACAATCTTCTTCTTCTTCTTCTTCTATATGCCATGTCCCTTCAGGACGTAGGCGATCATGGTTCTCCATGTCTTCCTATCCCTTGTGGCTCTTAGTATGTTTGCTCCTGTTACTCCTGGCAACCCCCGTTCCGTCATCCACCTGATCAGGCCCTGCAAATATGTTATCCACTGCCTTCCTCTGTCTGTCTTTCCTTCTATCTGGCCAGTCAGTATCAGGCTCTCCAAGCTCTCCTTCCTCATTGTGTGTCCCACGAACTTCAGTTGTCTCTTCCTGATGCTCAGTATTAATTTCCTTTTTGTTGCCATTCTCTCCAACACCTCATCGTTGCTTGCATGCTCGGTCCACGATATCCGCAGCATCCTTCTGTAGAACCACATTTCTGCTGCTTCCAGTTTTGTCCTCATTTTCAATGATATTGTCCAGCATTCACTGGCGTATTGAAGAACTGACATCACATAGCAATCCAGCACTCTTTTCTTTGTTTCTAGTGAAATTTTCCTGTGTGTTAGTACTTTACTCAGCTTCTGGAATGCGTCCTTTGCCACGCCAATTCACCTTTGGATCTCTGTGTCACACTTTCCATTTCCCGTTAGAACACTTCCTGGGTATTTAAATTTTTGGACTTGCTTGATTCTGGTGTCCCCCACCTGTATTTCGCATTTTGGGTTGAACCTTTTGCTGATGACCATGCATTCAGTTTTCTTGAAGTTTATTTGTAGTCCTTTTTTGTCACTCACCTTTGCTACCTTCCGTAGGAGGTCTTGTAGTTTCCTTTCTGTGTCTGCAATCAGCAACAGTGCTGATTGCAGACACGGAGATAAACAATACTATCCTGAAAAAGACAGATTTGTAATGCGATGAGTGCTGTACTGGAAAGGACAGATTTGTAATGTGATAAAGAGTGCTTCACTAGAAAGGACAGATTTATATTGCGATGAACAGTGCTGTAGTGGAAAGGACAGATTTGTAATGCAATAAAGAGTGCTGTACTGGAAAGCACAGATTTGTAATGAGATGAAGAGTTATGTACTGGAAAAGACAGATGAGTAGTGCGACAAAGAGTGCTGTACTGGAAAGGACAGATTTGTAATGCAATAAAAGTGCTCTAGAAAGGACTGATTTTTATTCAGATGAGGACTTTAAAGAGTGCTGTACTAGAAAGGACCGGTTTGTAATGAGATGAAGCGTCCTGTACTGGAAAAGGCAGATTTCCAATGCAATGAATAGTGCTGTACTGGAAAGGACAGTTTTGTAATGTAATGAAAAGTGCTGTACTGGAAAGGAGCGATTTGTAATGCGATGAAGAGTGCTGCAATTGAAAGGACAGATTTTTAATGTGATGAAGAGTGCCGGAATCGAAAGGACATATTTGTAATGCAATGAAGAGTGCTGTACTGGAAAGAACAGATTTGTAATGCAATGAAAGTGCTGCACTGGAAAGGACAGTTTTGTAATGCGATGAAGAGTGCTGCAATTGAAAGGACAGATTTGTAATGCAATGAAGAATGCTGTACTGGAAAGGACAGTTTTGTAATGCGATGAAGAGTGCCGTACTGGAAAGAACAGATTTGTAATGTGATGAAGAGTGCCGTACAGTAAAGGAGAGATTTGTAATCAGATGAAACGTGCTGTACTGGGAAGGACAGATTTGTAATGCAATGAAGACGTCTGTACTGGAAAGGAAAGATTTGTAATGCGATGAACAGTGCTGCACTGGGAAGGAGAGATTTGTAATGGGATGAAGAGTGCTGTAATGGAAAAGACAGATTTGTAATGCAATGAAGAGTGGTGTACTGGAAAGGACAAGTTTGTAATGTGATGAAGAGTGTACTTGAAAGGACAGATATGTACTCAGATGAAAAGTGCTGTACTGGAAAAGGCAGATTTCCAATGCAATGAAGAGTGCTGTACTGGAAAAGACAGTTTTGTAATGTAATGAAAAGTGCTGTACTGGAAAGGACAGATTTGTAATGCGATGAAGAGTGCTGTACTGGAAAAAAGAGATTTGTAATCAGATGAAGAGTTCTGTACTGGAAAGGACAGATTTGTAATGTGATGGAGAGTGCTGTACTTGAAAGGACAGATTTGTAATGCAATGAAAACTGCTGTACTGGAAAGGACAGATTTGTAATGCGATGAAAAGTGCTGTACTAGAAAGGACAGATTTGTAATGCGAAGAAGAGTGCTGTACCAGAAAGAACAGATTAGTAATGTTATGAAGAGTGCTGTACTGGAAAGGACAGATTTGTACTGCAATAAAGGGTGATGTACTGGAAAGGAAAGATATGTATTGTGATGAAGAGTGCTGTACTGGAAAGGACAGATTTGTAATGCAATGAAAATTGCTGTACTGGAAAGGTGCAATGTGTAATGCGATGATGAGTGCCGTATTGGAAAGGACAGATTTGTAATTAGATGAAAAGTGCTGTACTGGAAAGGATAGATTTGTAACGCAATGAAGAGTGCTGCAATGGGAAGGAGAGATCTGTAATGCAATGAAGACTTCTGTACTGGAAAGGAAAGACTTGTCATGTGATGAAGAGTGCTGTACTTGAAAGGAAAGATTTGTAATGAGATGAAGAGTGCTGCACTGGGAAGGACAGATTGTAATGCAATGAAGGGTGATGTACTGGAAAGGAAAGACATGAAATGCAATGAAGAGTGCTGTACTAAAAAGGACAGATTTGTAATGCAATGAAGAGTGCCGTACTGGAAAGGAGAGATTTGTAATCAGATGAAAATTGCTGTACTGGAAAGGACAGATTTGTAATGAGATGAAGAGTGCTGTACTGGAAAAGACAGATTTGTAATGCAATGAAGAGTGGTGTACTCACAAGAACAGATTTGTAATGCGATGAAGAGTGCTGTACTGGAAAGGACAGATATGTAATCAGAGAAAAAGTGCTGTGCTAGAAAGAACAGATTAGTAATGTGATGAAGAGTGCTGTACTGGTAAGGACAGATTTGTAATGCAATGACAGGTGATGTACTGTAAAGGAAAGATATGTAATGCGAGGAAGAGTGCTGTACTGGAAAGGACAGATTTGTAATGTGATAAAGACTGCTGAAATTGAAAGGACAGATTTGTAATGCAATGAAAAGTGCTGTATTGGAAAGGACAGATTTGTAATGCGATGAAGAGTGCCGTACTGGAAAGGACAGATTTGTAATCAGATGAAAAGTGCTGTACTGGAAAGGACAGTTTTGTAAAGTGATGAAGAGTGCTGCACTGGGAAGGACAGATCTGTAATGCAATGAAGATTTTTTACTTGAAGGGAAAGATTTGTAATGTGATGAAGAGTGCTGCACTGAGTAGAACAGATTTGTAATGCAGTGAAGAAAGCTGTAATGGAAAGAACAGATTTGTAATGACATGAAGAGTCCTGTACTGGAAAAGGCAGATTTGCAATGCAATGAAGAGTGCTGTTCTGGAAAGGACAGTTTTGTAATGCAATGAAGAGTGCTGCACTGGGAATGACAGATTTGTAATGCAATGAAGAGTGCTGTACTGGAAAGGACAGTTTTGTAATGTAATGAGAAATGCTGTACTGGAAAGGACATATTTATAAGGAAATGAAGAGTGCTATAATAGAAAGTACAGATTTGTAATCAGAAGATGAGTGCTGTTATGGAAAGGACAGATTTGTAAGTGATGAAGTGTGCTGTACTGGATAGTATGGATTTGTAATGAGACGAAGTGTATTGGAAATGACTGATTTGTAAGCAATAAAGAGTGCTGTACTAGAAAGAACTGATTTGTAAGCGATGAAGATTGCTGTACTGGAAAGGACAAATTTTTAATGAGATGAAAGTGCTGTATTGGATAGGATAGATTTGTAATGTGTAGAAGAGTAGTTTATTGGAAAAGACAGATTTATAATGAAATGAAGAGTGGTGTACTGGAAAGGATAGATTTGTAAGCGATGAAAAGTCCTGGACTGGAAAGGACAGATTTGTAATGAGATGAACAGTGCTCCACTGGAAAGGACAGATGTGTCACAAGATGAAGACTTCTGTACTTGAAAATACATATTTGTAAGGGATGAAAAGTGCTGGAAAGCACAGATTTGTAAACAATCAAGAGTGCCGTGGTGGAAAAGACAGATTTGTAAGCGATGAAGAGTGCTGTACTGGAAAAGACAGATTTGTAAGCCATGAAAAGTCCTGTACTGGAAAAGACAGATTTGTAATGAGATGAACAGTGCTCCACTGGAAAAAACAGATTTGTAATGAGATGAAGACTTCTGTACTGGAAAGTACAGATTTGTAATAAGATGGAGAGTCCTGTACTGGAAAAGACAGATTTGTAATGAGATGAAGAGTGTTGTACTTGAAAGGACAAATTTGTAATTAGATGATGAGTGCTGTACTAAAAAGGACAGATTTCTAAGCGATGATGTGTGCTGTACTGGAAAGGACAAATTTGTAAGCAATGCAAAGTGCTGTACTGAATAGTACAGATTTGTAATGAGATGAAGAGTGCTGTATTGGAAATGATTGATTTGTAAGTGATAAAGACTGCTGTACTAGAAAGAACTGATTTGTAAGCGATGAAGCTTGCTGTCCTGGAAAGGACAGATTTGTAATGAGATGTACAGTGCTGTATTGGTAAGGATAGATTTGTAATGAGATGAAGAGTACTTTATTGGAAGGACAGATTTATAATGAAATGAAGAGTGGTGTACTGGAAAGGACAGATTTCAAATCAGATGATGAGTGCTGTTATGGAAAGGACAGATTTGTAAGTGATGAATTGTGCTGTACAGGAAAGGACGGATTTGTAATGAGATGAAAAGTGCTGTACTGGAAAGGACAGACTTATAATGAGATGAAGACTTCTGTACTGGAAAGGGCAGATTTGTAAGCGATGTAGAGTGCCGTAGTGGAAAAGACATATTTGTAAGCGATGAAGAGAGCTGTACTGGAAAGGACAGATTTGTAATCGATGAAGAACGCTGTACTGGAACTGACATATTTGTAAGCGATGAAAAGTCCTGTACTGGAAAGGACAGATTTGTAATGAGATGAACAGTGCTGCACTGGAAAGGACAGATTTGTAATGAGATGGAGAGTCCTGTACTGAAAAATACAAATTTTTAATGAGATGAAGAGTCCTGGACTGGAAAAGACAGATTTGTAAGCGATGAAAAGTGCTGTACTGGAAAGCACAGATTTGTAAGCGATGAAGAGTGCTGTACTGAACAGGACAGATTTGTAATGAGATGAAGAGTGCCGTACCGAAAAAGGACAGATTTGTAAGCGATGAAGTGTGCTATACCAGATTGAAAAGATTTGTCATGAGATGTATAGTGCTGTATTAGAAATGACTGATTTGTAATGCGATGAAGAGTGCTGTACTGGAAAGGACAGATTTGTAAGCGATTAAGAGTGCTGTACCAAAAAAGACAGATTTGTAAGCAATGAAGTGTGCTATACCAGAAAGGACAGATTTGTAATGAGATGAAGAGTACTGCACTGGAAAGGTCAGATTTATAACGTGATGAAGAGTGATGTACTGGAAAGGTCAGATTTGTAATGAGATGAACAGTGCTCCACTGGAAAGGACAGATTTGTAATGAGATGAAGACTTCTGTACTGTAAAGTACAAATTTCTAATGTGATGAAGAGTGCTGCACTAGAAAGGACAGATTTGTAATGCGATGACGAGTGCTGTACTGGAAAGGAGAGATTTGTAATGAGATGACGAGTGCTATACTGGAAAGGACGGATTTGCAATGAGATGATGAGTGCTGTACGGGAAAGGATAGCTTTCTAATGTGATGAAGAGTGCTCTAGTATAAAGGACATATTTGTAAGCAATGACCAGCGCTGTGCAGGAAAAGACAGATTTTTAAGTGATGAAGAGTGCTGTACTGGAAAGGACAGATTTGTAAGCAATGCAACGTGCTGTAATGGATAGTACAGAATTGTAATGAGATGATAAGTGCTGTATTGGAAAGAAGTGATTTGTAAGCGATGAAGATTGCTGTACTGGAAAGGTCAGATTTGTAATGAGATGAACAGTGCTCCACTGGAAAGGACAGATTTGTAATGAGATGAAGACTACTGTACTGGAAAGTACAAATTTCTAATGTGATGAAGAGTGCTGCAATAGAAAGGACAGATTTGTAATGCAATGAAGTGTGCTGTACTGGAAAGGAGAGCTTTGTAATGAGATGAAGAGTGCTGTACTGGAAAGGAGAGCTTTGTAATGAGATGAAGGGTGCTATACTGGAAAAGACTGATTTGTTTTGAGATGAAGAGTGCTGTCCCTGAAAGGACAGATTTGTAATGAGATGAAGAGTGCTGTACCGAAAAAGGACAGATTTGTAAGCAATGAAGTGTGCTATACCAGAAAGGACAGATTTGTAATGAGATGAAGAGTACTGCACTGGAAAGGTCAGATTTATAATGTGATGAAGAGTGATGTACTGGAAAGGTCAGATTTGTAATAAGATGAACAGTGCTCCACTGGAAAGGACAGATTTGTAATGAGATGAAGACTTCTGTACTGGAAAGTACAAATTTCTAATGTGATGAAGAGTGCTGCACTAGAAAGGACAGATTTGTAATGCGATGATGAGTGCTGTACTGGAAAGGAGAGATTTGTAATGAGATGACGAGTGCTATACTGGAAAGGACGGATTTGCAATGAGATGATGAGTGCTGTACGGGAAAGGATAGCTTTCTAATGTGATGAAGAGTGCTCTAGTATAAAGGACATATTTGTAAGCAATGACCAGCACTGTGCAGGAAAAGACAGATTTTTAAGTGATGAAGAGTGTTGTACTGGAAAGGACAGATTTGTAAGCAATGCAATGTGCTGTAATGGATAGTACAGAATTGTAATGAGATGATAAGTGCTGTACTGGAAAGGTCAGATTTGTAATGAGATGAACAGTGCTCCACTGGAAAGGACAGATTTGTAATGAGATGAAGACTTCTGTACTGGAAAGTACAAATTTCTAATGTGATGAAGAGTGCTGCACTAGAAAGGACAGATTTGTAATGCGATGACGAGTGCTGTACTGGAAAAGAGAGATTTGTAATGAGATATAAAGTGCTGTACTGGAAAGGACAGATTTGCAATGAGATGAAGGGTGCTGTACTGAAAAAGACAGATTTGTAATGAGATGAAGGGTGCTATACTGGAAAGGACAGATTTGCTATGAGATGATGAGTGCTGTACTGTAAAGAACACATTTGTAAGTGATGACGAGCGCTGTACTGGAAAAAACAGATGTTTAAGCAATGAAGAGTGCTATACTGGAAAGGACAGATTTGTAAGTGATGAAGAGCACTGTACTAGAAAGGACATATCTGAACATTATAAAATTTGCTGTATTGGAAAGGACTGATTTGTATTGAGATAAAGAGTGCTGTCCTGAAAAGCATAGATTTCTAATGAGATGAAGACTGCTGCACTGGAAAGTACAGATTTGTAATGCGATGAAGAGTGCTGTACTGGAAAGGAGAGATTTGTAATTATGAAGTTTACTGTACTGGAAAAGACTGATTTGTATTGAGATGAAGAGTGCTGTCCTGGAAAGGACAGATTTGTAATGAGATGAAGAGTGCTGTACTGAAAAAGGACAGATTTGTAAGCGATGAAGTGTGCTATGCCGGATTGAAAAGATTTGTAATGAGATGTATAGTGCTGTATTAGAAATGACTGATTTGTAAGTGATAAAAAGTGCTGTACTAGAAAGGACTGATTTGAAAATCGATCAGAGTGATGTACTGTAAAGGACAGATTTTTAATGTGTGAAAAGTGCTGTACTGGAAAGGACTGATTTGTAATGCGATGAAGTCTGCTCTACTGGGAAGGACAGCTTTGTAATGCAATAAAGAGTGTTGTCCTGGAAAGGTTTAGATTTGTAATGAGATGATTAGTGCTGTACTGGAAAGGATATATTTTTAATGAGATGAAAATTGATGCACTGGCAAGAATAGATTTGTAATGAGATGAAGAATACTTTATTGGAAAGGACAGATTTATAATGAAATGAAGAGTGGTGTACTGGAAAGGACAGATTTGTAATGCGATGAAGAGTGTTGTACTGGAAAGGACAGATTTGTAAGCGATGAAGAGTGTCCCAGTGCAAAAAAAGACTTGTAATGGACGAAGGGTGCTGTACTGGAAAGGATATATTTGTAAGCAATGAAGAGTGCTGTACTGGAAAGGAAAGACTTGTAATGAGATGAAGAATGCTGCACTGGAAAAAATAGATTTATAATGAGATGAAGACTGCTGTACTGGAAAGGACAGATTTGTAATAGGATGAAGAGTGCTTTACTGGAAAGGACAGATTTGTAATGGGATGAAGAGTGCTGTAATGGAAAGGACAGATGTATAATTAGATGATGAGTGCTGCACTAGAAAGGACAGATTTTGTAATAAGGTAAAGAGTGCTGTACTGGAAAGGACAGATTTGTAATGAGATGAAGTGTGCTGTACTGGAAAGGACAGATTTGTAATGACATGATTAGTGCTGTACTGGAATGGATAGATTTTAATGAGATGAAAAGTTCTGTACTGGATAGGACAGATTTGTAATGAGATGAAGAATGCTGTACTGGAAAGAACAGATTTGTAATGAGATGAAGAGTGCTGCACTGGAAAGGAGTGATTTGTAATGAGATGAAAAGTGCTGTACTGGAAAGATGAGATTTGTAATATGATGAAGAGTGATGTACTGTAAAGACAGATTTTTTAATGTGATGAAAAGTGCTGTACTGGAAAGGACAGCTTTGTAATGCAATAAAGAATGCTGTCCTGGAAAAGTTTAGATTTTTAATGAGGTGATTAGTGCTGTACTGGAAAGGATAGATTTTTAATGAGATGAAAATTGCTGTACTGGAAAGAATAGATTTGTAATGCAATGAAGAGTACTTTATTGGAAAGGACAAATTTATAATGAAATGAAGAGTGGTGTACTGGAAAGGACAGATTTGTATTACGATGAAGAGTGCTGTACTGGAAAGGACAGATTTGTAATCAGATGATGAGTGCTGTTAGGGAAAGGATATATTTGTAAGTGATGAAGAGTGTCCTAGTGTAAAAAAA
This sequence comes from Ascarosepion bandense, assembly GCA_037127315.1. Classification (NCBI taxonomy): domain Eukaryota; kingdom Metazoa; phylum Mollusca; class Cephalopoda; order Sepiida; family Sepiidae; genus Ascarosepion; species Ascarosepion bandense. The sequence continues at coordinate 5,137,494 of JBBBDQ010000330.1, forward strand.
AAGACTTGTAAGGGATGAAGGGTTCTGTACTGGAAAGGATATATTTGTAAGCAATGAAGGGTGCTGTACTGGAAAGGACAGATTTGTAATCAATGGAGAATGCTCTACTGGAAAGGACAGATTTGTAAGCAGTGAAGAGTGCTGTACTGGAAAGGAAAGACTTGTAATGAGATGAAAAGTCCTGTACTGGAAAAACAGATTTGTAATGAGATGAAGAGTGCTGTACTGGAAAGAACAGATTTTTAATTAGATGACAAGTGCTGCACTGGAAAGTACGGATTTTGTAATGGGGTGAAGAGTGCTGTACTGGAAAAGACTGATTTATAAGCGATGAAGTGTGGTGTACTGAAAAGGACGGATTTCTAATAAGATGAACAGTGCTCCACCAGAAAGGACAGGTTTGTAATGAGATGAAGATTTCTGTACTGGAAAGCACTGATTTGTAATGAGATGAAGAGTGCTATACTGGAAAGGCTAGATTTCTAATGAGATGAACAGTGCTGCACTGGAAAGGTCAGATTTTTAATGTGATTAAGAGTGCTGTACTTGAAAGGACCGATTTGTAATGCGATGAAGACTGCTGTACTGGAAAGGACAGATTTTTTTATGCGATAAAGTGTGCTGTCCTGGAAAGTTTAGATTTGTAATGTGATAAAGCGTGCTGTACTGGAAAGGACAGATTTGTAATGAGATGATTAGGGCTGTACTGGAAAGGATAGCTTTTTAATGAGATGAAAAGGGCTGTACTGGAAAGGATAGATTTGTAATGTGATGGAGAGTGCTGCACTGGAAAGGACATATTTGTATCTAGATGAAAAGTGCTGCACTGGAAAGGACAGACTTGTAATGAGATGAATAGTGCTGCACTGGAAAGGCTAGACTTGTAATGAGATGAAGAGTGCTGTACTGGAAAGGACAGATTTGTAATGACATGAAGAGTGCTGCACTGGAAGTACAGAATTATAATGAGATGAAGAGTGCTTCACTGGAAAGTACAGATTTGTAATGAGATGAAGAGTGCTGCACTGGAAAGGACAGATTTGTAATGAGATGAAGAGTGCTGCACTGGAAAGGACAGATTTGTAATGAGATGTAGAATGCTGTACTGGAAAGGACAGATTTGTAATAAGATGAAGAGTGCTGCACTGGAAAGGACAGATTTGTAATGTTATGAAGAATGCTGTACTGGAAAAGATAGATTTGTAATGAGATGATGTGTGCTGCACTGGAAAGCACAGATTTGTAATGAGATGAATAGTGCTGTCCTGAAATGGACAGATTTGTAGATTTGACACATGTTTTAATAAAGATGACTGAGCACCTACTAAAGAAGTCCTTTAATAATTTTACCTGAATTCACAGTTTTATTAAAAAATGACAACAGTAATTTACATTTGTATAAACCTGCCTCAATGCAGATCTTTTTAAATATAAAATGATAAAACTTTAAATATCATTGATTGTTTTGTTTTTTAATAATTTCACCCCAAGCAAGACAGGACCACCACTGGCACACAGGGGGCTACAGTGAGAGAAAAAACTAGGTATAGAGGGTATATAAGATAGGATAGGAAAAGTATGTGAATCAAGAGGATTAAAGATGGTAGTTGATGTTGCATTTAAACTTTTGTTGGGGATTGTAGCTATCAGGGAAGTAAGCAAGTGGAAGGGAGTTCCACAAATGAGAAGCGTGAGAAAAGAACCTGTAGAGTAGAAGAGAAAGTTACTTTTTAAAACAAATAGGCTCTCTTAGAACACTTGATGTTTCAATCACTGTCCTCTAAACTTTGTTCGGTGCAAAAATGGAATACTTCACCGTTTCGTAAGTATTTGTGCAGAGCGGGGGAGAAAGAGGTGAACGTGAAAGTGTTCTTTTTAAATTACACGTATTTACTAAACATAAATTAGTCTGGTACAAGACTACAAGTGTAGAGTACCCAGTGAGAATAGAGTTCAGTAAACAAACTAAACATTAAAACGATAGTAGTGATCTTGGACAAGTTCGTTTCAGTTAACGACCATTAGACGCTCTACTCTTTTAAATTTTAAAAACTTAATAATTAAAGTAAAAACTATTTTTACCATATAAAAATGTTATATTTTTCAAATCATCCACCACGAAAGTTATCAACTGACTTCAATTCTTATTTATTCTAGGCTACTCAACTATTATTAGTGTTCGGTAAAAAAAAATGTTGTGACCTTCGTACTTCCTGATCATTCTTTCTTTCTTTATTGATACGACTGCTTCTTTTAGTTGGAGAATTTAAGTGGCATTAAAAAAGGATTTAAAAAAAAGTAATTTTTGCTTATTAAGCGAACAAATTACATAATTAATGAAATGTTATCAGTGCGTATTTGAGTTTTTGCCGTTTTACTTTTATTTAAATTTATTTATTAAACTCTTCTCTTCTATCCCATATTTCATTACCCCTTTTTAAAATTGATCATCAAATTGCAACCTTTTCGCATTTTTATTACATCCCGGACTATCTGCCCTCTTTCGACAAAGCGGAAATTTTAAAACCTACTCTGTGACAAGTAAATACTAAAAATCGTTCTTTTAAAATTTAATTTAATTTAAAAAAAAAACAAACTCTAAACTCTCTACACAGCAATGCAATATGCAGTCAGTAATTTCCTTCTTCCTCTTTTATACACCATACGACAAAGAGTAAAAAAGACTTCTTTTTTTTTACCCAGCCGTAAAAAATAGTTAATATTACCAACAATAACGTGTTGTTTTTAAGAAAATAACTAGAATACTAATAAAGTGAGTTTTCTTTCCTCTTCTTCCTGACAGCAACGCGATCCGTGAATTGTGAAATAGGCACCCCTAAGCTAAGCAACAATTCTTGAAGAAAGCCTTTCGTTCCAAGGAGGAAATCGTAGACAAAGGTAAGATTTGAGCTTTTCAGTAAAGTTTTATGCATAAAATTAAGTTACTGTTTTATTATTTCTCTCTCTCTTCAATTCAAAAAGAAGTAAATTTTAAAGGTTATTACCTGCAGCTTTAAAAAAAAGTACCGTTCTATTTTTAAACAAACTAAAAAGAAATAAAAAAGAAAGAATTTATGTTTTAAGGATGAAATTTTAATTTTTAAGATGACTATAGTGGCGGGTAATTGAGTACCCCCTTTCTCCTTTACGATTCGTGATGGTGATAAAAAGTGGGTACTATCAAAATAAAGGAGAAAGTAGAAGAGGTGGTACCATCAGATTACAAGAGGTTGTAGTACTGTAAGGCGCCCGGATGTAACTGTGCCTAACACTAAATTCAGTGTGAATTTCACACATATATGCATGCACATTTACACAATCACACATCTAGACTGTAGAAAATGATTATTGTTTATTGATACCTATCTATGTGCGTACCTAAAAAAAAGGGATTGTGCACCATGCTATGCCCGCAGATCGCAGTCCGAGTGGAGAAATAATTCAGAGGGCAACATGACACAAATGACGAAAAAGAAAAACTAACTTGAAACTACACACAGATTTTTATTTTTACACTTGTACACACTAATTTTATTGTATTACAAGCAGTAGTAGATTCGCACACTTTGGTTATTTTTTTGTTAAATATTACTTTTTGATTCTGTCACTCTAGGATCATTTTTTAATTTAATAAAAATGAGACGGGAAAATGATGAGTATGAATGATGAGCTTTTAGTTAGATACTAAAAAACTAGAACTGGAGAGAGAAATACATACAAACACACATTGATTTATAAAAAGAAGAATATTATACACGCATGAATCCGTTTTAAATTCAGTAAAATTCACAGACGCCAGACGTACGCACTTTGATTGTGCATACGAATAAATTTCATTACATAGACAATTTAATATACATTGTTGTACAATACATGTGCGCGCTCGCGCGCACACACACACACACACGTAAATGTCGAAAGTGGATTAAAGCACTCAAAAAAAAAGTGAAAACGTATAATATTCTGTCGTGTTGAGTGTCACTTACAACAGTATTTTACTCACACTCGAGTAAGTGCTTTCATCACTCATAAAAACAAAAAGTACAAGAACACACAAACACACGTTTCCCTCTTTAAACACACACATTTCAAAGGTCACACATACACCCTTAGAGAAGAAAAAAGCCAGACACCGACTCTGGGAATACATATATACGCAATCTATTACTACTACTACTACTACTAACCAGACTACTTTGGCACCAAAGACTTCATTGTCACACACACACACACACACACACACACAAAATAGCAGAGGTATGCATACATCTTTTAATTACAAGTAACAAAAAGCACACTAGTATTGCCACTGGACCTATAGGTAAATCTGCAAATTTACAAATTTTCATCAATTGTACACTTCTTTGAGAGAAACATGGATAAATTTCGTGGTATACACTGTCACTTTTTTCTTCACACACACACATACACTCCTACTCGCAGACTTTTTTTTTCTCTTATTTTGTCTTTCTTTTTTCACTCGCACACACAAATAAAACACACCTTATGCAACGACGTGTATACATGAAGTTATTGACTCCTATCTGTACGATTTTCTAATTTGTTACTTTTTATTTTCTATCCCCTACTCTACTAGTCTGTCCCTTCCTCTCTCCCCCTGTCTCCCTCTCTCTTCATACACTCTCGCAATCTTATTTTTTATAGGTGCAAAAAATAAAAATAAAACAAATTTTAAGAGAAAACAAACACGCATTTTTATACATACATTTCTGTCTCCCATATGCATTTTTATATGAACTAAAATTAAAAAACATTGAGGTGCTGAGGGGTCCTCTCTTTCCTCCCACAACACCCATTTCTTTCTTTCTCTCTCACACACACACACAAACATACAGCCAGGCTTTAAAAAAAAAGAACCCGATTTTTATTATTTATTTAAAATAAATATATTAATTAAAAAAAAAACACTCATAGATATCTACACACAAACTTATATACATATTAAATTGGAGACCGGTACACATAAACATACGGGCGGGGGACAGGTGCGTGTTATAAACTCTTTTTCTTCTCTTTCCCTTGTTATTTTTATTTATTGGTGTTACTGTTGTGTTGTGTCTATGTATACGACAACTGCCGAAAAGCAGTTGGCTCCAGTGTGTATAATAGAAGAAAAAAAGAAGGAAACTATAACTCACTTTTTTTTCTCTTTCTCTGTTTTTAGTTTAAAAAAAAAAAACAAGGCCGAAAAGGTAGAGGGGGACACACCTAACTTCTTTCCCTTTTCACTAAGTCTCTCTCTCTTGCTCGCATACGTGTGTGTATGCTCTGTGTCTGTCCATGTGGTTGTATCTATTGTAAAACCTTTTCAGTTTTTTCCTCTTCCTCTATCTTTTTCTCTCTTTTTTTTTTCCTCCCATTGTGGTGTGTAAAGTAACGCAGTCCATCGATATTTTCTCTATTTGCAAAACGGACACAGTTTGACGATCCTCCTCTTCAGCCAAGGTAAGGGACAATAATGTTAACTTCATCTCTTCTTTCATAATTCTCTTTATTTGTTTTAATTGCCTTCATCATTTATTTAATTTTTACGTTACAAAATCCTCACTTTCATTTTATTTTTACTTCTATGTGCATTTAATATTGTTTTCTCTTCGCTTTTTTATTTAATTTGCACATGGTTCTACTAACAAACTACTTTGTGATTTTTTGCCTTCTTCCAAATTTAAATATCAATATGATTTTAAACTGCATATACATTTTTAACGATTTTTATTGTGCACATATATTTTTTCTTCTTGATCATTTTTTAAAAAAATCAGCTTTTTTAATGTCTGTAAGTCAAATATCACTTACTCTCTCTCTTTTTTTTTTTTCCTCTCAAAAAAAAACTCTACTCGTCTAGTCTTATCACCACTGCCGGGTCTGTACACACTCACAGTCACACACCACTAGCTTTTTTAGTAATGTTAGTTTAAAACTGTCATGTGTATTGTAGTCACTGGCAGTCTTCTTAGCCTACTTGCTTTCATTTTATTTCATTTTATTTTTTATTGTTTTAAATTATTACAACTATTATTAGATTTGACTAGCTGTGTAGTAAAAATACATTCTTCTTATACGCACCTTACATCATGAGATTTTTAGCACCTACAGCTAGGTTCTAAAACCGTAAGGTGCTCAAACCTGTTATTTTTTTTTTTAATTGAATTTTAACAGGTTTATCTTCGTTCGCAAAGGCTCATGATTTTTCTTCATTTACCCCAATCCTTAATATTTTTTTCTTTTCACCCCATGACGGAAGCCCCCGATCCTTACACGTGGCTTAGAAACTTGCAATATACACTGTGTATGTGTGTTTGTTGTTTGAATAGATAAAAAATATTGTGTATCAATAAACAATAAACATTCTTGGCAAATATTGATATTGGGCTTTATGTACGTTTTAGCTAATTACGATTATTTTTCTATGGAATAATTCTAGCCATGAATTACCATGAATTCATCAGCCAATCCTATCGTACACATAACCCAACACCAACTGACACCTATTCCTACATGGTAAATGTACGTTGTAATGTAGTAAGACCAAAGTTTATATCCTGTATACCACCTTACATAAATTCGCATTTGGTGCGTAGTATTTCCTTTGTAAAAAGTTTAAAAAGAACAAAAATACATACAATATCAGCCTTAGAGGGCGTTATTTTTTTTATAGTAAATAATAATATGGTATTGAAAATGTCTCGTACACACAAAAAATAAAAAATTGTCTTCCTTTCACAGATCATCATAATGATTAATACTTTTCTTATTGTATTTATATATTTCTTTGCTTTATTGATCAGGATGTTGTTTATTATACACTTTTTTTTTTAGTTATGGTAGCATTTGATCCCTCTTTTCTGTGCATACAAGCACACCTCATCCCTTTCTCTCCAGTCTTCGGGATATTCAAATCAAATCCCACTCACATCTCCTAGGTTGATGAGTGTTTAGTGTTCTGTTGTCTTAACTTTCAGATCCTCCGATTGTATAATATCCTGTCTTAAATTAATAATTTCTAAAACTTAAATTTAAGTCAATCTACAAATATTTGTGCTTGAGATCGTCTTAAATGACAAGTCCCTAAGCCACACACACATACACTTTGACCCACCACCACTGTCCATCCTACCTAAACACATCCACTAGTATAAAAATCGAATATGCTCACACAAAGTTAAACTTGTCATTTGTTTTTTATACAGATCATATACTCATTAAAACATGATTACATAGCATATATTCATCATGCATTACAACAAATACTTGCAATGCAATACACCACTCACTTATTGCTTCATCTTCTTTTTTTTTCCACACACACACACAACATACACACACACACACACACACAATATTTTGTGTGCATATATACACGTAAAAAGCCTTTATGGTAAAGGGCGTTGTCATGAAAGGAATGGTCTCAAAAACAATTTTTTTTAAACCCCCTCTTAAAATTCTCTCCAGTCCTTTAGAGAAGCCATTCAATTTATTTTTTACTCTTTTTTTATGAACTGTTTTGTTTGGACCATCTTTCTTTACTTTCATTCTCCCTTCGACCTTTGTCGCCTAGGTTGCAATAACGAAAGAAAAAAAATGTTAAATTTAAAAAAAATATATTAGTAGTGATACTGTTAAAGAAGATCGCAGGCGATTTTTCTTTCTCTCTCTTTAACTTTGCATCAACATCTCTCACCTGGCCAGAGAATTCCCCCATCTCTCTCTCCCATTTCATACACACACACATACATAATTAAATAAACTAACTATTGTTATAGGAGAGGAATGATGAAGATGCTCTTTTTTCTCCCCCTTACTTTCTACTTCTCCCGCTTTTTCTTTCCTCTGTCCTCTTTGGTGACGGAGGTATGGTGGTTGATTTAAGAGTTTGGGTCGTTTACACGCCTCATATTGCAAGCCTACCTGATCGAAAACTTTTGAGTTGACATCGTTTAAGTCCAGTAAGGAACATAGAAGAATCCTCCCTCATCCTACCCCCCAAAAAAGACAAGGCAAAAATTTTACAGAAAAAAGAACTAAGGAAAAAACTATAGCCGGTCAAACGACAGTAACAATATAGAGCAAAAAAAAAAAAAAAGTTAAAGGTAAGTAAAAAAAAAAAAAGTGATCTGTTCTGGTCACCTAACTTAACTTTCTCCCTTATCGCAAGATAAGTAGAAAACCCATAATTTTTTATTTTGTTTGGATGATCTCCAGGACTATTTCTTCATCTTATCAAAGATTCATGTTGATATTTTTATTTTACTAAAGTTTTAGAAGGATGTAAAATATTTTTAAGATGTATGAGATTGAGGTAAGTTACAAAAACTCATATGTGTCTATAAAGCCTTGGCCTGATTATTTTTTTGTTCTTTATTGTACCCGTCGTGTGTGTGTGTGTATATATATATATATATATATATATATATTACTGGATCCTATAGTGACCGGCTGAGGGGGTGAATTAAGTGTACACTTACAGTGTAGTTTTACTTAATAATTTTTTGTCTTATCTACCTGTCTGTTTACCGACATCGAAAAGAAAGAAAAAAGACAACAAATGACATAACGATCGAGTATACAAAATCTTCAAAGTATCTCTGACATTTTTTTTCTTCCTTTTTTGATCGTCTCTTACTCCACTTGGCTTCCCCAGTTCCATCCTCAAACAACTTTCACCATTTTGTAAATTTCCTATTTCAAACTTTACTAAGGTCGTACTATCACTTGACCACCTCACCTAGAATTCCCAATTGAAAAGGTGATTTATCATTTATCATATGATTTTCTCTTAGTTTATCCTAGTTTATTATTCTTTTTAATGCGTAACTTTTCAAACGAATAATTTAAGAGATATTGTTTGACCCTTTTCTTTTGGAATGAACAAATTCTTCCTTTCTTGTCTTTTACCTACCGAATTAATCCAGTTTCATGTCAAACAAAAAAACGATCTTTTATTCTTTTATGTTCATTTTCTGAGTTTATGGGCTGGGGTAGGTAGGTAGATAGGGGAATGAAGGGAAAAAAAGGATAAGAAGAATGTGATCTAGAAAAGAGGGGAAAGTTTGTTTTGTATCCGTTTTATAATTAGTAGTTTGTATTTTACGTCATTTTTACTTATCGTTTAAATTGATATTGTTGCTTTGAATGTAAAAAGAAAACGAATTGGAGGAAGGGATGAATGAATGGCCGGTTGTTAGTTTTTTTTGTTTTTTTTTTTTGAGCATGCGGTCTTCTACAGGGGAGCTTATCGTCTTCTTGAGAGGACAAAAAATCTTAGGGATTTTTTAAAAACTAGTCTTTATCAGTTTCACATTTTAAAATAGACTTTCTGTTATTTTTCAACATTTACAATTTTCATAATTAAGAATTCTAGACATAGTTACTGGCAATTTGGTGTACACACTCACACTTGAAATTGAAACCCAAGCCTCTGACTACTAAAAAATACCAATAATTTAACTTGTACTGAAGAATTTTTTTTCTTAGTGATAAATGAATGCGGATGTTTAAAGTCGATGAAACATTGTGTTTACAACCTCCAATTTTCATGTTTTTATGATTAATATTAATGATTTAGTGTTTGAGAATTAAACAAAAACCATATCGGATCGTCTTCCCGATTTGAATATTTTTGTTTTTAGCTTTTAAAATCAGCAAAGCTACCGTTTTAAATGATCTTGCTTTTGTTCTTTTTTTTTAAGTCAAACAAAATTTTTTAATTGAAATGTTTTATATTCTCATGATAGATGTTTTTGTGCATATCTGACTTTTTGTTTTCGTTTTTTTTTTTTTTTTTAATTTTTATTTACTTTTTTTTCCTCAATGTGTGTTTTAATGTTGCGTGTCCTGTGCCTTAGCTACGTACGACGTATATCTCTTTCAAATAGTACCATTTCTTCACTTGACACTGTTACGAATTCTTACACACATATCTATTCTTTGTCGTGGTGATTACTTTTTTTTTTTTTTTCATCGTCTGTCGATTCGTTTCAACAGATTGGCTGGTAAGTTGAAGAATTTCTCTAGCTTTTTGGTGGTCTGTAAAAGTTCTTGGTTACACACACACGCACGCACGCACGCACAAACATGGTGAACTTTTGCAACTAGTAAATAGTTTGTTGAAAAGTATTGGGTAAAAATACCAACCTAAAATTTCAACTAGTAAACATCAGATATGAAATAGCAAACAAGTGGTGCTTTTTTTTCTGGGGAAAACTTTTCACACAACAAAATGTCTAGAAACATGATTTTTAATTTGAAGTTAACATGATGAAAATGTTCACTTGTTGATATTTTTATTTTATTTTTTTATTTTTTGTGATATTGTTTTAAATTAGTTTTAAAAATAAGGTCTTCACTTTCCTTTTTTTTCTTTTCTTTTTTTTTCATCACGTTTTGTTAACCCTCTAACTGTCGTTGACTAAAAAAAAAAAAAGAATGGTAAGGGCCTTTTGATAAAAAAAAAAAAAACAACCTTTTGGTTACAGCAAAATTGGAATCTGATTTTCAAACCAATAATTAGATACAACTCATAATTTATGCATTTACTTACTATTTCGAGATTTAATAATCGGCCAAGATGCTTGTGTAGGTAAAATAAAAAACTGAAGTGATATATTTTTAAATTTCTTATGCAAATATTGAATTTATATTCCTGCAGCTAAAATCTAGTGTTTTTGACAAAATGCTACTTTATATTTGGTTACTCGTATTTAATTTGTCTGAACAAACGAATGTTTGGTTTACTTTAAATTCGTGCTTTTATAAAGTGTACTTAAGTCGTTAAAACGGCCAAATAACTAAATGTTCGATTACACCCCCCCCCCTCACTCACACACACACACACTCCAGCCACAGAAAATCCTAGAACACAAAAATTTGAGGGGATGCTGAAGTCTTCTGACCAACCACTTCCCAAAATATATAAAATGAGATGACAAAACATCAGAATGTTAGGGTCTAGGCTAGGAATACCTTCTTGGTCTGACCGAGAATATTTAAATTTTTTTTTCTTTTTAATTTTGTATTAGCAACATGCAATCAAACTATATTTTTTAATGTGTATAATCATGGATTTTTCTGTTTGTTGATGACCACAGTATTTTAAAAGAACAACTTAAAGCAAAATACCAATACATTTAAACTCACTTGCGATAGAAAGCACCATTAAGCAAGTTAACATTTAAAACATAAAACACACCCACCACTTCACTAGTTATTCTACTTTGACCATTTTTATAGAAATTTTTCTCGTCATCCCTAATGGCAATGTTATGTTTCCCAGGTTAGTGCGTTGTCATTACAGTCAGTCAAGTTCCATACGTGATAAACGCTTGGGAGATCATGTCTTGAAAGAGACATGACTGACTGGGCAGAAGATTTTCTTGCAGTAGGTTGCCATTACTTTCTGTGGTAGACTGGTTGCCAACTAAGGCTATAAAATCCAATCTGTCCTGTTATTTAACCCATTGCTGGAGTACTTAATCAGTTATCCAAACACCTTAGTTCAGGTACTGAAAAAATATATTCAAATAATTGAATATCCAAGTTATTGAAAAAAAAATGGGGGTGGGTAATTTTCCAAAAGACATTTAACATTTTTATCATCAAATAAAATTCTCAAATGCTTTGTTTTCAGGATTTTGCCCAGTTCATGTTTTATGAAAAACGCTTCAGTTATTGACTTTTTTTTTTTTTGCTTGCATTGAATTTTTCTGCTGCAGGCTCCCAAAGCTGGATTAAAGTAAATCATTTACTGTAAATGTATTTGTAAGGGTAGGTTCTGTTTGAAAGAGTAACATTTGTCACACAAATTGTGTCAGTGTCTGAAATGAAATTTTGAACATTCTAAATTCTCAGTCAAAACACCTATCTCAGATGAAATATAATTTTTTTTGTTTGGATAATTGAAAAATTTTTCTCTTCATTTCACATCTTGATAATTTCAGTATGGATAATCTAGGAAATACTTTACTGAAGTTTCCTTAAAGTTAGTCTTTCTTTAGTTTCCAACTGGTTAGTGATAGGAGTGTTGAGATATATGATGGATCAACTGGTACCAACATGCATCACTGGTACTTTGTTGAATAATTTGTGTAGTACCATAATGAATAGTAATAATGTCTGGAATTGGGCTAGGTTGAATTACTGTTTGAGAATTAAACTAAAACATATCGTCTTCTTCCCAATTTGAATATTTTTGTTTTTTAGTATTTAAAATCAGCAAAACTACTGTTTTTAAATGATCTTTTTTTATATTTATTATTTTTTTTTTTTAAATTGAAATGTTTTATATTCTCATGATAGATGTTTTTGTGTATGTCTGATTTTTTTTTTTTTTAAGTAGTGGATATTAGAAATAAAAACTTGACTTTCTTTCTTTTTTTTTCTTTTTTTTTTTTTTTCCTTTATGGGAGATGTTTTATGATATTGGAAATGGTACGTTTGGTTTGCGTACATGTCTTAGTGGTTAGTTTCTGAGTTTTGCCCATCTGCTAAGGTGGTTAGCTAACCCTGTTGCAGACACCTGCTCAACACTCAGAGCTAACCTGTGATTTATACTTTAACCACAGTGAGCTAACTTTAGTTAGTTTTTTGGAGAATGCATAATTTAGCATGATCAGTAGTTGAACAAAGCCAACATGCTTAACTCCTTGGTGACAATGACTTTGTGCTAACACAATTGTCTACCCAATTTGCCTTACAAGTCAGTTAAGTGCCATACGTGATACACGCTTTAAGCAATCATGTTTCGAAAGAAACATGACTGACTGGGCAGAAGATTATCCTGCAGTAGGTTGTCATTGCTTTCTGCAGTAGACTGGTTACCGACCAAGGCTATAAAACCCAATCTGTCCTATTATTTAGCCCATAACTGGAGGGAAGAGATGGATTAATACCTTTCCCAAGGGTATTTGTGTGTAAGTGAATGCAAGGAATTCAACTGGAATTTGAACTTGGTTTGCCAATTTCTCATTCCAAATCGATACCCACTACACCACAACGCACATTGGGTCAATTTGTATGTTTTGCAGGTACTTCCAGTGATGCCACAAGCTTATGCTATTAAGAGATCACCTAACAAATTGGCTATGGGGTCATTTTATATCAATTTAAAAGAAAAAAAATGTAATGCCTCCTTGCTCCCCAATAGATTTTTTTTTTCTATTTTGGTAAATGCTGTAGATCTTAGTCATTAAAAATCCTGAAAATTTTAAACAAATTCCTAACTATTCTCAAGATATCACAAGAAATAGATGATATTCTTTTTTTTTTTTTTTTTTTTTTTTTTTTTTTTTTTTTTTTTTTTTTTTATGGAAATGAAACCAATCCTCAACAGTCAGGATTTGATTTCTTGTGGTTTAATTAAACTTTTCATTTGGAGCAAGTTGTTTCATAATGCCACTAATGCCATTGCACACAGACTTTCCATGACTGAAAAACTCCATTCAGCATGCAGGTTCAAATCATTTTTATGTAAACAAATTCAGGAAGTTTCTATACATTTTGTACTGGCATAAGCACCCATCAGAAAAATATATCACAGACTTAACTTTTGGAAGATATTCTTCAATATATTAAAAACAATATAAAATTTTAAATCCAGTAAACAAATTCCATATCATGATCCCAATCTTCTAATAAAATACAAAAAGACTTAAACTTTAACTCGACTGTTCTGTTATTGACATATACTGGGTTAAGGGAACATTACTCCTTGTTCTGATCATAAATTTGAATTTCATCTTAGTTATGGAGAAACACACACCTATTCCTCAGATAATGGACTCTCCTTCCTATATTAATAAGAGTTAACAGGAAGTTCTTGGGAGTTCTTTAGACTTCTATTTGAGTTCAGTAGAACTACTAGGCAGTTGATATTAGTTGGCAGTTAGCCGAATACTAAGGAGTCAGCTTTCAGTGGAAGATTACCAAGTTCCTAACATTTTGAGTACGTTAAGTCGATTATAAACCAATATAGCACAATTATAACCTTCAGTGTGAAAACTACTCCACAACAATCTTATACTAAAAATTTGCTTTTTTTTTTCTTGTTTTTTTTCTTGTTTTTTGTTTTGTTTTTTTTGCAAAGTCAACAAAGATGATGCACTGTGATTCTGTAAGGGTTTCCTTTAACTCTTTAAGGCATTCTCTTCTGTTCTTTAGAAATGAAAATAAATTTAGTGGGGTCATGGACTTTACTCATTAGTAATTCATTGAAATCCTTGATGGGCATCAAATGAATGACAAGTTTTGCACAATCTGTTGATTACCAACATTTGAAGCTGATTTCTTCATCAAATTCTTTCAATTGGCATCTTAAATGGGCTGTAAAATCTTAAATTCTGAGGCAATTACTGCATCTATGCAGCATACATTCAGAATTTTCTCTACTACAAACAAGTAATGTAATCATGTGTTTGTCTCATCCCACTTGATTGCATCAACTAAAAGCTTTGCATTTTGGTGATGAGTACAGACAAATATGAGTTTGGTCACAAAATTTAGAAAATCCAATTTGGTGATCAGGGTGTAATTTTTATTGCTCCTATGCTCAGTATACTGTGTCCTTCCAAGTAACAGAAAGGTAATAAAATAATTGGATTAGGTGTTAAAAGATGGAATTCTTTAGTTATAGGAAAAATTAATGTCTCCTAGCAAATATTAAAAAGTAAAAATAAATCTTGGGGAATACTTTAAGTAGAGCTGACTATTTTATGAATGTCTCAGAAAAGATACTTTTTTTTTTTTTTTTTTTTTACCCCAAATTCCTGATGCAATATTAATCCTTAAATCTATCAAATGATATATTAAGCTAATTTTCAACATTATACCCCCACATATTAGTTTTGGGTAATGTCACTTTTTTCAAAATTGGAATCATTTTGTTGGGATGGGAATACCATTTGATGGCTTACATAAAGAATTTGTACTAATTCAAGACTAATGTTTGTTATATCATATTTCCTTTAAAATATGTTTATTTAGCATTGTTTTGATTGTTAGATTATACTTAAGTCAGTTAAGTGCCTTATGTGATACACGCTTGGGCAATCATCTTTCCTGTTATTAAACCCATAACTGGAGGGAAGAGATGGATTAATACCTTTCCTTTGGCGGGGGATTTGTGTGAATGCAACGAATTCAACTGGAATTCGAACTTGGCTCTGATTTCTCGTTCTAAGCCGATATCCACTACACCACAACGAACATCTGATTATACTTACCTTTCAAATTTACGCATTTAGAGACATTTGCAAAAAAGGTCAGTGCTTGAAAATTCTGATAAATTCAGCTTTTTTTTTTATTTCCACATCTTAAGTAATCTGCAGTGTAGACATAACTGATTCATGTGATATTGAAATTTTGTTTGGTAGCACAGATTTATATTCAAAATTTGTAAGGAAACAGAATGTGTTTGGTGCTAATGATAATTTACATTTTTTGCAATGCATATTCAGACACTCATAAAAATTTAATAAGTTGTTAAAATTTAAAGAATGAATTCTCCTAATACCATAATGTTTTTTCAATGTTTTTGTTACCTATGGACTTGATCACTATCAGCAGAATGTCAGTATTAAATCATAATTGTGAAATTAACATGAATCAAAATTTTAAGAGGTCTAGAATTGATAGCTTTGAAAGATAGTTAATGAAACTTGTTGGGATTTATTCCCCAAACTTTATGGTTTTCAAATGTGCCACCTTTTACTACTTTTAGGTGCTGAAGATATTTTTCAATTTTTTCATGTGGTTGGCCACCTAAAATGTTAATCTTTAAATGTTCATTTTTTTTTTTTTTTTTTTTTTTTTTTTTTTTTTTTATCACAAGAAAACTGGTAATATCTAATTTTTGGTTATTCCTGATAAAATTCTAAAGGGATATTTGAATTCCTGGACTAAGGCTATCAAATTAAATTTGTTGACCCTTGGCTCAGAAGATATCTCAGCTTTTGTGAAATCATTGAATTAAAAAATAGAAATGTCTACTGACGGAAAATACTGATTCAGCAAAATGTCAGCTTCCAATATTTTGGACAGTTAGGAATTTTCATTTTAAATTTTCAGGATTCTTTAATGACTATGAGATCCAGAACATATATCAAAATGAAAAAAATTTATTTTGTGGGGTTACAATGATTAGTTGAATTGACATGAAATGGCTCTTTGGTGAAATCTGAGCTGCAGTCTTATTTTAAAACATTAACATTCTGACATGAAAAAGAGGTCTTTCTTTTTCCCTTTTTTTTTTTTTTAACTTTGTTAATAGACATATGTTCTTTTGTTTTCTACTGTTCATCTTTTCTGCTTTAAATAATAGGAATTTTTATGCTAATAAGTTATATGAGAAACTTCACTAAAACTTTACAATTGATGCAAAATTAACATATATAGATTCTAAATATTTACACAATTTATATTTGGACTATTGTCTTCATCTTTATCCCAATATTTCATCTGTTGTCTCTTCCAGCCTTTATCAGATATATATCAATCTGGGCAAGCTACTAGGAATTCAGAACTGAACCCTTTATTATAACTTTATTTATATTTGGACTATTATTCCACATCCTTGTTATAATCACAGCATTTCGGCTGTTATTCAGATGCATATTGACCAGAGTAAACTGCAGGGAATTTTGAACTGAACCCTTTATTTATATTTGGATTATTGTCTTCATCTTTGTTGCTATCACAACATTTTGGTTGTTACTCAAATACATATCGATCTGGGTTACCTCCAGAGAATTCTGAGCTGAACCCTTTATTTAATCTCCAGAGGTAGACTGTTCTCATTCCACTACCATGTTTTGAGATTAGTTCTTATTTTTAGTACTGCTTAGTTATGACTTAGCTGTTTTCACAGCATCCAAGTACACATTGCCTGGCCCTGGGGTTGAACAATGAAGATCAGGACAATTATCTGAATTGTGTAAATAACTCCTCACTCATCTTATAAATTCAGACAGAAATTAGATTCTAATCTCTCTTCTTTTTTAACCTGTGTAGATCCATTCCAGGTTGAAATGTTGCATAAATGTGTCTACAGAGTCACTAACCAAGGGTTATTTTTGTCATCTATTTCATTACAGTGCTTAACTTCCATATTCAGTAATGATTAGTCTTAGTTTTTTCTGCTGTAGTAGATTCTCGGGTGGCTCTTCTACAATCACCTGAATCCGTATTATTTTCTAGATGATGTATAAAACTCAAGAGATATACTTTAGATATAGATTAATAGCACTTGTAGAAATTCTTTCTTGGAATGACATTCTGAGAGTTTTTTGTATTTCCAAGTTGAGTTTTAGATGTAGCTTTCTTTTTTTCTTTTTTTTTCCTCTCTCTCTCTCTCTCTCTCTTTCTCTCAGATTTTGACATGGGTGATAGGTGAAATTTTTTTTTTTTTTTTTTTTTACCAGAAACTGGGGAAATCATTGCTCCTAATCTTCTAAAGATTTAACTAGCTTACAGCCATATCACATTAAAACAGCTATTCTTGTACAATCATCAAAGTTAAGCAACATCAATTCTACTCAGTACCTAGATGGGTGACCACTTCGGGGTACCAGGTGCTGTAGGCTTGGATGTACAGTTAGTGTAATAGAAGATGGCTTGAAAACTGAAGTCAGAGTAGTTTCAATTCTAGTTGGGTTCATTATATTCACTTACACACAAATACCTTTGGGAAAGGTATGAATTTGCCTCTTCTCAAAGTTATGGGTTAATTAGTAAGACTTGTATCACTAAATAATTATCTCCTTTCAAAACTGCTTACAATTTAAAAATATCTTTTGGCTTTAAATAAACTGCAACGGGTTTTTAAGCCATAGAAAATGAATGAATCAATTCAACATTTGACAAGGTTTTAAACCTTGACTTACTTTGTAAAACCTTAATTTCCTTCTTCCTTCAAATTCTTTTTTTTTTTTTTTTTTGCATACTTGTTTGATTTATTTTGCTTTCAGAAATTTCTTATGAAATACATTCTCTCTACTTTTTTATTTAATTCTTCTTTATAGTAAAATCTACCAATCGTTTCTTTCATTTGCCTTATTTTCTCACAATGTGGATATCTTTCTTCATATCCTTCACAATTGATACTTTTTTTTTGTATACTTCTTACTAAAATCAGCTAGCATTCTTGCATTTTGAATGACTTATCAGTGGTGCTTATTGCACCTTGTCCTTCCAAAGAGAGCTTCTCTCCTCAGATATGGTTTAATTAATAAAACTAGCTGTTTCCCAATTCTGCATTTTAAAATCATGCTGTAAGACTTGTGAGATTCATTCTCCAAGTATTTTGTGGGTACATGCCTTTTCTTCCTGGTTAATATCCCAGTGATCAAAATAAAGGGCTCGGTTAAAAATTTTAAACACCAACAATTGCCATTTGTATACTTATTTGTTTCAGGAATTTTCAGTTTTCTGAACAAAGGCCATTTCTATGAGCCATTATATATCTGTTATAGTTGTCAAGTATGAGTGCCTTCTCTTTTTCAAAGATTTAAAGTTGGTTATGACTGGATAGCAGCCTGAAGTTGTGTGCGTGTATGTGTATATATATATATATATATAATTCAGTTCTTTTAAGCTTTTTTGTCTCTTAAAGCAATATGAGCCTCAAGAAAATCTAAACTTATTTATAAGTGGAACTTTGTGTGTGTCCGTTATCTATAGACTCCGAAACGGCTGAACCGATTTTCTTGAAAATTTACACAGTTGTACTATAAGCGTCCGAGTGTTCTTAGTTAGGTTTTGTGTCAAGGTACTCCCCGATAAATATCGAAAAAATCGGGTTATAGAAGGAGTGGCACTTAACTGAATGCTATAGTGTTTTTTTATTAATTTGTATAATGCCATGATAATATCTGTCTGCTAATAGTTATAGGACATTTAGTATGAATATACTTTTAGCTGCTTTAATTTTTCATTTCTTTATTTTTTGCAGTTACCAACTGGATTAAAAGAAATGGCTACTACAGAAGGTGTTGATCTATCTCGGTTGCAACAGCATATGCCATTCCGTAAACCTCACCTTTCATTGATTGATCTGATGAAATACGTCAGTGTTGGGACTAGTGAACTGCTTCTTTACTTACTGAAAGAAACACATGTTATCTTGGAATGTCGAGTCTGTTCCAATCTCTTTCGTGATGTACCCTACCTAGTTGCACATAAACGCTTCTACTGTACACAAAAATACAACTCCAATATACAGACCTATGGAAATTCTCAGGGCCCCCCACAGGGGGATTTGGCTGCTTTTTTTCAAGCCGAGTCCCCACTTAATGAAAAAGATTTTTTGAAATATTCTGTGGAATTGGCCAAAAAGAACCTGCAGAATAGCCAGGTGGAGAGTTGTGTCCGACTAGAACCAACCAAAAAACAGTTCTATGATGCTGTTCAGAAACAGCTAGAATTGACCCGAGCTAATTCTCCACCAGTTCGATCTTACAGTTTTGAACCTTTGGAACATACTAATGTTGCCATGAAAGTCATATCAAATGACAATGAAGCCTTGCCTACCCATCAGGAAAGCACTAGTTGTGACAGCTGCACTCATTCAAAGGAGTGTAACAATGCCTCAGAGAAAAATGATGGTCAGAATGAATCTAAAACTGATTCTTGCAGTGAGAAATTCAATCGTTCTGCATCTTCTTCCTCCATTTCCTCAATGTCATCATCTTGCCACAGTACAGATAACAAGAATGAGATGACAGGTTTGAAGCCTAATGTCCGTAATTGTCCATCAGAGTATAAAAGTCTTTATTGCTTCAAATGTAATTCAACAATGCCTTCTCAAAAGGCCATGTCTGATCACCAGCTCGCTGTACACTCTGAAGATATACGAGGACGATCTGGCCACACTTGTGGAGATTCAAACAATGGGAGTTCATTCGTGGACCATTCTCAACAGCAAATAAATGGTCTGCAGAACAAAGTTCGAAAGACAGATTGGCTAAAACCTAAAGGCTACATGTCCAGTGTGGAGAAGATCCCACCAAAACCTCCCACAGTTAATAATGCAGCCAAAGAGGCCCTGGAAGCTAAAAAGAAAGCCCAAGCTAATTTAATTGCCCTCAAAGAAGAGCAACTTGCTTATGAGAATGAGATTCTTCAGCAGAAATTAATCCGAGGAATCATACCAAAGTCATCTCGGGGAAGAAAGAAATTTCGATGCGAGAGTTGTAGCAAGATTTTTTCAAAAATTGAGTCTCTGAGAGATCACCTGCGTGATTGTATTGATTGGGAACATGTTAGTCAGCCAATTAGAAACCTGAAACTTCCACTTCCTGCTGTCAGTGATGTCAATGGACCTTCTTTGCCAATGTCAGCTCCACCCTCTGTAGACTGGTCAGATACTAGCAGTGATGAGCCACCCAAGCCCCCAACTCCAGGACCTCAATTTCGATCACAAGTTTCAAAAACTGAAAACCCTCGTGCACTGACAGTTCCTCCAAAACCAACTGCTCGACCACAGGAGAAATTACCTATTAAACTGCGCAACATAAATGGTGTGAATAAGAACGCTGTTGAGAACTCAACACGCGGTCAGGTTTTGGTTATGAATCCAAAGATTAAGGAGAATGAAGTAATCCTCTTGCCTTTATCAAATGTCAATGCAACAAATAAGTCTGAAAGTCCTAAAACCACTTCTCCTGTGGAGATCTATCCCAAACCTCCAAGAATTGGGGACACCTCTGTGGTAAAAGCTCCACTCCTACCTACTCACATACGGACCAATCACAACACTGGAAATAGCTCCTCTGAGATAATAAGTATAGCAGGTAGGAACCCGCAAACTGTGGCTCCAGCCAGTCATGGTTCCCTAAAAAGTCCTGTCACTAATGAAGTAAAGGATGTTGAGATTATTGCTGTGAATCCTCCAAATACTAAGGATAAAACCCTTTTAAATTTGAACAACAACAAACAACAGTTACCAATCCTTAAAGTGAACGTCAACTCTCGTGAACAGGTAAACACATTGCCTTGCAACTGTTTGCAGTGTGAGGCAGGTGTTGTTAATTTAGACAACCCGGTCAATGACTCCTCACCAACCCCTTCACCAACTGGATGTAGAGACTGCGATGAGTGTCAAAAAAGCAGCGTCTGTTTGTCTGCCTGTTGCATGAAGGATGTTGAAATCGTGGAGCAGTTTACTTCCCTGCCACCAGATGCTACTAATGGCAAGTTCTCCATGCCCAACTGTAGTTACCAACAAGAAGTTCCCGTAAATGATGATGTCATTATAACCTCACATAATTTCTCTGGTTGTGGCTCAAAGCAGAACCTACTGCCAGTGATCTTGGCTACAAATGATAATGGACCCCCAAATACACAGCATTCCAAACAGAATGCTGACAGTTCAGATGAATGTGTGCTGGTTTCCTTTTCCAATCAAAATGCTCAAGCTTCTGATTCCCCAATAAATAAGCAAAGTGCATTATATCCGGTGCCTATGACAACAAGTGGGAAAATAACTGCTTGTCGATCAATCATTAAGGCTGTGTCCTGGAAACAATATAAATGTAAATTTTGCATCTTTTCACATAAGAGTTTTTTGGGTTGTAAATTTCACTTGAGAAAGAAACATGCCCAAAAAATCCGCACAAGCAATATACAATGTATCAATCACTATATTGTAGATTTGAAGTGCAAAGACAAAAAAACATGTTCATTTCCAGGCAAACAATGCAAACAGTTACAAAACCACAAACTCAACTCTGTGCTCACAGCTGGGACTTCCGGTTTTCAGAAAGTAACCCCACAAATTAAATGCAGTAGTTCCATCAGAAAATGTACCCAGTCTACTCATTTAACTAAAACCTTGTCAAGCTCTGACAAAAAAGACATTGAAGAACTTATGGATGTAAAGAAACGCCAATGTTTACAATGTAAGCACAAATTTCAAAAAGTTTCTAATTTACAGAGACATGTCGTCCGGCATCTTGGCAAGAAAGACTTTCAGTGTAAATCGTGTTCTCTCACAATGTACACCAGCTCTGAGTGCTGGTCCCATATTAAGAAACAGCATCTTGGTAAGGTAAAGGGCATAACACTGAAAACTTTAGATCGGTTCATTATTGACCTGAGAAGCAAGCAGAAATTTTCTGTTAGTGTTAAAAACAATGTAGACGAAAGCTCTGTAACAGTGGCAACTGATTCAAAGGTAATATCTTCAAAAACTCACTCCAAGGCTGCTCGATTGTCAGTACTCAGTACTAGAAAGAGTAGTTACCAAAAGCAACAACTAGATTTGGAAATAAAAACAAAAGCAACAAAAAGAAATATGAAAAAATAGCTCCTAAAATAAAAACAAAATATTTAAGTTTTGACAATATTCTGAATGTTTGGAGACTTGGCATCAGAGATAAACTCCAAAATAATTTTTATTTTTGTATGATTTCTAAAGATTTTCTTAAGAAATTTAAGACTGATCGCTTTCTTAGTTTGGAAAATATAAACAATAAAATTGAGAGATAAGGTAATATGAGAAATATATGAATGAACATTACTCTAAAAAAAAAAAAGAAAAGAAAAAAAAATTAACATTCAATAGTTTTTGTAAGACTAACAACTCTCTTACATATTACCCAGTTCTGATCATCACAGAGCAGTGAAATAGAAATTATATTACCACTAGTTCCTTGTACAAAGAACAATAAAAACAGTGAATTTGCATACAAGTTTAAAAGCTAAAAGTTTTACTTTACAAATTTTTTTTTTTATTGCCTATATTTTTGTAGGTTCTTATCTTTGGATTCTATTCCTATATTGATTCAAATCACTGATACAATTGCAGCAAATTTCGATCTTATTGCCTTAATTTTTTGTGTTTAACTTGGTTTCGATTGCCAACAGCAAACTTTTAATTCTCATCTCAAAAAGAAATTTTGTAGTTTACTTTTGTTTTCTTTTTTAACAAAATTAAAGAACTTCATAAATTTAATAGCTGTCCAAGCATTATTATTATTATAGGATTTTAAAAAAATCTTTTTTAACAAGATAAAAAAAAATTATTTTACCTGAGTATTACAGTAAGAGATGGAAAGTAATCAGTAGTGATCAAATATTCAAAAACTGGATTGTTTATAAACATAATGAAAACAGTTTTCCAGGATATTGTCTGATAAAAATAAAATTATTTTTCTTTCTTCAGACTTACTCAAGTTTATATTATTAAAAATATAACTCTTAAACCTTGAAATCTCATTATTAGAATGCATTTTTTGTTTTTTAATGGAAACACTTGAAAAGCATTTACACCACACTATTCTCTTCAGAATTAATGTTACTCCTACAGAAATAAAATATGCAAATAATGAATAAAAAGGGGTATTAATTTGGCAGTGTCAATTTAGTGTCACTGCGTTCTGCACTTAAACATTCCCAACCTCTTGATAGTTGATAACTGTCTCTTTTTAATTTGAATTTTAAAACATTGATCATTTAAAAAATTATCTCAAGTGATTTTCTATGCCTTTTTTCCAAAACCCTCAAGAATGAAGTCAAAATTTAATCTGAAGGGGCTTTTGAAAAGTCTTTAATTTCTCACATGAACTAAAAATGTTAATATTGGTTATTCAAGAGAAGAAAAGAATAGCTGGAATTTTTAAAGTTCTATAGAAAATAAAATTGAAGGCAAGATATTTGGAATTGCACTCAAAAGCAAGTCAACAAAAAAAAACAATGAAGGAAAAAAAAAACATGGACCAATAACTTTATTTCCTTTTGATTACATAATATTGAAACGTTTGTCAAAAAAGACAAACAAGGATGAATTTACAATATTAACAACAATAACAGCAAAAAAAACGCTACAGCTGAAAAATGATTTGGTATTTGGAAAACATTGCCTTTAAGTATTTATGAGACATTTTCTTTTAGTTTCTTTTCATTTTCTTTTAACTAATATCTTCATCTTTTTCCCAAATATTTACACACTTGTGCATCAGCTACAGAAAACAATCACATGAAAATAGAACCATTTCACTACCACCTGATTGATCTTATGTTTGTTCACATTCTATGCAGGATTTATATTTTAAAATATTGACTAAAAATTATTTCAAGATTGGATTGTCTGTGGGATGCATAATACATTATCCAGATAGGAAATCATTGAAGCAATCTCATCAGGCTAGAAATTTTGAAGTAGTTAATTGTTTTTTTTTTTTTTTTTTTTTCTTAACTATAAAATCTAACTGGCTTGAAATTATGACTGATGGTATATATGCCATCAATATAAGATGGGCAGCACTCTGTTTGGTTTAGCAGTTGATTTAAAATCATAGCTGGCTATATGAGCCATAAATTTATTGATGCACAACAATGGAGACAATCAGGATATAATAAAGTGGGTGGGGGGCGTTTTTGTACTTTCACAAAAGTTGATAAGTAAAAAAAAATAATAAAAAAAATTAACAATCACAAATATTCATGATTGTGTGTTTCTTTTTTTTTTTTTTTTTTTTTTTTTTTTTTTTTTTTAACATTTTCTGGCATTCATTTGTCTTTTTCTTTTTTCTGACTTAATTTTCTTTCATCATATTTGCTACATGGATATATGAAGTTAAAACAATGTAAATGGCTGTTTTTGTGTTGCAATGAGTACCTTTTTCTCTTTCTTTTTTTCTCCCGACTTCCCCGCTCATTGTTCCCTTGTTTATACATATCCCTATTTTGAACCAGTTATGGATTTGTTTTTTTGATTTGACAGTTATATATTTAGTTGGTACTAATGTTTGAACTGGCTTTTTTGTTAGTGAAATTAATATCGACTGGCCTCTACCAAAACAAAATAAAGAAGACAAGTTATAGAAGCATCAACAACCCCCTTGTTGATGGCTTATGCTCTACTAGTTAAGGGCCTTTAAATCAATTATTTAAAAAAAAAGGAACTTCTTGAACCTGTATTCCTTTTAACCTCAGACATCACCTTAAAAGAAACACAAGTTTGATACATGTCAGGAAAAACTTTCTTTTAATAAGACTTATTTCTAAGCCAATAAGTGTTAATTTCACTGTGTATAATTTTTTTTTTTTTCAAAACGTTTCTACTACAATACCTGTCCCATCACTAAAAAGAGAATCTATAGTAATAAGGAATAATCAGATAATAAAAATTCATTAAAGACTTAAAAAGTAATTCATTTACTTTTTGGGTACAAAAATAAATTTAGCAGATATAGACTTTGAAATGTTCCAATGAGAGAAATGTATTTCTTAAATAAGGCAACTGGGCCTTGCTTTGCTGTAATGATATCCTATACCATAGTGGTAAAGCACACTTAACTTGGTGGTTTTAAAATTGAAATTAAAAAAGGAATATATGTTCAATTCATGTTGCAATGCAGATTACTTTTGATAAAACTTTGAATCTCTATTTTAGTAAACATGAATTTTTTTATTTTAAACGGATATCTACTCAAACATGTGTAACCACGAAGTTCATCCCTTATATACCATATTGAGAGTTCTGCATCTCTTCCCTTTGGGTGCTGCTTGAATTTTTTTTTTTTTTTATAGGGGTATCGAAATATGTACCGGTAGTATAATTGCTTTCAGGGCTGAAAGTGGGATTGACAAGCTGAGTTAAAATTCCGGATTAACCTGTTGCATTCACTTTTGCCCAAATGCCCATTAAAAGAAAGTTGTCTGTCTCTTCACTCAACCATGAGTTCAAAAGCAAACAACCAGTTGAGGAAAAAGAAAACTCTAACTTTCAAATGGTGAAGACGGCAAGCAGAAACAACTTCACTATCTTTCCCAAGAATATGTAACAATTAAGATATTAAAGAAAACAATATCTCTGAAGAGACATTCTTATGTGCCATGTCTTTTCCGGACATAGGTGATCATGGACTTTCACTTACCCCTATTCATTGTTGTTCTCAATACTTGTCCTCTTGGTATCACGCCAATACCCTGCTAGTCTTTTAAAAGAAAAGATGAATTGAAGCAAAGATGGGTAAAGCTGATTTGTGTCATGATGCTCCATAAGTGAGAGGAAAAAGAAAATTGTCCACTGGTCTTGGGAATTTTTTATTTTTTTTCTTCTTTAGACACTATGTACATCCAGATTATTGTACCTGTCAATCTTGTTATCAGATTTCAGCTGTTGTACCCTCTGGCTTTCATCAGGTTTATATCTTTCTGGGTAACCTACAGGGAATTTTGAACTGAACCCATTTCTTTTTTTTTTTTTTCTTTTTTTTTTTCTTTTTTTTTTTTTTTATAGGAGTAGACTGTTCTCATTCCGTTGATTATGTCCAAGGATATCTCCTAGTTCTTATTTTTAGTATTGCCCGGTTATTACTCTGTTTCCACTGAATCCAAGTACACACTGTCCAGCCCAAAGATTGAACTCACAATTACCGTGTTACAAACATATGCTTTAATCCACTAGACTATTGTTCCGTAGAAATTCCCTGTAACTGGATCAATATACACCTCATAAAAGCTGGAGAGCAAAATCGCCGAAACGTTGTGATAGTAACAGTAAAGATTAGGTTAATAGTCTAAATGTAAACAGTGTAGATAATAATTCCTCATTTCAGAAACTCAAGCATTTTTTTTTTTTTTTTTTATGACACAATGTGCTGGAATTTCTCACACCGAATGATAATTCATGTAACCTAATCTTTGATTTGATACAAAATAAATCTGAAGATGTGATCAAGATATACAATAAAATGGTCAAGTACTGCAAATTTGAATAATTCTTTCTAATACTCCATTATTTTCTTATTTCAGATTTCAATAACTTGAAAGGGAGATGAGTTGGTGCTTTCTTTTCGAAATTTGTTTTGTTTCCTTTCAACCCTCATTCCCTTTGTTTTTGCCCGGTCAGTACTCTTTCCATGTTTATTGAACACTAATAGAGGTTTATCCCTTGTTTCCTGTTTAGAATATGATTTATTGGTTCTTTCTTACATGGCCAAAACGATTTAACTGTCTTAATTTTTTGGTGATCTGACTGATCAATGGCTACAACTTTTTATTACTGAGTTGGTAGTCTTCTGGTTGCTGCATTTAACTGATAGTAAAGAGCCTAAACCCTTTCGTAGCACTTAGAGAGGCTGAACAGTAGCATAATATTGGGGTATTTGTAGTGCCATGTCATGCGTGGTTAGGTGTCTCTCCTGTATTTTTGGCAGGCAGCCCTAAGGCCACATTAGTTTTAGCCACGTGGCCAATATGTATTACTATAAACAATAGTGATAATTTGGCTTTTTCTCCTTAAAATAGATTTTCTTATGGCAGATACAGTGAAAAGAAGTGCATGATAACCAGTAAACAAAAAAAATGGAAACTCACTGAATTGCAAAGGAATTGTCTCTGGAGTCCTCTGATGATTCTTTCATGTGCTTTTGACTTTCATTATTGCACTCTGTGTGCTATCTCTTTTTCCTTTCTCACTCTCCTTCTCAGAACTGTAATATATTAAACAAAATTTCTGATGATATAGAAATAGCTCTTTCTTTACATCCTGCTGCGGATATTTTTGTGTTTTGGTGATCAGCTTGGAATGAGAAATTGGAGAGTAACTCGTAAGTAAATGCAACAAATTCAACTGAGCCAAATTCAAATTCCAGTTGAATTTGTTACATTTGCTTACATGCAAAATGTAGGAAAGGTATTAATCTATCTTTTCCCCTCCAGTTATGGGTTAAATAGCAGGAAAGATTAGGTTTTATATCCTTGGTTGGCAACCAATCTACTGCAAATAAAAATGGCAGCCTTCTGCAGGAAAATCTGTTTAGTCAATCATTGATCAAAATTGACATGATTGCCTAAACGTGTATCATATATGGCACTTAACTGACTGATTTTAATGCTCAAGACGTCAAACATTCTAATGTTACTGATTTTGTCAGTATTCAGACTTTTAATTTTTCCATTTCTCACTTGTTTCCCCTAATAAATCTTCAACATTCTTCTTTAGTTGATTTGTTCCTTATCTCTTCTCTTAGCTCTTGTAAAGCATCACAACTGTCTTATCTGCAACTCAGATCCCACTATAGTATTGATTAATATTTTTTGTATCATCTGTTAGAAAGGAACCTCCTATTCACAAAACTTACTTACCAACATACTGATTAGGATTCATTTCATGACTTTATTCAAGGCACCCCTTCGATTTATCTTCTTAGCCTTCATATTTCACAGAGCTTTCTTCTTGTGTTAAAACCAGCATTAATGCTTTGGTACCTTCTCACAAATATCAAGTGAAACCACAATTTTCTCTTTGGTTGACACCAGCCTGTTCAGCTGCTCACTTTTCCAGGTATACCAGCCTGATAACTTTGATCATGACAGTCACCTGTTTGTGATTATTTGTAATAATTATAATCATGTTCAGAAAGAAGCTAAGTCTTTCTGCTGATAGAATTCGGCACAATATAGCCTAACAACTTTGGCTCTTATGACTACAGGCAGCCCTGTAATAGTGTAATAAATAAGAGAAAGTATTCTATCTCTTCTCTCTTCATTCAGTTTGAGGTGTTAACATCTACTGATAAAACAAAATGTGTGGCTCTTTAAATTCTACTTTTGATTCATCTGGAGTACCTTTACCTGCCTTTCCAATTAGAACTGAATCTTTATTGAGTGATATGCATATAACTATGTACATGGTTTCTGTTATCGTTTCTAAGCTGGATCCTCATGAGCTTCAAGGCATCTCTACAATAATCCTTAAAAAGTGTGCTCCTGAACTATCTCCTTTTCACTAAAATGCCTTTCTGCTTCTTGCTTTCCTGTTGGAAATTCTCTTCTATATTTACAGTCTTTAAGAACTCAGATAAGCCATCTCATCCTTTTATTGACCTTCTACCTCTTCTGGGCAAACTACTAGAGGTTCTAATTAACTCTGAATTTGTTAATCACCTCACATCGCAGTCTTTTTATATATATATATATATATAAGTCATCCGCAGGCATATCTGTTTCACTGTATCACAGCTCATCAGTACGGTTAGACTGATTGCTTTTAACCCAGGATTGAAACCCGACCGAATTGGCGTCAGTCGGCGATTCTACCTCTGGGTTATGGGTGTTCGGTAGAAGAAGGCAGACTTTTTAGCATGTATATTGTCATTATACCCGCCCAATAGCCAGAGTGCTCTAATCCATTACTGAATGAGCAATGCGTACATGCCAGAGTAGCTGAGTAGCTACTGTTTTACAAAGTCTACCATTCTTCCAGAGTGCTCAGTCAGGGTGTGAGAGTGTAAAAGCTTTAGATAAGAATGATAAAGCTCAGTCTTGCTTTGAATATCGAAGGCATTTGACAAGGTTTGACATACTAGTTTTCAGAAGGTGAATGATTATGATATTTATTAGTTTGTGAACTGATTCAGTCTTATCAAATCACAAAATAAAAGTAATCTTGAATGACCACACTTCTAGATCTTGTTGCATAAATGCAAGCATTCCTCAGAGTTTTATCTTATGTTTCTAATTTTCATAAATGACCTTCCTGATATCATCATCATTTCTCAACTCTGTATCTATGCTCATGACACAACTATTTTCTCCTATCTTAATAGTAAGTTAGTACAGTCAAATGGGGAGCTGATCTTAAAAATGGCCTACAATCTATTAATCTAGTTAATTTTTATACCTCAAGAACAAAACTAGTCTCTTTGATCAGCATGGCTGATGCTAACCTTCAAGAGAGTGACTCATTGTGCTTTTTGGACTAATGTTTTCAGATGACATGAAGTGAAAAGAATATATTGACTCAATTACTAAGCCTGCAGTTAACAAATTTGGTTTACGAAGTCGTGAATCTTCCCAGAATCTATTTTACATATTTATAAGTCTATCATTTATCCTTGCTTTGAATATTGCTGGCACTCCTGCTATATATTTACAGATTTCTGAAATTTTCTAAAGAAAATTCTGCAATGTTATTGTTCCTGACCTGGCATCTCAGTTTCAGTCCCTTTCCCACTGCTGTAATCTAGCTTCTTTGTTCCTTTTCTTTAAATACTTTCATGGTAATTGTTCTGATGAACTTTCTACTATGATAACTAGACTTTATGAATTTAAGTGCAGTACTAGATTGGTGGTTAGATCTTATCATTTTACTGTTGAAATGACTAGATATAACCATAGGTCTATGCAAACACTTTCTTCTTTTGCACTTTTATCTTGTTGAACTCTCTTCCCAGTCAACTTTTATCTTCAAAAATTTAAATGCAATGTCAGTCATTATTCTATACCTTATTAATTCTTGTTCTTTTATTGTTCTCTCTTTTTAATAGTTTTTTTCTTATCTTCTTTAACATTCAGTAACTCCTTTGTTCTAGTGGCTTTATTGACTTGAGATAAAATGATTAAAAAAATCAATTGGTGTGGTGTAAGTTCCACTCTAGTAGCTTTTTCCCCACAAACTGCTGATTTGTGGAACCAACTCGCAAAAGTATGCCTTCCCAATCACTACAATCTTAACCTATTCAAGTCTATGGCTAACCATTATCTTCCATACATATCCCATAAACTGTGCCTCTTATTTTGTACCTCATGACTTTTGAATCATTTTCAGGGTGCACCTCACTGTAAAAAGAAAAATCTGTTAAGCAAAAAACATCTAACATATTGTTATATTCTTATTACAGATAATTGATAGAATGAGAAAAAGAATTGGATCTGTTTTGTTAATCTATGTCAATCTTTGATTTTTGTATAAACTGGTTGGGTGAAACTCTCTTTAAGAGCTGATTTGGAGTCAAAAACCATCATTTTTACATTCAGGAAGAAAGATGATTAGACATTTGTTATAACATTGGCATGATGAATATCTGCTTGAATGAGAAGTTAGAGCCAAGTTTAAATTCCAGTTGAATTTGTTGCATTCACTAATACACAAACACCCTTAGGGAAGGTAATAATCCATCTATTCTACCTCCAGCTATAGGTTTAGTAGTAGGACAGATTTGGTTCTATAGCCTTGGTTGGCAAACAGTCTACCACAGAAAGAAATAGCAACCTAATGTGGGAAAATCTGTGTAGTCTGTCATGGATCAAGAGTCTTGATCGCCCAAGTGTGTATCAGGTATGATGCCTAACTGACTGACTGATACCATTTGCTTTTTAAGTATTCTCAGTTGTCAGTTCATTAGACATTGGCTTGGAATTTTCTGGTGAAAAATCTGGACATCCTGAAGCTTGATCCTTTCATTGCTGAAGTAACTAGCAACACTAACAATGCTTGGTGACTGAAATTGGTTTCAAAATGAACCATTCAAATTTGGTTTAAAAAATTTTTTTCTGGAAGTGGAGATCTCTATAATGAGGTCAGACATATTCCGAAATTGTCACTCGACAATGAAGTGACGACCGCTATGGAGACTAGAAATAAACACTCAAATGTTGGTAAGATTCTGGCATGAATCTACAAAGTAAACAAATGGGTTTGCTTCCCACATCATTTGCTTCTTTCATTCATATTCTGAAAGTTGATGTAGAGTAGGTTTTGTCTAATTGAAAACCTTTCTAAAAATCAAATCTTTGCTTGCCTTCAAAAGATCCTGACAATTTTATGGTGCTGTAATGAAGTAATTCATTAGAGTTGTGTAACCTGGCTAGATTATCCTATTGCCTTGACCTGAAACTGATATCCTAAACTACATTTTGGCTAATGGTGGGGAGGGGAAGAAAAATATCTTGCTAAAAGATAATAAATTATATTACAGTATAATATGATACAAGATCTCATACTTCAAAAACCACTGTATGAAAAAACTGAAGCATTGAGACAATAAGATCTTATACTTGTAGTGCAGTGGATATCAACTTTGAATGACAAATCAGAGAGCAGAGTTCGAATTCCAGTTGAATTCCTCGCATTCACTTATGCACAAATACCTTTAGGAAAGGTATTAATCCATCTCTTCCCTCCAGTTATGGGTTAAATAATAGGACAGATTGGGTTCTATAGCCTTGGTTGGCAGCCAGTCTACTGCAGAAAGCAATGGCAACTTGCTGCGGGATAATCTTCTGCACAGTCAGTCATGTTTCTTTCAAGACATGCTTGTCCTAAGCGTGTATCCTGTATGGCACTTAACTGACTGACTGACTACTTCTGAGCTTGTCCCCACTTCCAGGCCTTAAATTCACATACACACAACCAGATATATCAGTTTGGAGAAGATCAAAATTCTTTCGATACTAACTAGGTACCTTCACTCATTTTTGATACCTAAGTTTTAAATTGAATTTAAATAAAAAATGTTTACTCAAAACACTGATTTTAGTTTTAATTGAAAGCTAAATGATTAACTATTTCCAGTAAGCAAAATACTCGGGTGCATTTTAAACAGAAATTATATTCATTGAAATCTAAAACTTCGATTTTTTTTTTTATTTATTTATTTTTTTTTTGAATTTTCAATTTTTCAGACATTTTTGACCGATTGCCACATTTGTAAACCAAAGTTAATTGTGAATTCTCGTTTGTAAAAACCTTACAAAAATAAAATACATCTCTCACATGTTACTTTTGGAAATTAGCAAATTTAAAGTTAAATTAATCTGATTTGAAACAAATACTACTTGTTTGTCATGAAATTTTGAAAAAAAAGTATTTCTTACTCACAAAGGTCTGACTCGTTGATATTTTTATTTTTTATTTTTAAGTAGGCTACGATAACCCCCTCAGTTCATGCATTTGGAAGTATGGTGAACAAAAACTGACATAACCCATTTTAATATTTCGTTAGGGGAACAATCCTTGAAACATGTGACCTTTTAATAATTTTAAGTTTCCATAGTAAAAGAAAATGTGCAGTTTAACATAAAAAATATAATTATTCTAAAAATCTTAATTCTAAATGATTTGTATTAAGCTTTTCAATTTTTGATTTGTATTTATTTATTTTCTTAGTAAAAAAAAAAGTCTTTATTTAATCAATTAATAACTGAAGACACTGAGTAACAGAAAAAAATTTAAAAGATGTTTAAAACTTTAATTAGCAAAGAAAAAATGAAAAACAATAATCATTCATAACTTTTTTCTTATTCAGAATATGATGCCCTTATATTATTTATAAAATCAATTGAAAGTTTATCTAAATTAAAAATGGCGTAGTTTTAATACATTTTTCTTTATTTCACTCTTCGGAGCAGATTTTCGGAAAAATGGTTTTGTAAATAAAAAAATTACATACTTAACATGTCCAATGAGTCCTGCATTATAACTAATAAAAGAAATTGGTATAATAATGTATTTCTAGAAATTTTATGCAATTAATTGGAGGTGGGGGTAACATACTGTAAAAAAAATATATATTATATTTTTACCAAGATTTTGTAAAAAAATAATAATTGCATAAATACTTTCATTCATTTGTGAATAAATCCTGAAAGTTTCATTAAAATCAGACAATTAGTTTATTTTTTACAAAAACTTTCAGTTTCAAATTATGTATCTTTCAACGCTAAAAAAGGACATGTGTAAGTTTTCCTTAGTAACATTATGGTGTAAAAATCGCCGAGAGAAAACAAAAAGAAATTATAACTGAAATTTTTGAACATGTTAGAAAGGATTTAAAAAACTTTTTTCTTAATAATAACAAACATTTTAATGATAAAACTTTGCTTTTATTAAGTTTTGAACCTTTTAACATTATGCTATGTTGTTTTTTCGACAATTTCGTGGCGGTACCTAGCTGACTGGAAATAATAAATTTTTAATCATTTAGTTTTCATTCAATTAAAACTAAAATAAAAGCTTCAAGAAAACTATATTTTTAAAATTTAATTCGAAAATGGATGGAAGTATCTACCGGTTCCCAGGCTTTTTATTTTGGGGTGAATTAACACTTGGGGTTGAGTGACTAACAGTTTTATATTTTTAATGTTTCTTTAGGCGCAACATAAGGCTTTTTTGTGCAAATGATTATTGTTGGTTCTCGTGGCTTTATCCATCCCCAATAATGGGATTGGTAAGGTTCGTTTTCAATGGCCTCAAAATATTTCGAAGAAAATGAATTTATCTAAGTTAGGAATTCAGTGTAACTCTCATATAAGAGAGTTGTCAGGACCGGGTAAAAAGTTATCTTATATCCGGGTTTGGTCTATTTTATATACATTATCACAGGCTCTAGTTTGGGACCAGATAAAATCTCTCTTATATTCGGGTTTATCTTATATCCGGGTAGTTCAAAGTAACTTATTTTTTCTCTGGGGAAGGAGACGGGGAAACAACTAAAGCCGTCTAACCCCCACCTTGTCACCCATCCGGTGTAATTCATTTCATCTCACCGAAATTCTCACAAATTTAAATTGTTCAGTACCAAGAAAGCAGACAACAGTTAGCCTGAAATGGTGGGAGGAAGAAAAACATAAAAAAAGAGGTAAATTCTATCATGGTATTTTCGGTGGAAATTTCCGGTTCAAAATAAAACAAAGCTTCTTTTTCCCCACTTAACACAGTATAGTAGCGTCAGTTGGGCATGGTCTGTGAGAAAGAGCGCCATGATGCAAATCATACAATCAGAAATTTGAAAACGGCATGCTATACTGCTTCATAATAATGCCGGAAGCTCGAACACAAACATTTCAGAGTGTTTTGGTGTAAATCTGAGGAC
Source organism: Ascarosepion bandense (assembly GCA_037127315.1). NCBI lineage: Eukaryota > Metazoa > Mollusca > Cephalopoda > Sepiida > Sepiidae > Ascarosepion > Ascarosepion bandense. The sequence continues at coordinate 5,172,107 of JBBBDQ010000330.1, forward strand.
AGTACAGAGGATTCAGAAAGAGTTGGATGAGTCTAATTGCGATTATGAAGATGTCTCGAGTGATGGCAATAATATACCACTATTTATCTTCCCACTGTACCTCAGAATCATGTCACTTGATGTAGGCCTGTGTTGAGGAGGTAGTGCTGCCCTGGGTCAAGAGAGTAGCTGCTGGAAGACCCTATGTCTGAAAACCTGATTCTGCACCATGCCACACAAGCAGGAGAATTTAATTATAGCTGTCAGACAACCACAACAATCCTTACATCTGGGCACATAACTTCACAGACTGTAACTTTCCCTGATTATTATATGTGGGGTACAGTTGAGCAAGAGACCAACAAATCTCCTTGTAACACCAAAGATGAACTAAAGGCAAGGATTATGGAAGTATTCACCAACTTAAACAAAGAGACCATCCAGAAGAGTTACAGGAGATTCCGAAGTCATGTTTAGGCCATGGTTGAAACTAATGTCAATTTTACTCTTTAGTATTTCATGATATTTGTATGTGTGTGTGTGTGTAATTTTGGTAAATACATCTGTTAAAATGAGATGTCAGTGTTATTTTAATTTTTGCATAATTTAGATAACAATTCATCTATAGCACAGTGTATATATAAAATGTGTGTGTAATATATACCTATGCTTTTATTTTTTATTCCCAACCATTACAATCACTCAGTTATATATTTTTCCTTAAGGCCATATTCCATTTGTAAAGAGAATGTTTCATTTAGACAGCTTTTCCCTCTTAGAACTGTTACTTTGTGGAACAAACTCTGGCGTGAATGTTTCTCTGCAGTCTCCAACCTTAACCTCTTTATGTTCAGGGTTAGTTGCTATCTCTCCTGCATATCCTCATAATCTTCACTTCCTTCTATTTTCTATTCATGTTCATATCCCATAACTTACTGCCATGAGTATCACTTGAGCCTTGTATTTGATGAACTTTAGTACTTTTTAAAAATAAAAACAGTTTTTTTTAAACACATCTATTTTGTTATACATTAGCTAAGCTGTTTTGGTCTTTGACGAGAATTGTTTAATACAAAATAAAGTAAATAGAAAGACAAAAGATACATATAAATAGTATGATTCACCTTAATTGTTAGTAATACTTTAAGCAAAATATTATTCTGGCAGTTTCTTTTTGAAAATAAACTTGTTCATTAAAAATTAAAAGCTTTATAAATCTCCTCTCACTCCATATATAACATGCACACATATATATGCTGATTTATATAATAAATTTTTACATTTTATGAACATTTCTGATAAATTATTTGAAGTTTTAAGCATCGTATTCATCTAGATGTGCATTATGGTACAGTGGATATCGGCTCGGAACGAGAAGCCGGGGAGCCGAGTTCGAATTCCAGTTGTATCCATTGTATTCACTTATGCACAAATACCCTTGGGAAAGGTATTAATCCGTCTCTTCCTTCCAGTTATGGGTTAAATAGCAGGATAGATTGGGTTCTATAGCCTTGGTCGGCAACCAGTCTACCGCAGAAAGAAATGGCAACCTACTGCCGGATAATCTTCTGGCCAGTCAGTCATGTCTCTTTCGAAACATGATCGTCCAAGCGTGTATCACGTATGGCACTTAACTGACTGATTCATCTATTATTGAGTTTGAATTCTAGTTGAATTTGTTTCATTCACTTACAGACAAATACACTTGGGAAAGATATTAATCCATCTCTTCTTCCTCCACCTATGGGTTGAAAAGCAGGACTGTTTGGGTTCTGTAGATTTGGTTGGCCACCAGTCTACCGCAGAAAGAAATGGCAACCTACTGCCGGAAAATCTGCCTAATCAGTCATGTCTCTTTCAAGACATGGTTACTAAGCGTGTATCATGTATGGCAATAAACTGACTGATTCATTTATCAGGGGTAGGAGTACTTAGCTTTTTAAAAATATGGCAAAAATGGACATTCATACCTGCAATAATATGTTGTGGCAAAAGGACAGTTTTTCCATGATACCACTTTCATATTAACTAGCTTCAGTCCTCGACAGTGTTTATTCTTTTAAGAAAGTGATGGTTAGAATTGTAATAAAACGTAATCATATGAAAGTAAATTTATACATTCTCTTTGTTTTTGAGAATTTACAACACTATAAGATTGTTTATTTACACTTTTTATTGTTTATTCAAATGCTTGGCAAAACAGCTAATTTCCAATTGATTCAAACTTTGTAAAATGGTTAACTGGTAAATGATAAATATTGCATTGTATTAGTTTCAAAATGTTATAAATATAAAATTGTTCTTGTAAATAAACAATTTAATAAATAAATAGTGTTTTATATTTTTGTTGTAAATGTTCTAAGAACAAAGAAAATGTATAAATTCATTTTCATATGTTTCAATTTTATTCCAATTCTAATCATCACTTTTTAAAGTAAGAAACATTGCTGAGGCGTAATGTTCCATAGGAAAAACAGTCCTTCGGATATTTTGTCTTATTGTGAGCACGAAAGTCCATGCTTGTCAAAAAAAGTTGAAGAGAAGAAACAACACTATTTGGTTGCTGGTAATTGATAATAAATTTTAATTTGAATATAAAGAGAAATATACTGATAAACTTTTCATGAAAAAGTGTTAAAGATATAAAAAATGAGAATGTTGGTGGAAGATGCTAAAAAGAAAAGGAACAAGCTGTGGGCGGAGTAATGCCTCCAACTGTCATTCAAGAAAACAAGGAGACTACAAAATTGGGAAAATATTTTTTTTTCTCTGGACCAAAGGCAGTGAAGACTAGATGACAGGTGAGGGAAAATACCAATTTCCAACTACCTCATAGCTCCACACCAGTTTTTACCAGACACCAATAAAAATGAATACATGAAACAAATTAAGCAAAGATCAGACAGAAGACTTTAAGAGAAAACAAGAAAGACTGGAGATTGCCCAAGTCTGCACATGACAAACTGCTGAAGTGTAACTTTGACATCAGCTTTGAGCTGAACTTATCAAATCAACTGAACAAATTCTCTAAATACACAAACCAACTCTTACCAGCTTAACCAAGAGTCATGTCCAATTTGGGTTGGCAACCACGCATGTAAACAGCTACTAACAACCACTGTATACAATACTCAATAGAAGAGTAGTGATATATTTTTCTTTATATTACTTCGAGTTTTTTTTTATGACTGTACATCATCACTCTGTTCAAACTAGCCCAATGTGAGAATACTAATGATGAATTAAATCTTGGTCCTACTTATGATCAATCTAATCACAACATAAGTTAAGGCAGGTCAGGATCAAAGAGATCAATCCATTGATCAACATCGGTACAGAATGTTTTGGGCGACTGGAGAGAGAATAAAATTATACATGGTTCCTGTCAACAATAAGCAGCTGAAGAAGGTGTCGCAGGTTGGTGTCATGACCATCGGATTCACACCATGTTGACCATCGGATTCACGCCATGTTGACCATATCAAATATCTTCCATGAAAAAACCTTACTGTTTTCAGTTCAACTTTAGCATTTTTCTATGCCTTATATATATGTGTGTGTGTGTGTATGTGTGTGTATGTATGTATATAAAACAATATTACATAATTGCTGATTAATTAAACACATTTTAGCAAATTTGGTTGATGTTAAGGAATCTCTAAGCAGTGAAGTAAAAGTGAAGTTATCTTCAGTATTTGTCTGTAATTCTGAGATGAGGTAGTATTTACAATGTTTACATTATTGCAAACTATTGTCATACAAATGCCAACAAAGATGAGGACAATAGTCCAAATAATGTAAATAGTGAAGTTATCTTTAATTTTCAAAAAACTATTTCTTCCTCGCTCTTTTCTGTTCAGCTGCATAAAGTCACATTTTCTATTGCTTTAACAGAAAAAAAGAATATGAACTTGTCTATTGCTAAACATTGGCTGTAAGAATCTTCCAGTCTTCTTTAGAAATTTTATCCTTGACGTTTGTCCCTTGTCATTAAATGACAGTCTATCCAAAAAGAATCAATGATAAATCCATGTGTAATAAGGGATCTTTCAATTGAAGAGTCAATGTATTATGAGACATGTTGAATATTGAATGTTTTTATGATGCATTATAGGTATTTATGGTCACATTGTAAATCCTGTAGGGGTAACGCATTTAATGTAACAGGAGTAGATAGGTTTGCCTATTGTCCAGTTCTCACTTCACCCCATTCTTTTGAACAAGAATAGAGATTTATCCTTTGGTTCCTGTCTAGGATTTGGTTTCAATTTCTTTTAAAGTTTTCTCATTCTCTTTCACTCCCAGTAGTTCTTTGCAACTTAGTGACATTATCACCTTGTTTGGTGGTGAATTGGTTAAAAAGAAGAAAAAAAAACTATCTAGGCCCATCCCTCTTTGAGCTGGTTTTAAATTCAGCTTTCCTTCTCTTAGACTACCCTGCTATTCAGTCTATAACTAATGAAAGATGGATTCATGCCTTTTCTAAGGGCATTAACACAAAGTGAGCAAAATAGAATGCATCAACAATTTCATTCTGCTTGCCAATTTTATTTCCCGTGCTGATAATTGTTACATGATTCACACATTCACATGTAAGGTAGGGAAAAATTGTTATGTGATGTAGTGGTGAAAAGTTCTTAGTCCAATCTTTTTCCCAAAATCTGACAAAAAGAATTTTTTTCTTATGTTCTTAGTCCGGCTGAGAACTTTTCAGCAGTCTTCATTGTGCGCTAACATGTGTATACTTGGCTTTATCTAGTACAAAGCTCGACATTAGAAGAGTAATTAATCAATATCAATCATACTAACAATAACCCAAAAAGGTAGCCAAAACTTGTTTGGTCATCAAAGATTTTACAATGTTTTTGTTGATCTTGGTTTTAAGAAAAGAATAAGACCTTTTTTCTCCATGTTGCTTATAACAAGTTTAAACATAAGAACAGGATGCGAATTATCACAGCCAATAGAAAATTAAAGGGACAACAGTACAATTAGATATGAATAACCAGTCAGTTGAATTTTACATATGACATAAGAGTAGTTCTATATCTAATCACTTAGTAAAAGCAGATGCACTTAATGAAAATGCATACAAAGCTTATTTTACAGTGCATTTTCAGCAAATCCACAATATATTTTATAAATGTAAGCAAATGTATGTTCTCTTAATTTTCAATATCTTATTTTCACTTCCATATCTTTCTTGTACTCATTGAGTAATAATGAAGACATTATATGTAAAGCATTTTTGGTTCTGTTTGGATAGCTTTACTGCTTTTGCCTTTTGTTTTTTTCTTCTTTTTGATTTTTTTTATTAGTTTCCTGATTACTTTCCTTTTTTTTAAAATTTCCTTTTTTTGCTTGAAGCCTTTTGGCAGGTAGTTTGTTAGTCATACCGTTTTTTGTATATATATATATATATATATTGTTACAAGGATGCATTTATATATAAAAAAGATAATATTAATAATGTCTAAAAATTATAGTAAGGGATTCTATTGAGTCCTACTTGTTATTACAAAAATTTTTAATTCATGAAGTAGTCGTAAAAATAATGAAATTAGAAATAGAATATTTGGAAGATGCTAGAATGTCTGAGAAAATTCGAATAAAATCTAGAGAATTCTAAAAGATTCTAGAATATGCAAATTAGGTGTTAGCCCCTATAAAAATAGGTTTTATGAAGAGAATAGTTAGTTGTTAACAGAATTTGCTGACATTATCAACTTCGGCCTGATTCATGGATCTGTGCATCCAGTTGAAAGAATCTTTAAGAAAAGTTACTGACTAACTAAAACCTGAAAGAGAACCTCATGGAACTAAAAGGGTAAAAAGATATTTTGGACTCTTTCATTGACCAAACAAATAATTATTCTTTATATACACATTTAAGGAATTCCATAAAGTATAGCACTTAAATGTCTTCATTATCTTAACTGGGTAAAGATATTTGACACAATCCTTCCCCTTCGTAACATTTACCCACCACTCTGCCAGTAGTAAACTCAGTTTTCTATTTGAATGCAAAAAACTGTATATTTGTAAATATTTTTATTTGTTTATTTAGTTTTTGTAAATTAAATATTTGTCTGTGATTTAACTCCGAGTTTTGGTTAATCAAATTTTTTTCTTTTATTACACGTAACATGTGACAATATATATATAACTTAACATGTAACAGTATATATATATATATATATATATATATATATATATATATATATATATGTTTGTCATGGCTTCCCTCTGCCTTTTCTACAAATATTCTTATAGTAACTGCTCTGACAAGCTTTTTACCCTGGTGCCTTGTTCATGTGAATTTAAGCATGCTACTAGATTGGCATCTATGTCTCACTCTTTTACTATTGAAATAGACAAATGTAACCACCACTTCTACTCCAACAGTTTCTTTTCTTTCACTTCCTGCCTGTGGAACTCCCTTCTATTTAATTGTTTCCCTGATAGCTACACTCTCCAAAAATTTTAATTTAAATACGACATTAATTGCCATCTATCTTCTTGAATCCAATTCATCTTTTATCTTTTTTTGATACCCCTGTACCCCGTATTTTCTCTCACTGAAATCCCCTGCACACTTACTTGGGGTGAAATGATAATATATATATATATATATATATATATATATATATATATATATATATATATCAAGAACAGTTTTGGAGAAAAGATGTATGACAAAGTGGAAAAAGTTTTGCTTTAATACAGCTCTTCAGACAATGTCCTAAGTGATGAAACCTGCCATACAAAATTGTTTCCACTTTTGTCATAGAGAGTATATATATATATATATATATATACTCTCTCCTGTCACATGAGAGTCTAGCAGCTTCAATTTTAGAACTGAATAGATGTGACACTATTTGGTTGCTGGTAATTACTAATAATTTTTAATTGGAATATAAAGAGAAATATACTTCTCATGAAAAAAATTAAAGATATAAAGAACAGCATTATTTGTTCCTAGAGATTAAAAATTATAACAAACCAGTTCTCCAGCTGGGAACAATATCTAATTTGTACAAAGGGTGAGGTGTTGACAGTTGATTGATAAAACCATAAAAATCCTAAGTGCCAGTTAAGAGGTAAAAAGATTACTTAATGATAAACCAAGTATTCTGTATCTGACTCCAGATGGAGAAAGGATATAAAGCAGACTAATCTGTTTTAGTAAAAACAAGTTGTGAAATTTTAACAATTTATTGAATGATGTTCACCCTGAGAAAGTCAATTCATTGTATTCAAACTTCAGACCAGAAAGAGAAGAAAAAAATGTGCATGTAAAACGATAGTTGTTTTTTTTTATTAAAAAAAAATTAAGGAAGGAGCAGCAGGCACAGACAACACACCAAAGAAGGAGAAGAGCTGCCCATGCCACTTCAGAGTGTTGATGGGAGATGCTAAAATAAAGAGGGAGAAGCTGTGAGCAGAGTTATGCCTACAGCTGTCACCAAGGACTGAACTAGCAAATTTAGAAAATGCTTTTTTCTCAAAACCAAAGGCAGTGAAGACAACAGGTGGAGGAAATACCAATTCCCCAACAACCTCATCCCCCCACACCAGTTTTTGCCAGACAATAATAAAAATGAATGCAGGAAATGAATTAAGCAGAGATAAGACAGAAGATTTTGACAGAAAACAAGAAAGATGAGAGATTGCTCAAGTCTGCACATGACTAACTGCCAAAGTGTAACTTTGACATCAGCCTTGAGCCAAACTTACAAATACACAAGCCAACCCTTACCAGCTTAACCAAGTGTCACATCCAATTTGGGGATAATTTAGGTTGACAACCCTGCATGTAAATAGCTACTAACAACCTCTGTATATGAAAATAGTGATATATTTTTCTTTATATTACTTTGAGTATTTATTTTTATTACTGTATGTTTTTGCTCTGTTCAGACCAGTCCAATGTGAGAATACTGATGATGAATTGAATTTTGGTCTACTTACAATCAATCTAATCACAACATAGGGTAAGGCAAGTCAGGATCAAAGAGATCAATCCATTGATCAACCATAGTACTGAATGTTTTGGACAACTGAAGAGAACAAAGCTATACATGGTTCCTGTGAACCATAAACTGACAAACAAAGCATCACACAGCTAGTTTTTCCATGCATAAACATATGATTTGATTACTCAGTGCTAGATCTCTGCTTCATTTCCATCCTTGACTCTTGCAATGTCATGCAGCTCTGCCCTCTTGGAAACGCTGCAGTCACTCTCCCACCAGCGTAATGTGACTTCCCTGTGTCTCTTCTACAAATACTTTCATGGCTTCTGCTCCAATGAACTTAGCTCACTGGTACTCCCTATGTATGAATTTACTTGAGCTACTAGACTAGCAACTAGGTCCCACTCTTTTACAGCGAAACCAATCAAATGTAACCGCAACTTTTACTCTATCAGCTTCTTTTCTTGCAATTCCTGCCTGTGGAATTCCCTTCCGTATTCTTGCTTCCTTGACAGCTATAATCTCTAAGAATTCAAATGTAAGATCAATAGTCATCTCCTATCTCACTGACTTACATCCTTTCTATCATGCTCTTTTCTTCATCCACTCCACTCTCATCACACCAGTATTCTCACCCTTCTCTTACCCTCTTCCTGACACCCCCTATAACTTGTCCCTCTTTTTCATAATGTTCCTCCTATGTAACCCCCTGCACACAAGTGGCAGTAAAAATGTCTTGTTTGTGGTGAAATGTTTAAAAAAAAACTAGTGAAGGCTTGTACAGAAACAACTACACTTTATGAGAGCCAAATATAAAGAACTAGTGCCCATAGTGTGCCACAAGTTTGCCAAACAACCGACCTTAGGTTTTGGATTCAGAGTTGTCTTTCTCCTACACTGGTTGTTAACCAAGGCTTAAGAGCCAGTGTACCCTACTAATTATCCTATAGCTAAGGTAAGAAGTGAATGTAACAAACTCAATTGGAATTCAAACTCAGCACTGGATTATTTATTTCATACCACTATACATTATTCATCTGATTATGGGAAGAAGTGATTTGTAAAATTTTAAATACCAGGACAATATTAGGAAAATTCATGACAAAGTAGAAAATGTTCATTTTTTTTGTGTGTTATACCTCAGGATTTTATAAAACTAATGTGATGTTTATATGTGATGTTTACATTTATGTAACTACACACGCACATAAAGGGGAGGGAATGCTGAAATTAATTTTTTTAAAAATTTGTTTGGGTATATAGACAGCTTAATTTCAAGTAGTTCCCTATTTTATGCTTTTATCTCTTGTTATTAAGTATTCCAAATTCTGATAATAGAAGATCTACCAAGAACAGTGATATGTAAACCTGATGGCAAATTTGTTGTGGAAGATCTTGTGATTGCAGCACTTTCTGTACACTTTTGTTTTAGTAAATTTCTTTCTCTTTTAATTAAAATGGCATTTCTTAAATCAAAATTAAGGTGAGAAATATTTATCATGTTCTTTTGTAAAAGATTGCTATTGAGTTCATATACTCATTTAAATTACTGAAGGTTTCAACTATGTATTCCTTGTGGCAATTATTACAGGTCATTGAACAAATTTCTCCCAATTTTTGGCTTATTATAACTTTGTTTTGTATCAAGTTTGTATTGTTTTAGTAGTTGTAACAATCTTTATGGTAAATAAGTTAAATAAGTCCTTTTCAATTGTAGCAGTGATAGTTGATAGGTAGAGTATATTTTGCTTTGTTGGGTTTATCAGTTTAAATTTAAAAGTTTTAAATTTCAGTGTCTGCTTCCTGTTGTGCTTATGTGTCATTACATCTACAATACTTTAGTCAAATGATGTCCTAAACAAAAAACATGTCACATTAAAAATCTGTCATTCAGTTAAGTGCCATACATGAAATATGCTTGGGTGATCATGTGTCAAAAGAGAAATGACTGACTAGGCAGAAGATTTCCCTGCAGTAGGTTGCCATTAATTTCTGTAGTAGATTGGTTGCCAACCAAAGTTATAGAATCCAATCTGTTCTGTTATTTAACCCATAGCTGGAGGAAAGAAATGAATTCATAATTTTCTCAAGAGTATTTGCACGCAAGTGAATGCAACAAATTCAACTAGAATTTGAACTTGGCTCTTCAGTTTCTTGTTCCAAGCTGATATCCACTGCACCACAATGCACATTCATTTAAAACATAATTTTTTAAATACAGAATTTAGTTGAATATTTAAATACATAATATTTTTAAAAATACATCATTCTTAAATTTAAGAAAGTTAAATTGTGCTTATAAACATATGTTCTTCTGGTATCAGCTGACACATTTTTTCCCCAGATATCTAAACTATAACATATATTCTGTATTAGCAAAATTAAAACTTTATATAAACAGTTATGTGGATTTAAAAATATTGCAAATTATTAAAATTAAAACTTTAAAAAAATGTAGACAATCTTGCAAACAGTTATTTTTCATGGAATTTTTTTTCTTATGACAATATTTTCCTTAACATATATATATATATATATATATATATATATATATATATATATATATATATATATGCGGTGTAGATATAGAAGAATCCAAAGGAGTATCCTATACATAAAGTCATAGGATAACTCTCTAGGAGAGCTCTAAAATATATATGTATATAAATACATATAGAGCAAATATATATAAAAATTAAGACAGACACATTATTCCATGATTAAGCGGAAGTGTAGGCCTATTTAGTCATTGTACAGAAAATCTCCTGTACAATAAAGAAGGAAGCTGACAATGGTTCACCTGAAATAGGCCTATACTTCCGCTTAACCATGGAACAACGTGTCTGTCTTAATTTTTACATATATATATATATAAAGTAGTATCCTATATATATATATATATATATATATATATATATATATAAAGTAGTATTCTATATATATATATATATATATATATATATATATAAAGTAGTATCCTTGATAATTTGTAAGGGTAATTCTACAGGAGATTGTAATCCAATAATTCATAAAAGCAATTAAAAGTTTTTCTAATTAAATAATATCTTAGTTTTATTGCATTTTTTACTTTTCAATTCAGATTAGATTTTCAGTAAGATAAGATCCAACTCTGCAAAACAAAAATGGTGATTTAAATTCTCCACAGAATTCTGTTTTTAACTAATAGTCACTAAAAAATATCACATTGAATTTCTCAAGTTTTCATAAAATTAAGAAAAAGTGTAAAACACATGTAAAAAAAAGTTTTCAAATAATTTCATTTATTTGAGAGTAAGTCCTGAAAATTTAATTAAAGTCTAATAATTATTTGATTTTTGTGAGAATTTCCAAATTAATGTGTCTTTACCGCAAAAAAAACCCCAAAATCTGCTATGCTAAAATACAAAAAAAGCAAGATTTTTAATCAAAATTTTGAATGTTCTAAAACAGAGCAAAGAATTTAATTAAATATAAAAAAAATACCTTAATCTTTCCTCTTAACAAAGATTTTGATGATAAAACTATATCTGGAGCATGATTTATCAGGGGTACCTTGACACAAAACCTAGCTAAGAACACTCGCAGATGCTTATAGTACAACTGTGTAAATTTTTAAGAAAATCGGTTCAGCCGTTTCGGTGTCTATAGGTAACGGATACACACAGACACACACACACACAGACACACACACAGAGACAAAGTTCCATTTATAAATAAGTTTAGATTTAGATAGATTAGATTATATATATATATATATATATATATATATATATATATTATTTTTACAATGTCACACAATCCCAGCAGCACGATTCCTCTAATTACATCAAAACAAGGTCAGCTATGTTTGTTCTCTGGCAATCCATGTCCAGACTCAAATGTCAGCAGTGACACTTGATTTATCTATGACATCTCTCCTTTGAGATGACTTCCTCTAGAGTCTATGTTTCTTCAGCTTCGGTCCAATATTTCAAAATTCTGTTCCTGTTTTTTTCTATTACCATAAAACCTTGGTTCAACAATTTCTGATGGCGTGGGTACATGTTATGGGGAAACACACCTATTCCTCAGATAATGGACTCTCCCTCCTATATTAATCAAAGTTAACAGGAAGTACTTGAGAAGTTCATGAGGGTTCTTTAGACTTTTATTGAAGTTCAGTAGAACTACTAGGTAGTTGATATTAGTTGGCAGTTAGCTAAATACTAAGAAGTCAGCTTTCAGTGGAAGATTACCAAGTTCCTAACATTTTGTGTACGTTAAGTCAATTAGTAACCGACATAGCACAATTATAACCTTCAGTGCGAAAACTACTCCACAACAGTACATCAAATGTGTCATAAAATATTTCCATAGGTACCTCTTTTCGGAGACTTTCTAAATCAGTGAATCTTTGATTAAGGTGTTGCTTATATTTCCACCTTTGTCCCTGTACCATGTATGTCATTTTGCCAACCTGTTTTTTTTTTATAATGCCATCTTCACAGAATTCTTTTCCATGTTGATACATTTTAAGAAACACCTTATCACCAGGTTTGAAATACTTACTTATATTGTTATTTCTTAATGTTATTTCTTACGTTCTGCTTATTTCTCTGTAGTCCTGTGAATATGACGTCTCTTTGGTGAAGTGGTAAACATTAACTGAATATCCTATTATGACATGGAGGATGCATAATTTTTTGCTTACGGCCATATCACGTTGAATACACCGGTTCTCACTCGATCACCGAAGTTAAGCAACGTTGAGCCTGGTCAGTACTTAGATGGATGACCACTTAGGAATACCAGGTGCTGTAAGTGTTTAGTGACGTATATGCACTGTGGTGCAGTGGATAGCGGCTTGGAAAGAGAAAGTGGTGAGCTGAGTTCGAATTCCAGTTGAATACCCTGCATTCACTTAAGCACTAGTACCCTTGGGAAAGGTATTAATATGTCCCTTCCCTCCAGTTATGGGTTAAATAACAAGGGTAGGACTTAAGGACCCTGCCCTTAAAAACAAATCCCAATGAATCTTGATACTTGAAAAGAAAAAAGTATTATTAGACACAAAACTTATATAAAAACAACAATAAATTGTTGAAAAGAAAAAGGTATTACCAGCAATAAATAAATAAAATTTAGTTGGCAATAAATGACTCGCCAAAGTTGATATGCCATAAAAACAAAACAACCAACCAACCAACATAATTTTTTTTGTTTCCTCGTATAAGTTCAAATGAATACTAGTTGCCACTTTTGTAAAGTCATATATACTAGAAATAATGCCATTGAAGAATACTGTCAGACATTTTACTTTTCTCTCCCGAATGCTTATTATGTACCTATATATATATATATATATATATATTATTTTTACGTCATGTCTTCCCAACCACACAATTCCTCTAATTGCATCAAAACAAGGTGGATTATGTTTGTTCAAACTCAAAAATTTAAATGTAATGTCAGTTCTTATCTTCTGTCTTAATTCCTGTTCTTTTATTGTTTTCTCTCGTCTTAATAATCTTGTTCTTTTCACAATCAATAACCCACTTGCATCTTAGTGGCTTTATTGCTTTGCTTTGGATGAAATGATTAAAAAAAAGTAACACCAGATCTCTTACCTGTAAACAAAAGAAATTCAGTTTTAATTTCTCCATCCTTCCACTATATCCAATATAATACAAGAACTATGCAACATAATTGCACAGAGAAAGGACATCTTATCTCTCAACTCTAATAAAAGAAAAAAGAGTTGTGCTTTCTATATCCTAACATTAGATGACCAAAATATGAACACTAGTTAACCAAATGAAATTCTACAGTTACTTCCAGATCTCGCAAGCTTAATAAAATAAATTGAGATTTATTTTCTATATGATATGATAAGGATCAAATTAAATTAGCCACTGAAAGGACATCAGATTTCTGAAATTGGTCAAAAGTAGTTGACTTTAATTTTCTTCATATTTCTAGATTTGGTGATTTATGGAAAATTGCCTTAACCAAAAAGAATTGAGTTTAATATTCATACCACAAAACTAGATCATTAAATAAAAGAACAAGGTATTCTAACCTAATCAAAAGGAATACAATTACATCTTCTACATGATGTGCATTGTGGCGCAGTGGATATCGACTCGGAACGAGAAATTGGAGAGCCGAGTTCGAATTCCAGTTGAATTCCTTGCATTCACTTACGTGCAAATACCCTTGGGAAAGGTATTAATCCATCTATTCCTTCCAGTTATGGGTTAAATAGCAGGACAGATTGGGTTCTATAGCCTTGGTCGGCAACCAGTCTACCGCAGAAAGCAATGACAACCTACTGCGGGGTAATCTTCTGGCCAGTCAGTCATGTCTCTTTCGAGACATGATCACCCAAGCGTGTATCATGTATGGCAATTAACTGACTGACTGACATGATACCACAAAACTGGAAGATAATTAGCCAATGAAAGAACTTCATATTCTAACCCTAATGAAAAAGAATGCAATTATTTCTTCTATATTATAAAACAAAACTGGAAGGTAACTAACAAATAAATGAACCATATATTCTGACCCTAATCAAAAAGAATTAATTTATATTTTCTATATTATACCACAAAACTAGAAAATAATCATCTATTGAATGGACCAGATGTTGTATCCTAATCAAACAAAATTTGATTATATCTTTTACATGATACCACAAAACTGGAAGATAATTATCCAATGAATGAATCAGATATTCTAACCCTATTCAAAACAAATTCTGTTATGTCTTCAAATTTATCCTAAAAAGAGTGAAAATAATTAGCCAATGCATGAACCAGATATTCTAACCTTAATCAAAAGGAATGGAATTACAACTTCTACATCATGCCACAAAACTGGTAGATAAGTAGCTAATAAATGAACTGCACATTCTAATCCTAATCAATAAGAATTCAATTATATTTTCTACATTCTATCAGAAAATTAGAAGATAATTAGCAAATGAATGTGTAGTGGACATGGCCCATCTCTCCGACAAAAGAGGCACAAAATCACCTGTTCCATACACAGTTATGTATATTACCTAGTGCCTTAGGACTAATGAAATTTAGTCCTTAGGCACTACGTAATTTACCAGATATTGTAAACCTAATAAAAATTAATTCAATTATATATTCTACATTCTGCCACAAAACTGGGGTATAATTAGCCAATGAATTAGTCAGATATTCTACTCTTAATCGAAAAGAATACAATTTTAAATTCTACATTCTACCACAAAGCTGGAAGATAATTTTCCAAAGAATAAATCAGATATTGTAAACCTAATGGGTACAAATACAATTATATCTTCTCAATTTTACCACAAAACTGGAATATATGAAAGAACAAAATAAAGGAACATTCTAAACTTAATCAAAAGGTATTCAATTATTTCTTCTACAATGGGAAAAAACTTCTGCCCAGTCAGTCAGCCATGTCTCTTTCAAGACATGATCACCTAAGCATGTATCACATATGGCACTTAACTGACTGATATTCTAACACAAAACTGAAAGATAAAATGCCAATGAATGAACCAGATATTTTCACAGTAATCAATAGGAATTCAATTATATCTTCTACATAATACCACAAAACTGGAAGATAAATAGCCATTGAATGTACCAAATATTGAAAGCCTAATGAAAAGGAATTCAATTATAACACAAAACCAGAAGATAATTAGTCATTAAATGGACCGGAAATCCTAACTCTAATCAAGAGGAATTCAGTTATATCTTCATTCTTTCACAAAACTGGAAGATAACTAGCCAGAGAATGAAAAAGATATTCTAAGCATAATCAAAATGAATTCAATTACAAATTCTACATTCTACCACAAAACAGAAAGATAATTATCCAATGAAGGAATAAGATATTCTGACTCTAATCAAATGTAATTCAATTATATATTCTATATGATAAAATAAAACTGGAAGATAATTATCCAATTAATGAACTAAAGGTTGTAGACTAATAAAAAAGAATTCAATTATATCTTCTACATTTTACATCAAAACTGGTAAAGAATTATCCAATGAATGAACCAGATATTGTAAACTTAATCAAAAGGAATTCAATTATATCTTCTCCATTATACATCAAAACTGGTAAAGAATTATCCAATGAATGAACCAGATATTGTAAACTTAATCAAAAGGAATTCAATTATATCTTCTACATTCTACATCAAAACTGGTAAAGAATTATCCAATGAATGAACCAGATATTGTAAACTTAATCAAAAGGAATTCAATTATATCTTCTCCATTGTACATCAAAACTGGTAAAGAATTATCCTATGAATGAACCAGAGATTGTAAACTTAATCAAAAGGAATTCAATTATATCTTCTACATTCTACATCAAAACTGGTAAAGAATTATCCAATGAATGAACCAGATATTGTAAACTTAATCAAAAGGAATTCAATTATATCTTCTACATTCTACATCAAAACTGGTAAAGAATTATCCAATGAATGAACCAGATATTGTAAACTTAATCAAAAGGAATTCAATTATATCTTCTACATTCTACATCAAAACTGGTAAAGAATTATCCAATGAATGAACCAGATATTGTAAACTTAATCAAAAGGAATTCAATTATATCTTCTACATTCTACGTCAAAACTGGTAAAGAATTATCCAATGAATGAACCAGATATTGTAAACTTAATCAAAAGGAATTCAATTATATCTTCTACATTCTACATCAAAACTGGTAAAGAATTATCCAATGAATGAACCAGATATTGTAAACTTAATCAAAAGGAATTCAATTATATCTTCTACATTGTACATCAAAACTGGTAAAGAATTATCCTATGAATGAACCAGAGATTGTAAACTTAATCAAAAGGAATTCAATTATATCTTCTACTTTCTACGTAAAAACTGGTAAAGAATTATCCAATGAATGAACCAGATATTGTAAACTTAATCAAAAGGGATTCAATTATATCTTCTCCATTATACAAAATACTGGAAGATAATTAGCCATTGAATGAACCAACTATTCTCATCCTAATCAAAAGTAATTCAAATTTATTTATGAGTTTATAGTGGCTTATCCATTGTAGTGAAGTGTATTTGTGTGGTGAAATATATGAATTGAATTTGGCCTTGTTAGTAGATAGCCCACTATAAGGGGGGTATAAAAAACAAGAAAATCAAATTGTGTATAGAAACAACATATATATATATATATATATATATATATATATATATATATATATATATATCAATTAAGGTTTTTTACAAATAAAAGTAATGTCTTTTGGTTGGTACAAAGGTTGTTAAAATGTTCATAGCAGTAAATGCCGAAAAGAGCATTTGATGTCTCCGCTGCTCAGTCCATTCAGGTAAGTGGCTCAGTGAACAATGAAGAAGATGAGAGAGGAAGGAGAGGAAAGCATAATGCAATCACTTGACATGGTCAAGGACGTGCTAATTATGCTTGTATTTTCTCAACTCCCAGATTGCTTTCTTGTGTCGTCCTTTTATTTCATTTTCGTTTTCGGGCCTCTGAACAAGTCATTTGGGAATTCATACCGGGATTTAATTCTGGGCTTCCCATTGGACGATAAACAAAATTTATGTCGGCAAAAAAGGGTTCATAAAAGGAATTTGATATTTATTTATTTTTGGTTTTTCCACCAGAACATCTGCATGGAGCCCAGATGCACAAAGACCAGTTTTGGTCATTTGCTATCTGGACCTCTGAGGGCAAACATCCGGTCCCTGGTATCACCACAACTTGACATCACAAAATTGGAATATAATGAATAAAACAGATATTTTAACTCTAATCAAAATTAATAAAATCATATCTTCAAAACTGGAAGATAATTAGTCAATGAATAGACTAGATATTGTAAATCTAATAAAAAATAATTTTATTACATCTACTAAATTATGAAATAAAACTGGAACATAATTAGCCATTGAATGAACCAGATATCCTAACCAAAACCAAAAGAAGTTGTATGATATATCCTACATTCTACCATAAAATTTGAAGATAATTGGCTAATGAATGAATCAGATATTTCAACCCGAATCAAAATGAATTTACTTACATTTTCTATATTATACCAAAAAACTGAAAGATAAATTACCAATGAATGAACCAGATATTTTAACAGTAATCAAAAGGAATTCAATTATATCTTCTACATAATATCACAAAACTGGAAGATAATAAACCAATGAATGAATCAAATAGCCTAACCCTATTCAAAAAGAATTCTGTTATATTTTCATATAGTTATCAAGTGAATGAACCAGCTGTTATAACCCTAATTAAAAGGCATTCATTTATATCTTCTACAATCTACCACAAACCTGGAGTATAATTAACCAATGAATGAACCAGATATTCTAACCCTAATCAAAATGAATTCCATTATATTATCAACATTGCACAAAAAACTGGAAAATAATTAACCAATGAATGAACCAGATATTATAACCCTAGTCCAAAGGAATTCAGTAACTTCCTACATGATACCACAAAAAAATGAATGAACTGGATAATCTAACCTTAATCAAAAATATTAAATTATATTAGCTACATGACACCCCAAAACTGAAAAATAATTACCTTGAATAGACTCTGATATGGTAAACCATATTTCAATTATATCTTCTACATTCTATCACAAAATTAGAAGTTAATTAGCCAATAAATGAACTAGATATTCTGACCTTAACCAAATGGTATACAGTTACATCCTGTACATTATACCACAAAACTGGAAGATAATTGAATGAACTGGATATTCTAACCCTAATCAAAAGTCATTAAAATATATTTTCTATATTATGCTACAAAACTAGATGAATTGCTAATGAATGAACCAAATATGCTAACCCTAACCAAAATTAATTCAATTATATTTCACAAACCTAAACCAAGAAGACTAACTTTTATTTCCTATATTGTCCCATTGAGCTATAACATAATTGGCAGAAGAAAGAACCTTGATCAATTTTCAAAGGTAATTGAGTTTTTTTTCTTCTTCATCTTTTACCCCTAAACTAGAAGAACAATTACCTCAGTGAAGAATTACAATCTCTTAACTAATAAAAGCAAATTGAACTGTATTTTCTACATCCTACCTTCTTACTTGAAAATCTTTGGCCAAGGCATGAAACCCAAATTTCTTTTCTCTAATTAAGGATAATTGGATTTTATTTTCTACATCCTTCTTACTAGACTAGAGTAGGACAAAAACCCTAGAACTCTTACCAATAAGAATAGGAATTGAGCAATAGGAATTGAGTTTTATTTTCAACATACTACCACTAAATGAGAAGATATTTCTTTGATATATCAAAGAAATAATAACAAGCCTTTTAAACCAAATCGACTGAGTTTCATTTTGTACATGCTGTCATGAAACTAAAATATAATTGGTTAAAGCAAGATCTCCTACCCCAAGTCAAAAGCAATTCTATTTTTATTTTCAACATCCTACAACTAAACTAGAAAGTCATGAGTTCAATATCAGGCTACAGAAGTGGTGAACAAATAACTTAGAGAGTTAGGTTAAAGGGAGATAACTCATGACTACCAGAAGTAACTTTGCACAAGGAATGAGAATAATATACCCCAGTGATTATAATAAAGGGTTTGATTCAAAATTTTTATATATATATATATATATAAAGAAAAAAGAACAAATAGGAAACTGATAATTTATCACAATCTAATATGTTTCACTTTTATTAATGCTTCTTCAGAGACCAAAAGAAAAATGAAAAAACAAAAAGACTGGTATGTTATGATTTTGGGTTAGTTCTTATTGCTCAGATATGTGTCAAAAGTCTTAAAGCAATAGAAACTTTTTAAAATATGTGCATGGAATATTTTGGATGGTAAATTGTACAGTAGTGTATGTTTGTGTAGAAACACTTGTCTGTTTAGGTGTATGTTGGACGGTAATGTTAGTTATTATATGTTAATGTGTGTGTGTGTGTGTGTGTGTGTGTGTGTGTGTGTGTGTGTGTTTTAATATGCATGTCTAGTGTATTAAAGCAATGGATAATTTTAAATATATGTGTGATGAATATTTTGGGCGATACAATGTGTAATAGTGTATGTGTGTGTTTATGTGTTTATGTAGAAAAGCTTGTCTGTCTTGGTTTATGTTGGATGATAACATTAGGTAATATAAGTGTGTATGTATATGTGTGAGGAAAAGTCTGTAGATGACATTTCTATATACATCTAAACAGATAAGCGTTGCTACACAAACATACACATGCACTATTATAGTCTTTATCATCTAATATATTCCATGCACACAGACTCATACACACACACATATGATAGAATAAAGAAAAAAGAACAAATAGAAAGTATATCTCAATCTGACATGTTTCACTTTTATTGAAGCTTCCTTCATAAGGAATTACAGCAAAAATATAGTGTTGAATGTTTCTTCATATAATTTCTTCATACCCAACTATTCCAGCATTGTAACAACAAATGGATATCTTAAAAGCAACAAATCCCACAGGTAGTATACTAGCTTTGCTTGGTGTTGAAAAATGTTCCAGTTGAAGAAATAATCATCATAATTAGTGACTACATCTGCGACCATCAGTCAATCCCTCCTCCCAAAATTTTACCAGAAAATTATTTAGAAACTACTCCTTGCCTGTACCATGAAAGCTCCATTCTATGACCAAATAACAACACATACATCCAAACTAATTGCATCAGCATTAGGTCCTGCTTTCTCTAACTTTTACATGTCTCTTATTTAAAACAAAATGTTTAAAACAACTGACAAACTACAAATCTAGATTGATGACATTTTTGTCTCAATAAAAAACAAGGACAAAATTATAAATCTAAAAATTAACCTTTAAAAAAACTTACTATTAAAATTTATGTACAAACTCATGGTTAATAATGAAATTCCATGACTTGATGTTGATATAGAATTAAAATTCAAAGTATTTACCACCTACTCATATAAAAAAATCCACCAGTATAAACTCTTGTCTTCTAAACTGCGATAGCCAATACCTGGAAAAATATAAAATAGCAGTGATAAAAAAACTTATTAAAGAGACCAAAATTCTTCTTCCCAAAGAATATTTCTGAGTGAACTAAAATACAGAAAAGAAACATTAGTCAACAATAATTTTTGCAACTATATCATTGATAAACAAATAAAATTATTCTTACAAAAATTACATGATTCCAGCAATAAAAACACCACACAGCAACAACATTTTTATTACAACCAGATGCACAATAATTATAATCAGGATTAATTTACAATTTGAAGAAAACATTAAACACCATATTCCTGCCATAATTCCTGAAAAGCTTGTAAAATTGATAATATATTACAGAAAATAAAAAACCACAAACCTTGTTGTCACTAATCAAAATAAGTCTATTAAATCACCAATATAGTGTATCAATTTCACTGCCCAGTACAAAACTGTCTTTCTTGTCACAAATCAATCACCTATATCAGACATACTACCACTTCCTTGAGTATACATCTCACATGGAACTTATCAGATCAAAGAACTATAAAAAAATCTATCAACCCACAATTTACAAGAACCCTTAAGAGAAATTCTGGTCAAAAACACTAAAATTCTATATAAATTATATGACCAGAAACATCTCACTATTAGAGAGCCCCTGTATATCATGTATATACATGCACCTCTGAGCAAACTTCATCACCCCACCTCCCAATGTGTCTTTTAATCCTCATGAGTGAGTTTACCTTGGTCTTTGGCAGGTGCAATATTCTAGACCCAAGGAGTTCTGTTGCCTTAACCTTTAGGTGGACAGGACACATACACCTGAAGTATCATGCTCGAATCTATCCTTGGTTATTCGTCTTCTTATTAAGGGTACTGGAGGTAAACGATCTCTGCATTTTGGCATTATCTGCCTGATAGCCAGGGATTCAAACCTTTGAGTAATTTCAAAGAAGGCTATTCTATCAGTAGGTGTATAATATTGGGTTTATTGTACTGCCATTTTGTGAATGGGTTCTGGACTATGCAGTAGTCTCTGGTGGGGTCTCTCAATGCCATGATGAGGGGTACTATTACAGCGGTATCTCTGGGCAAATCAACCCAAATTATTTATGCACATGCATCTCCAATGGGTATCTGTTCCCATGCCTCCCAATCATCCACCAAACCAACCAAAATAATCATGGAAGCAGCCAAATTGAAAACAAACAAAACTAGCAAATCCAACCTCAAAAGAAAAAAAGGTGACACCAGCTATACCTACACCAATATAAGGGATCTACATTCCAACTTTCCAGAAGTGGAACTCCATCTTCTTCACTTTAAACCTGACCTGTCTTTATCTGAAATAAATAACAATACCTTAATCCCATTGCAGGAGCTCATAATCCTGTGCTACTCATCCATTATAACAAAACATGACAATCTAAATTGGCACAGTCACAAGCTCAGTGCTTACATCAAGGACAGGTTTCCCTGTGGCAGGGATATGAAAAAATGAGTTTAATCTCCCATATATATATTTCTATGTGGCACTCATTTATAGTACCACGTTCTTCTTTACTCTGTATTATCCTCAGGATCAAGGATCGGAAATCTTTAGTCAAATATCAGAGGAGAGTGACAATGTCCTTATAAAATTTCCCTCAACCAACTTTCACATATGTAGTGACTTCAATGTTTGCCACAAAGAATGGTCAGTCCACTTTAACAAAACTGATGACAAAGGCAGATATTGCACAAATTCTCCATCGCTTATGAATTGACCCAGATAATTAAAGAACCTACCTAAGTCCCAGATACAACCGGAGAGCAGGCAAACTATCTTGCCCTTTTTCTAACATCCTGCTAGACAAATAGCAAAAGTTTTACACCTTCATTGGTACATCTAATCAGTGTCCAGATTGACCCCAAACCAATGATATCTCCTGATGTACCATTCTAGAGAACGGTTTTTGGCTATGAGAAGGCAGGCTGGGACAGCTTTCAATTCGATATAATGGAAGTTCCTCTACCAAACTTCTTCAGACATATTACCTCCAAAACTGCTGCCCTAATCTTCAAGGGCATTCTTTCTGGAATGGAGTGTTTTATACCCAAAAGAATTTCAACATAGCTCACTGGAACCACTACTTTTAAATCTATAGCAAAGAACAGTGTAGTCTGGCCCTTACCACTTTCAGTACCACCTGCTATCACTGTAAGAGTTCTGGAAAATGCAAAGTGTAGCTACATATGAGCTGTCCAGGGAATGGTTGAAAAGAAACAAATTGGATTTTTCAAATTCCCATCTGCCCGACACTCATCCTCGCTATCCTTACTCATCTATCACCTTTCTCCTGACATTCCCTATGTCTATCCACTCCTTCTCTTTACCTTCCCCTATGTAGCCCCATGCACAATAGTGGCAGTGGAATGCCTTGCTTGGGGTGAGATGATTAAAAAAAAAAAAAAAAAAAAAAAAAGATCACCAACCAAATTATGAACAGAGGCAAACTCAACAGTAGATGACAAAGGCCAACTACTCTTCAACTTCCCACATCTGAGCACAATCTCAGTAATATATTCATTTCAGTAAAAGAAGTCTCTAGATTTGTCTAAAGCCTTAACTCAAAAAAAGCTACAAGCCCAAATAAAATTTCAGTAGTCATTCTTAAGAATATCAACCTAGAATTATCCCCAATTCTAGCAAAATTTTTTAACCGCTGCTTGAAGGAGAAATCTTTCCAAAGCATGTGTAAGGTGGCAAGCATATTTTCAGTTTTCAAATATGTGGGCAACCGATCCTATCCACCCCCATCACCAGTACAGATCCATTTGTCTCCTCAGTATCATCAGCAAACTTTTTGAGGCCCTTATCACCAAGAAAGTCATCAAACCTCTTGATAGGAACAACCTTTTGTGTAATGAGCAGTACGGGTTTCAATCAACCCAATCCACTGCTGACGTTCTAACTACCATTACACACAAAATTAGTGAAGCCCTTGATGACATCACAAACATCATAGCATCAAATATTTCAAAGCCCTTTGACAAGGTGTAGCACAAGGGATTACTACACAAGGTCTTTAGCTATGGAATCATGGGAGAGATGATTGTAAAAACACTTTTTAAAATGATTCATGGTATTACCAATATAAATTTCAGTAACCATTGGATTTTCTACTGATGAGATAGAGCATATATAGACAAAGAATTTAGTTAAACACTTGTTAGCTAAAGGGCATTGGTCAGGATTTCTACAATTGCATAAGTTTTTACTATGGGGCAAATTAAGATGAGTAGTAGAATTACTATTGTTATTGGTATATAATCTCAATATTTTATTGTTATGCAATTTAATTATTTTTTATAAATTATTAATGCAACTGTAACAAAGTTTTAGAATATTCCGAATTAAAATTTTACTTAAAATATATATATAGATATATAGATATCTATATTATCTTTTCATGAAACTAATGGCAAAAAATCATGAAGAAAATAAAATCCCTAGGAATTATCACAAGATCAGTCAGTCAGTTAAGTGCTATATGTTATATATGCTTGGGCAATCATGTCTCGTAAGAGACATGACTGACAAGACAGAAGATTTTCCTGCGGTAATTTACTAGTTCTTTTTATGGTAGACTGGTTGCCAGCCAAGGCTATAGAACCCAATCCTGCTTTTCAACACATAGCTAGAGGAAGGAGAGATGGATTAATACCTTTCCCAATGGTAACTGTGCATAAGTGGATGAAACAAATTCAACTCAAACTTGGCCCTCCGATTTCTCATTCCAAGCCAATATCCATTGCACGACAAATCTTTTCCATAATAAAAAAAAAATGGCAAGCCACTTATTTTTTAAAATAGTTATTTGTATGCTATATTTCTAATGCAGTCATAAGCTCTATTCTAATGGTTTCTTCTCTTGGGTATATTTTAGTTTAAAAAAAAACAGAAATGTTGATAAGCTGTAAAGAAACAAATCAATGAATCTTTTCTTGCACATTTCACCTGTGGATATCTCTTTCAGCTTTCTGCTTTCTTTTTAACTACACTCTACAAAAATTTAAATACAACATTAATTCTTATCTTCTATCTTCTTGAATTCTTCTCCTAAATATTGTAACCTCAGTTTTCTTTACTCTATTATCTTTCATCCTAAAAAAAAACCTTTTCCAAATTCTTGATTTTATTACCATACTGGATATGAAAATGATTTTAAAAAAACAATATTGTGCTAATAAAAATTGTACTAAAAATAATAATAAAATTTTTCAAAAAAAAAAAATGATTACAAAAAATGTCAATTATTAGTGAGTGGTTTTGTTTAACAGCATATCAACTTCTATGGGTTATTTAATGCTGAAATCAAAATATTTTGAATGCAATTTTGTTTTTTAATGATTTTAACGATTTTAGTGATACAGGTTTTACTAATTAACCCACAGCTAGGGTAGAAGCAATGCATTCATATTTACTTATAAGGGAATATAATGTACTTAACTAGAATTAGAACTCACCTCTCTGATTAACAATTCTGAACCATTATTCATTACACCACCCACACATACAAGTTTACAGCACCTGGTATTCCAAGGCGGTTATTGCTGAGTGGGATAAGCATTTTTTCTTTGCATTGCTCACATTAATAATAAGATTGTTGATATTTTTTTATGATGCCAATCAGGCATCTGAGCACAGATAATGTAATTTCTGGTTAGCACTTTTTTCAGCTCATAAAATAGATATTCAATAGGATAATCTCTGGAAGTCTACAGGCATGATGACATAAAGCTGAAATTGTTGATTTTTGTATGATGCCAATCATTCATCTAAGAACAGATAATGTTCTTCATTTTGGCACTTTTTTCTGCTTAGAAAATAAAAATTTAATACAAAAATTTTTAGGAATCTAGCAGGCATGATGATATAAAGCTGAAACTCTTAATTTTTTCTGATACCAATCATGAATCTGAGCACACATAATGTTCTTTCTTGTTGGTACTTTTTTTTTGCTCAGTAAATAGATATTTAATAGGAAAATGTCTGGGTATCAAGCAGGCATGATACTATAAGGCTGACATTCTTTAAGCTTTTCTGATGTCAGTCATGTATCTGAGAACAGATAATGTTCTTTCTTATTGGCATTTCTTTCTGTTCAGAAAATGAAAATTCAATAAAAAAAAATATGTGGCATCATGCTAAAAAGCTAAAATTCTTGATTTTTTCTGATACCAATCATGCATCTGAGCAAAAATAATGTTCTTTCTTGTTGGCACTTTTTCTGCTTGGAAAATAGAAATTCAATATAAAAATCTCTGGGAGACAAACAGGTATGATGCCATAAAACTGAAATTCTTGAATTTTTTCTGATGATAATCAGAAAATCTAGACACAGATAACGTTCTTATTGTTGGCATTTTTTTTCTGCTCAGAAAATAAAAATTCAATACGAAAATTCTGGGAGTTTAGCAGGCATGATGCCATAAATCTTAAATTCTTTATTTTTTTCTGATGCCTGTTATACATTTGAGTGCAGATAATGTTCTTTCTTGTTGGCACATTTTTCTCCTTGAAAAATAGAAATACAATAGGAAAAGTTCTGGGTATCAAAATGGTATCATACCTTAAAGATGAAATTCCTTCAGCTTTTCTGATACCAATCATGCATCTGAGCATAAATAATATTCTTTCTTGTTGGCACTTTTTGTTGCTTAGAAAATAGAAATTCAACAAAAAAATTTCTGGGAGCCTAACAGGCATGATGTCACAAAACTGAAATTCTTGATTTGTTTCTGATGCCAATCATTCATCTGAGCACAGATAATGTCTTTTTTTGTTGGAATTTTTTTCTACTCTGAAACAGAAATTCAATAGGAAAATTTTTGTGATTCTATCAGGTAGGCATTTAAGTGCTTTATTTGAGACATGCTTGAGTGATCATGTCTTGAAAGAGACATGACGGACTGGGCAGAAGATTTTTCTGCAGTAGTTTCTCCTTACTTTCTGTAGTAGACTAATTATTAAACAAGGCTATTATACCCACTCTGTCCTGTTATTTAACCCATTGTTTGAGGGAAGAGATAGAATAATACTTTTCCCAAATGTATTTGCTTGAGTGAATGCAACAAATTCAACTGGAACTTAAACTGAGTTCTCTGGTTTCTCTTTCTTTCACAATGTACATATGTTGCCATACAGCTGAAATTTTTCATTTTTTTCTTATGTCAATCATGCATCTGATCACAGATAATGTTCTTATTTGTTGGCACTTTCTTCTGCTCAGAAAATATAAATTCAATGGAAAAATATCTAGCAGGCACGATGTCATAAAGCTGGAATTATTCCAAATCTTGTAGCTGCCATAAAAACTCCCAAATAACATGTATTAAATTAGCATATATGTTTTGACTATATAAAAACCAAAATAAAACACCAGCTAAATGCATATTCTAGGCCAATATTTTTGCTTATCATTTAAAATGTAAGAACACAAGAAATCATGCCGAGCATTTAAACTTCTGGTGAGAACGATCAGTGACTGTTTAAATTACATGAATATTGAACACTATGACATCTGAGAGAATCAGTACATATTCTAGTCTATAAGAATTTCCTAAAGCCTATCATAAAAATAAATATGAGATGGGAGTTGTTAATAAAGAAACAGTTCTAACAGCAAAGCTGTAACTGAAGAATTGTCCCATATGATAATTGCCTATTAGGTTAAAGTCTAAGTTCATGGATTTGGTGACACAGTAATTGTGAGTTCAATTCCTGGGCCAAGCAGTCTGTAGATGGACTCAATGGAAATGGGGTAAGCAGTAACTGAGCAGTACTAAATAAAAACTAGATGAGATATTCCTTGACATAGTCAATAGAATGAGAACAATCGACCGCAGTGGATTAAATGAAAAAGTACCTAAATCTTACCTGGACTGATAAGTACCTGTTGTCGGCTGAATAGCACAATGCTTGATATGTTATAACAACAAAGATGAGGACAATAGTTTGAATGTAAATAAACTATGATGATATTTGTGAATTTAATAATAACACTGTCCAACAATTTTTAACTTTCAAAAAATTACTAGGCTAAGAGTCGGTGACTTTTAATAATTAGGATGCACTGATTCTGAATCTGCAAGCCGTTTTTCTCTGTCTGGTCTCAATTTTTTGAAAATCACATACAAAAATTTTATATTTTTTCATAAATTAAGGCTTTTTAGACCAAATACTATAGTTTCAATTAATTTAAGTGATTTTAAATGAAAATTTTAATGATTGTTTACCATATTTTACAAATATATACAACTATAGATTTGCAAAGAAAATATACTATTTTAACTATTTATTTTTACGATTTCACATGATAAAATGTTTCAAAAAGTTGTAAAATTAACTTAAATTGCAAGAAAAAGGCATACACGAAACAAATCTAAACTGGGAGCTATGTTTAACAGTACTTAGGATTCTTCTTATGCTTGCTACCAGGCTCATCACATTGTAGACTCCAAATAAAATCTGCCAACATAGCTAGGCTCCACTTTCCTTTGTAACGAGTTCTTGGTTCTGATTTTGAAGCTTCCATCTCTAAAGATTCATCATGCTTAGATGAAGATGCGCCTTCTGGTTCTGACTGTCAGAAAATTCCAATAAATCATCAGCCTTTGGTCTTGGTGGAATGAGAATTTCTTTAAAATGTGGCGCAGGATGGATCGCTGATTTGGGTATTTGACAGATTTTTTAGTTTTTTCATGTTACCTGTAATAAAAATAACACATGAATACCATTTTACTTTATTTAGAAAGCTAATGAGTATCAAGACTAAGGGTAAAACTAGAATTTAATTAAAAATATGAAGTTAATATATATTTACCTTGTACTTTAGTAAGACAGAAATAACAGTGTGATTTTGTGGCTCTCTCCAGACCATTGGAACACCAAATTTGAGGCCTTTTCCATAACCATTTGCTCATTTTGATAGAGCAAGGAAACAAATCTGATGCTTTTACTGTGTATTTAGAGATTGTAGATAAAATCCAAAGAAGAATCAGGAATATTATTGGTCCTGAGCTTCAGTCACTTACCCACTGCCAAAAACCAGCTTCCCTGTGCATTTTCTATAAATATTTTCATGATAATTGTTCTAATAAGTTTTCCTCTTTGATATCTAGACTACTAGCAGTATAGTCCGGCATTGCTCGGGTGTAATGAAAGTTTTAAAACTAATCCATGGTCCTGGAGCTCTTTGGACATTGGCACGAAAGACTAAAAAGCAATAGTTGTTTCCACTTAAAGTGAAACCGTAGACTCAAAGAAAAATGAATGGATGTAAGTCAAATTTTGATTTCCTAGTATCGATATCAAATAAGCTTTTTCGTCGTAAACTGAATTTTGAAGGCTAAATAAGTCCTCTGAGTAAATGGTATCATGGCTGAGACTAAGAACTACAATTATACCTACTTAGAGCCAAACCCGAAGCAAAAACTAAAATAAAAGGGCTGAAAAAAATACAGACATACAGGCAGATAAACAGACACACACACAAACATCTTGCCTTTTATATTTATATATATATTATCGATTTTCTGCATTATTGTAAGAACTGCAACCTTGAAACTTCTGAATATCGTTTCTTGTGTCTTTGTCTGTGAGTGTATCAAATTTGATTAAAATCAAACCACTTCTTCTATAACCCGATTTTTTCGATTATCAGTTTTCGATATTTATTGGGGGTACCTCAACACAAAACCTAGCTAAAAACACTTGCAAACGCTTATAGTACAACTGTGTAAATTTTCAAGAAAATCAGTTCAGCCATTTCGGAGTCTATAGGTAATGGATACACACACACACACACAGACACACACACACTCAGACAAAGTTTCATTTATAAATAAGTTTAGATTTAGATATATATGAATTTAAGTACAGTACTAGATTGGCAGTAAGGTCTCATCAATTCACAGTTAAACTGACTAGATGTAATCGTAACTTATATGCTAACAGTTTCTTTTATGACACTGCTCACTTGTGGAACTCTCTTCTTTTTTCTTGCTTTCCAGTCTTTGATCTTCAAAAATTGAAATTCAATGTCAGTCATTATCTTCTTAATTCCTGTTAATTTATTGTTCTCTCTCCTTAATAATATTTTTCTTTTTCTCATATTCTTTTACACTCAACAACCCCTTGTACTATAGTTGTTTTATTGCCTTGCTTGGAGTAAAATGAGGAAAAAAGATTACTATTTTGCCTCTAGCAATACTCAGTAATCCTGCTTCCCTAATGATTATCAAATACATCCAACTCATTTCAATATATTTTACAAAACAATTTGCTTTTTAGAAGAAATAAAAAGCAGATATAATTAAAAGAGACAAGAGGAAAACTTCAACTACAGTAGTTGGCAATATGAAAAGAAAAAATATTATGAAATGAGCTAACCAGTTATCACTCCTCAAACATCAGAACTCAGTTGAGGAAATTCAACCATATATAGAATATTATTATAAATGCAAACAAACTAAGAGAGACATGAGGAAGAAAACATACATGCATTACATCTTAGTCCAAATATCAAAATAACAACAAAGATGATGATATTAGTCCAAATGTGAACAATATAAATACTTTTGTCTTATATTTCTGTTAGTTACCTTACTTTCTTGTTTTTTCTGGTTCCAAACAAACTGCAGAGAATATATTTCCATTAAATAAATTATCAAATTTTTCTAACAATGCTACAATAATTACTCTCCTTCATCCAACAGGAATTATTGCTACTGATACTAGCTTTCTATTTAAACTTATACAACTTCTGATGTTAATTTTCTGGATTATAATCTATTATTTTTGCAACTACTACTATAAGAACAAAAAGATGCTATTTATACTACTGCTACTGTTCTGATTTTTTTCTGCCTAATGCCAATTTGTATTGCATAATCGTAATTGGTCAACATAAAACTCTTATCTAAAATTGCGATGAGTACAAGTAATTTCAAAAAAAGAAATTATTTTCTATGCATTTATTACCTTTTGCATTCCGGAATTTGCTCCAGTTACTAGAGGCACAAGTGGAACAGTAATAATGTCAATAGTATCTACTTTGAAGCACTCCATACAGTTTAATACTAACATTTAGTCACTGACCAAACTACAATTACTGTCATTGCTGTAACTACAACTTTTTCATCACTTTCAGTGTTTGTATTTGTCTTCCAATTATACTGTATAGATCTATATGCATATATAGATCTATACAGTATAATTGGAAGACATATATATATATATATATATATATATATATATATATATATATATATATATGACTTCACTCTGTTAATAATTTAAATGTTCTATGTTCACTGAATATTAAATGTTCATCCTTTGATAATGGCTTATGTAAGCCGAAAGCTCAGACCTGATAAAAAAATCAACAATTATTGCGATTTCTTGTCGTCTTTCCATGACAACACTATCAAGCCAATCAGATCATACGAAAGGATCTTACACAAAATAAATAAACAGAACTTGTCTATATTATTCAATGAAACCTGTATTAATGAAAAAATGTTGCCAAAATACACACAACATATATATATATATATGTGTGTATGTGTGTGCTGTATCTTCAAAAAATATTTTAGATAATAGGAGTAGATAGATTTCTTTATCGCCATGTTCACACTCCTTCCTCGTCTATTAAGAAAGAGTAGAGATTTATCTCTTGTTTCCTGTTTAGGATTGGGTTTCCATTTCCTTCTTCTGAAATCTTCTCATTCTCTTTCACTCCCAGTAAACCCTTGCATCTTGGTGTTATTATCACCTTGCTTGGGGTGAAATGATTAAAATATACACTACTGGGCATAATTATTAGATCACCCCAGTGTTTTAAAAAAAATGATGTATTTCATTCATACTATTTTTTAGTATTTATTGCCAAGGGAATAATTGTAAATGAAAATAGAATGGTTCTTTTGTTAATACTGCACAATAGCATGTGCATCAAATGAATTTATAAATATTTAATAATTACCTATATTGCAGTTTCATCAATGAAGGAATGAAGAAAATTTAAGGTGACTCGGACGAGTTCATCTTTGCTTTGCCTTCCTTGCCTTGTAAAATTTTGCAAAGTAATAATGACAAAAGAAGCATTCTATTTTCATTTAGAATTATCCACTTAAAAATAGTATGAAATACATAATTTCTTTTAAAAAAACTGAGGTGGCCTAATTATTATGGCCGGTAGTGTATATACACATGGTGAAATCTTCTCATTCTCTTTCACTCCCAGTAAACCCTTGCATCTTGCTGGCATTATCACCTTACTTGCAGTGAAATGATTAAAATATATATGCACATGTATATATTACTTTTTTGGTCATTTCATCCCAAGTAAAGCAATAAAGCCACTAAGATGCTAGGATTTACTGAGTGTGAGAGAATAAAAGAAAAACTACTATTAAGGGGAGAAAACAATAAAAGAACAAGAATTAAGAAGACAGAAGATAATGATTAACATGGCATTTAAATTTTTGAAGATCAAAATTGACTGGAAAACAAAAAGCCAGAAGAGAGTTCAACAAGCTAGAAGTGTGATAGAAGAAAATGTTAGCATAGAACTTACATTTAGCTATTTCAAATTTATCAGAACAATTACCATGAAAATATTTAGAGAAAAGGCAGAAGGAAGCTACATTATAGTGTTGGGAAAAAGGACTGAAGTTGAGATGCCAGGTCAGGACCAATAACATTGAAGGTTATTCTTTAGATTTTATCAAAAATCAAGGATATCTAAATATATAATAGGAGCACTAAATCAAATCTATCAAAGCAAATATATATATATATATATATATATATATATAATGGAAATTATGACTAAGTGTATCTATACTAAAAAATACCTCTTAGGTTCATACAAACATGGATAAAAACGCCATAATTCTTTTTAATTTAAAAATTGCACATTCAAAAATTCCATGCCACGTGAGTATTCAAATAAAACACCATTACATGAGTGTTCTTAAAAAGAAAAATGATAAACAATTAAATCAGTTATTAAAAATCGCCTGAAGACACCACTCATGGTAGAAACCTAGGCCGCGTAATAACTTGTTTAAAAATGGAAAATATTCAAAAGTTCTACAATATAATTGTACTGAACACTTTTTAATACAAATGTGTACTGGTCTAACCCTATTATGACCAAAAAGTATTAAACAATCAATATATATAAATTTATATATATAGATATGGGAGGGGTTCAAATAATTTTAGGTCATAAAACACTTTTTTCTGAGAGGGCTTGTAGTCTAAACTGACGAAGTAAAGAAAAATTTCCTGAATATTTAATAAAGGGGGTGGTTGGAATAAAGATGTCCAGGTTTGAGCAATCATCAATTCCTTCTATTTGAAAATCAAAGGTATATGCATTACATTTTATATATACTACTTTAAAAACAACAAATTTATTAATAGTCTCAAGAGTTCTTTCGTCCAACATCTCATCAGGAGAAAATTGTTGGAATTACAAATCAAACAAAAGAAAAGCAACAAAAATGAAGACCAAAAAAAAGGGGAAAACGCTAAAATAAATATACATATAAATATATATATATTTATAATGAGGGGAGGAGACATCGCATATATATATATATATATATATATATATATATCTTGGCCACAAAGAAGCATTACTGATCAAGCAAGGTCAGAACAGTCTCTTTTAAGCAAAACCCTTCTCATAGTAGATTACTTGAAATTATCATATCTGCTGTTTTACATCCAAATATAAACAAATCATTTTTATTGTTATTTTATTTTATTTATTAGTATTCATCCCCTTCTCTTTTTGACAAATTTGCCATGTACTGTGTTTTCTATTTCTTTTGAGTCAATCACTAGTTTTTCTGTGCACTTTTCTGGTACTCATACTTTTACATTCAACAAATTCTTGGAGAGTTGGTACATGAAAAATATCATATGGAACTTGCATAGGTTCTTCCTTTCTTGCAGTTCTTTCTTCAGTAAATCTT
Organism: Ascarosepion bandense; assembly: GCA_037127315.1. Taxonomy (NCBI): domain Eukaryota; kingdom Metazoa; phylum Mollusca; class Cephalopoda; order Sepiida; family Sepiidae; genus Ascarosepion; species Ascarosepion bandense. Next base: position 5,206,125 of record JBBBDQ010000330.1, read on the forward strand.
TTCTTTAACTGATTCCAATTCTTTGTGTTCCCATTTTTTCCTTTCATCATGTTTTTCCTTCTTTCTGTCTTTCTTCTTTTAGATTATTCTTCAAACTGTATTTGAAAATACACCTTAGAAAGATCCAGCTTTGGAAAAAAATTTCTAACATTAAATTTTGCAAAAATTTACTCTGAACTTGGTAATGAGTAGTTATGCCCTTCTAAACATTTGTTTAAACAGTCAAAAAATCAGCACAAACATGTATTTTATTATTTTTTTTTTCATACACTACTGTTGTTGTCCATTTTGAATGGTCATTTTTTCAATTACACACTTTTTTTCAAGTCTGTCTAATTCCTCGTTGACTTGACCCAATGCTGCGAGTGGTACACTATGTTTTGGTTTGAATACTGGCGTCAATCCTTTTTTCACTTGAAATTTTGCTTTCACTTTGGAACACTGATCCAACTCATCCAACAAAACATCTGAAAAACATTTTTTCATATTCTTTCTTTAAATTAAATTTTCTTTTAATTGGTCACTTGTCCACTTATATTTTTTCAATAAATATTTAAGAGCAAATCCCATTACTCAAATAATTCTATCCAGTCAGTACCAAATAAGTTTGTTGTATTTTTTAACACATAAGCCTTAACTTTTACACGCGTTATGAAATGAAACATTGCAAGTCATGTTACCAATAACAAATAATTTTTTTTCCAAGCAAATTTTTCCTGGTAGTACAAAATTACAGTATTTTTCATGTTTCTCACCAAAAGTCTTGTTTTTTCTTGTCTTCCCAATTGCAGTATTATTCTCTGTTAATTTACTCATACCTTCTAAAATAAACAGAAAAGAAAATTCCATCATATGAATTGTATGTGATTTCAGATATGGCATTTGCCACCACATCAGGAGTAAAAGAAATTGAAGAATTTTCCATTTTCTTTTTAATTATTTCTATTAACTTTTGTTACTGTTTCTGGAGCTACAACAATTACTGTTGTTGTATTTTTACCACTTGGGCTAATAATTCTTCCATATTTAAGAATACCTGGGTTTTTCATATGCACAGCAAAGAAAAAAATTACACCAATGTGGTTCTAATTTCTCATAATCATTTTTATTATGTGTGCTGCAGCAAAAAAGATATTTTTTCTTACTCAATCTAAGTTTCAGTTCTTCATTGTCACTGTTAGAACACCTCATGAACAGTTATAATATATGTCTCAACTCACTGGGACTCTAATGAACACTCTATCAGAGCTTGATCAGAATTTTCTGGAACTCAATATTTATTGTATGAAAAATACAATTGTGGCACAAGGCCGATTTTTTTTTGGGGGGGGGGGCAAAAACTCAGATTGGTCTTCAGTACCTATCCTATACCTCGCTAATCCAACTCACGACCCAAACATACTTTACAATTTTCTCATCCACCACAAGAACATGTCGATCATCAGTCAATCCTTCATACACCAAAATACCTCAAACATACCAGGGACCTAAAAAGAACCCAAAAGAGTACAAAAATTTTATTGTGAATAATAGATACAAAAATATATTTAAAAATATGTGGGGAGGGACATGACATAAATTCCCAAAACAAAAAATTTTTAAACAAAAGATACAAACAGAAATCATGATGTTAGTTGGACCCAAACAACCCACAAAACAAAGAGGTTGCTGTATTCTACCCATAGGACAAAATCAAGAGGCACTCTTTCTACAGGGAGCGGAGAGGAGAAAATAAAATGGATGGAGAGAATTTAATCTTGACCCAGACGAGATAAAATGGGACAAAAAATAAAAACTAGGGAAATTGGGAATCTCGACCTGGATTATAACAAAAGACAATGCCGGGAACAGGCTAAGACTCATATTCATTCTCATTAACTAGGTACACTGGGCTGTGATTGGCTGCTGGTAAATGAGTGGAAGCATTTCTGTATTGTGATTGGCTGTGGAAGCATTTCTAGCTTGATTCCAGTCATAGTTTGCAGGGTTTGTATTGAGTTACAACCTGCTTTATTTTTGTTTACTAGCTGGGACCTTTACGCCGGTAAGTGTTGTTATTCTATTTTTATTCAATGCAATAACTTATGTCAATAAACAATAAAGATTTCAATTGAAATGGAATTGTACCACAAATGTTAAAAAAATTCTGCAGCTGATTTGAAATATACCAATTAACAACATGCTTCCTGAACTTGTACCTAAGCTAAGTAACCATCTGACCCACTATGCATCTGTCATTCTTTTGATATTCTTGATAAAATCCAAACTAAAATATGCAGTGTTATAGGTTCTGACCCAGTATCTTGGTTTCAGTTGCTTTCCTACTGCCATAATATAGCTTCCCTCTGCCTTTTCTATAAATATTTTCATAGTAATTGTTCTGATGAACTCTCCTCTTTGAACTTTGACTTTATGAATTCGAGTGCAATACTAGTTTGGTGGCAAGGTTTCATCATTTTACAGTTAAAATAGCTAAAGGTAACTATAAATTCTATATTAACAATTTCTTCCATTACACTTCTTACTTGTGATATATATATATATATATATATATATATATATATATATATATATATTTGTGTATTTAGGCAGCAAACTTTCTTTTAGGCATGTCAGATTAAATAGATTGCAAATATTAGGGCTGTTTATTTTTAATAAAATCCATTCGTACTCACAGATAATCTTTCATATATTATAACTGAAAGATATAATACACTGTAACTTTGACAGTTGATTTTATTATCCATTTCTCAATGTTCCCAAGTATTTTCAATTTCTTTTCAAGATCATCTTCATAATAACAAAAAATAACCACAAAACTGTGTTGCTAAAAATTAATGTAAATTTTCTTCTTGCTTTGAATGTAACAATTGACAGATTATTTAGCATTCATTAGAATGTGAAAATTATCCACAATGGAATTTTTATGTTGTAATGTCATAGTCATGCACATTTTAAAATATAAAAACTTTTTTTACAAACATTTTAGAACATTACGACAGTATTCATAGCTGATTCTATTAATTGATGGCTTAAGTTTTTAATAAATATTGCCCCGAGGATCTGTAGTTTGCTTTTGTTGTTTTCTTTGTGTAGGATAGTTGTGATATCGATCATTATTTTTTTATATTGTGAAAGTAGACAGGAATATTGTTGTCTAGAAATGGACGAATGGTCAGACATGTGTAATGCAAGATGTCTTGTTAAATTACTTATTGTAAATCCAACATATGTATTTGTTTTTTGTCAGAGATGCATTCTCCCAAGGGACATTTGAATTGATATATAATGTTGGTTTTACATAATATATCAGTTGGTGGGGAGGAGTTATTATGGATAATTAAATTTGTAGTATTGTATATTTTATAATATTAATCTTAATTTTTTATTAGGATCCATGGGAAATATATTAGTACAAATGAGATTTTTTATGATTTTTTCATTCTGTTTGTAGTTATCATGCATCTGGTTGTAACAAAAGAGTTTGATATGTTTAAGGTCATTTGTGGAAGTACCATATTCTGTTTGATGTGTGTTGAGGTTTTTGAAATATTGTCTTATTTGTTCATTTACAATATGGTTTGGGAAGTCATTATTAATATGAGTTTGGCTTAATATTTTTTAGTTCAGAGTAAAATGTCTTTTTTGTGGAGGAGTTGATTTGTGCTTGGTTAATTAAATTGTATATAAGTGCTATCTTGTAGTAGTTAAGGCATTGAGAGTTCAAGAGATTTTGCTGGTTGGCTTTTTATATGGAGAGGTAGTAAATGTGTTATTGTTTGTGTCTATAAAATGTCAAGGAAAGGAATTTTGTTATCTTTGTTAAGTTTTTTAGACTGCTTTTATTTCTTCTGTGTTTTTAACTAATATAAGATTATCAACTACATATCTGAGGTAGATGAAGGGTTTATTTAGTGGTGTTAAATATGTTATTTTCTAGCCATGTAGAAGTTGCTGAAGGTTGGACCCAGAATTGAGCCCATTGAAACACTGTCCTGTTGCACACTAAATTATATAATAAATTTCATCAAAAAAATTGACCTTTATAAAAAAATTTTTAAAAATTTTTCTTACAGTGGTGGCTCACTTAAAACCATTTTTCAAAAAAAAAATTTTTTTAAATTTTCTCCAGTTTTTATACTTCAACAAAATCTATCTTTGCAAAGTGATGTGAGAGCCTCTTTGCAGAGATGTTGTTTGGACTTGCTTTCTAACCAGTAAAGTGTTGTTGATGTTTAGATAACCTTCCAAGGTTGATACGCCATAAAACTCAACCAAACCAAACTAAATTATAGTAGAAATTCATATATTACTTGAAATGTTATAGTGGATACTTGTATTCAAAATAGACACCCCACTTTTTTATTTGTATTTTAAAATGTGTGTATTATGTCTGTTGGCCTACACATTTGATAAATCTTAATAAAGAAAATGTGCTCTTCAACAGAGATTGAACCTTCATCTCCCTTTGTAGGAGAAATCACTGTTTGATCTGGCATGCTTTACTACTCAACTTCAGAGAGCATCACAGTTTAGGAAAAGAGAAAATAGAGCCTTGTTGAACTGTGATGCTCTCCTCTGCAGCCAAGTAATAAAACACACCATATCAAATGATGGTGTCTCATATACAGGGAGACACAGGTTCAATCTCTGCTGAAAAACATATTTTCTTTCTTAAGATTTCTTGAATACACAGACTGTTTAAAATACACACAGTTTAAAATAATTTTTTTTATTTTAATCAGTGCATATTATAAACAGTGGATACTCATTTTGAAATATGAGTATCCACTATAATAAAATTTGAAGCAGTATATATATGTATGTATGTGTATGTGTGTGTTTTCAGAGTACAAGTTCAACTGTGGGATAACATCTGTCAGATTCTTGTCTTCATTTGAATCTGCTTATCATGATTCAGATTTTGCCCCCCCCCCTGAAAAATAAAATAAAATTTATAAGGTGATATGTATTAACAAACAAAATGAATAAACTATTATAATATAATATAAATTATATGATATTCATATCATGTGAAACAATATGGTGCTACAGGTTCACAATGAATGTGATTGCTGTTAGCCACCAGTTTATAGTGGAAGAGATTATGTGTTATGGCTGATGTAGACAATTTTCAAAGTAAATGGTAATGTTTTAAGCATAGCTTAGAGGTGGTACAAGGCTGAAAGTATGGAGCATCCAATAAGTATCAAACTCAAAATTCAGTCTTAATTGTTCTAGCAAGACAAGATTGCTAATCATTACACCATGTCAAGGTGCCTAAGGGTGATATTCTAAGCATAGCTTAGATGTGGTACAAGGCTGAAAGTATAGAGCATCCAATAAGTATCAAACTCAAAATTCAGTCTTAATTATTCTAGAAAGACAAGATTTCTAATCATTACACCATGTTGAGGTGCCTAAGGGTGATATTCTAAGCATAGCTTAGATGTAGTACAAAGCTTAATGTGTGAGGCACCTGGTGAGGATTGAACTTAGTATTCAGTAATAATTGATTTAAGAAGTTGGGTTTGCTAGCCATTACATCACATCTAAGTGTCCAAAGTTTCAAAGTAAATGAATTCAACATTTTCAAAAAAAAATGAATTCCACACGTTCGTAAAAATATTTTTCTGTAAAGAGCAATATAGTTCACAAAAGAGAAAGAAAAAATTATAACATTTATCTACTTTGTCATAATGTATACATGTGTGCCATGTGGTTGAGTTGAAATTTATATAGCCAGCTGCTAAGCAACTAGGTCTCCCCAGAGGGGAAGACTGGATGCATTTGTTATATACCATATCCTGTTTCTGAATGAGCAAAAAGAGGAAGAAAGAGTCCTTTTCTTTTATACTACTTTTTGCCACACCATCTAGTGAGTGCCCTGGAAACAAAAAAAAAAGGAAGAGTGTTTATGTCCCTTGCTTTAGTGATACTGAATAGTGGATGTTCTAAAAGACAAGATAAAATTATTCTATTATAAATGTGCGATTTTCTCCATGAGTTAGCACAACCATTATATTCTGTGAATATCTCATAAATAATGGACTATTCCAGGTTTTGATCATGTGAAAAGAGGAGAAAAGACATAACTTGGTTTTAGTGAAAATATGAAAGAAAGAAAGGAAGATAGTTGATTTTCTAAGCACCACTTAGATGTGACACAAGGCTGAAAGTATGGGGTACCCAGTGAGAAGTGAACTCACAACTCAGTTGCAATAGGTTCTAGCAAAACAAGCTTGCTAACCATTACACCATGCCAAGGTGCCCAAGAAAGGAAGATAGAAGAAGAGAGAGAAAACTAGATTATGCTGATGAGTACAGATACTACAGTAAACTTTGAACTCGGGCAATAGGTTGAGATGTGATGATTATTTAAACAAAATACACTATTTTGTGATCCAAGGCTGAAAAGGAATTGGAGAGAGGCTGGTTTTTATACCATCTATCCTACATAAAGTTAATCAGACTTGCAACCCATTGACTGTAACAATTATTTCACTTATCAGAACACTTCCTTCTCCTCTCAACTGAACGTATACCATAATACCACATATTCACAAAGGTCCCACTAAAACACCCACAAAGTGCAAATGTACAAATACTGAGATAAAAGTATCAATCCATCTTGCACATATGCAAATCTATCATTCGTCCATGCATTGAATACTGTTGCCATATCTGGTTGGGTGCTTCTGCTCGACAAAATTCAGAATAGGATCTGCAATATAATTGATCCTGATTTTGAAACTCGTCTTCAGTCATTTTCTCACCATTGAGATAAGGCTTCTCTCTCTTTTCTATAAATATTTTCATGGCTTCTGCTCTGATGAGCTTATCTCCTTGGCATTCCCTTTACATGAATTTACTCATGCTACTAGACTTGTAACTTGGTCCCACCGTTTTACACTGAAAACAGTCAAATTTAACCACCACTTCTACACTAGTAGTTTCTTTTCTTGCATTTTCTGCCTTTGAAACTTTTTTCTGTACAGTTGCTTCCCTAATAGCTACAATCTCTAAGAGTTTAATTACAACATCAATTGCCATGTTTATTCCCTTGATTCCTATCTTTCTCTTATCCTTTTCCCGACCCTCTCCCATAGTATTTTTTCTTTTTTTCACTCTTCTCACTTGTAGTCGCCTGCACACTAGTGTCAGTTATGCTTTGTTTGGGATGAATTTGATTAAAAAAATATTTTAGAGATGCACAGTATCAAAGAATGGAAACTGAATAAGGCAATCACCAAAACTCCAAAATTACCATAAATTGAATAATATCTTTAATTATTTTTTAATTATCATTAAAAGAAATGTTTGTAAGACAGGGATTTGGCTAGAAAGAAAGAGAAGACAGAAGAGGAGAGAGAGAATCCTGATTAAGTTGATAAGAACAGATACTACACTTTGATCTTAGTCAAAAAGCTGAGTATTTACCCTGTCCTCCCCTCACCACTAAGGCAAGTTGTGACACAAGGTTGGTTTTTAACGTGGGAACCTGAGCACATACACTCAGGAAACTGGTCAAAATTTACCCAGCCCCCAACACATGCAATGACTGGGTACTAAGCTTATCTTAACTGGTCACACCTCTGAGGCAATAGGCTGAGAAGTGATTGTATTTGTGTGCTGCCCAAAGTTGGCAGGATGTAACCCACGGTAAGTTTAATGTTGAGAGCCTGGGTGCATGTATACAGGCCATACCAAAATAGCCCAGTCTCTGCAACCATTGGTTTCAATGACAATGGTATAGCTACTGATTTCCAGTCTTTAGTGTAATCAGGGAGGTATTGCTGCAAGTAGTTGTTTCCAAAGACCAGGCACATCTAAATAATATTTTCAGTTGCACTCTGTCCACAGATACAGACACAAACATAACTGAGAGAGGAAATGTAGCTTATCCACCTAAGGGCAGATACTACTTTGATTCCAGCCCAAAGGTTGACAAGCAATGTTTATTTAAATAATATATAAAATACATCATTTTTTTTGTGGTTCTAGGCTGAAGGGAAAATGCCATTTTTCAGACACACAATATTGAAAGACAGAAATCATTTAAGGCAATTGCCAAAAATCCAGTTAACATAAACAGAATAACATTATCTGCTGAATTATGTTTTAAATATGTTTAAGAGAGGAATTTAGCTACTATACTATTATACATTAAAATAACATCATCTGCTGAATTATTATTTTAATTATTATTAGAAGAAATGTTTAAGAAAGAAGAAATGAAATTATTATTAGAAGAAATGTTTTAAGACGGGGATTTGGCTAGAAAGACAGAAGGGAAGATAGAAGTGTTTATTTTCTACCAATGTCTCATAACTAATGGACTATTCTGTTTTGATTGCTAGAAATACAAGGCAAACAAATGAAAGAAAGAAGAGAAAATAGAAGTGTTTAACAGCTGTTTCAGTGAAATTGAAAAAGTTGTCAATTTCAAATCCTTTCACTTGTACCTATTTCTTAAAATAACAACCTGCATTCATATTGTTGGTAATATATCAAAGCTGTTAAGCTCAAATCTTTTACTGACTTAGGGGAGAATTTCTACAGATATCTTTTTATTATCATAGAACACAACATGAGCTTGCTCAATCATTAACTTAAGAAGAATTAAAATTCATCGGAAAATTCAATTCCCTTTGTCTTTTCAACAAATATTTTCATGGCAACTGCTCTGATGAGCTTTTTTCCCTGGTACTTCAACCACATGAATTTAATTGTGCTACCACATTGGTATCTAGGTTCTACCCTTTTACCATTGAAATAGTTTAATGGTTTCATCTCAGCCAGGAAGTTCCACCTTAAACCTCATTCGCCCCCCCCCCGGTTCTCCCCTACCTGTTCGGCCACGATAGCCCACAGAAATCACTACTTCTGGCTTTATTGGAACCATGCATCTAACGATAACAGGTGCCTATTTGCTTCTGCTCGTAATGAGTGTAAGAGGATTCTCAACGATGCTAAGCCGCTGTTTGCTGACAGAATGAAGCAACGTATAGCAGCACATGAGTTTGGCTTTAAAGACTGCTGGCAAATCTGAAAAAGTCTGCTAAATAGTAGCAAACCTTCCATTCCTCCTTTAATAAATAAATATGAAATCCTCACAACTACAGTGGACAAGGCTGCATGCTTTCCAACTCCTCACTTAATTCATCTGGAATATCCTCACCCTACTTCCCACCTAGAACTGAAGCTCAACTGAGCAACATTTACATTACACCCTCACTGGTCCCTAGAATAATTTCAAAACCTGACCCCCATAAGGTGAGCGGAGGTGACGGAATCCCAGTCATCATCTTAAAGAAATGTGCCCCTGAACTCTCCTCTGTTCTCTCCAAACTCTACAACTACTGTCCCTCTACCTCTTACTTTCCTGCCTGCTGGAAGTCCTCATCTGTGGTTCCTGTTTTAAAGAACTCAGGAGAACCATCAGACCCATCCAATTATCATTTTATCAGCCTCTTATCAATTTTTGGCAAAGTTTTTGAGGCCATCGTCAATGCTGAAGTGGTTCAACATCTCATAGCCCACTGCTTGTTCTCTGACAGGCAGTATGGCTTCTCTTTCATGAGTTACTCTGAACTTGCTAAGAAATCTGCCGATGCAGACAAAACCTACCTTGCTGGTGCTTTCAAAAAGGACCTCCAGTCAGTGGTAGACTGGGGTAAGAAATGGTTCATAAACTTTAATGCTTCCAAAATGAAGCTTCTATCCTTTAATCACCATAGACAATCTATCCTACATCAGCACTGATCACGCTAGACGCCCTGAGAGCAATACAATAGACCTCCTCAGTCTCACTCTCTCAGTTGACCTCAAGTGGAATGACAACATTGTATTAATAGCTAAATCTACTGCTAAGAAGATCAGATCTCTGTGTCAGGCCAGGAAATTCTACTTTTCTGAATCCACCATGCACATTTACAAATCTACCATTTGCCCGTGCATTGAATATTGATGTCATATCTGATCAGGTGCCCCCGCTTTTCACCTTGGGGTTCTTAACAAGATCCAAAAAAGAATCTACATTGTAGTCAATACTGACCTGGTGTCTCTCTCTCTCACTGATGAGATGTGGCTTCCCTTTGTCTCTTTTACAAATACTTTCATGGATTCTCCTTCGACAAGCTTAGCTCCTTGGTGCACCTCCATGTGAATTTACTCGGGCTACTAGACTGGTAACAAGGTCCCACCCTTTTACTGTGAAAACAATCAAGTTTAACTACAACTTCTACTCTATCAGCTTCTTCTCTCACACTTCCTGCCTATGGAACTCCCTTCCATATTCTTGTTTCCCTGATAACTACAATCTCCAAGAATTTAAATGCAATGTCAACTGTCATCTCTTACCTCATTGATTCCCATCTGTCTTATCCTTTTATATTTTCTTTTCATGCAGATTTCTTCACACCAATGTACCTGTCCTTTTCTTACCCATTCTTCAATACCTACTGTGACCTGTTCCCTCTCGTCTCTCTCCTATTATATAACACCCTGCACACCAGTGGCAGTTCTGCATTGCTCAGGGTGAGACAATTATAAAAAAAAACTTCTCGCCTGTAGAACTCCCTTCTGTTTATTTGCTTCTCTGATAGCTCTCAATCTATAAATTTAAATGCAACGTCAACTGTCATCTTCTATCTTCTTAAATCCTGTTCATCTTTAATCCTTTCTTCAATACACCCCACCCCGTATCCAGTCTTTTCTCTCACTGTAACCTCCTGTGCATTAGTGGTGGCCTTGCTTTGATTGGGGTGAAAAAATTTTTTAAAAATAAAGGAAAAGTGAAATTTTCACAGGTCATTCTAGTATTAATTATTATATTATTACCATAATAATTAATATGTGTCCATTGGTAACTTTGCAGATTTAAGTGCAACACAAAGAATGAATTTTTATACCTCTTTTCCTGACAAAGAAAATGGGGAAAATATAATGATGAGTAATAAAAAAATAGTGAGGCAGAGTGGAATAATGGATTTACCACTTGGACCGACAAATGGGAAAGGTATGAATCTGTATATTCCTCCAACTACAAGCAAGCAGCAGGACAGATTAGGCCCTATAGCCTTCATCAGCAACCAGTCTAGGAGAAGGAAGACAGTAATTTCAAACCAAACTGGAAAGAGTTAGGCCTTTTCTGACTGTTTTGCCTATGAAATGTCACGATTGCTATGGCAGCAGAAGATGTGGTGTCCCTTAGATCCTAAGGGGTTATGAGATTTGTGATTGAACAAATAAAATGGAATAGAGTTAAATAAAAAAGGTCTGATTTCAAAATTGAATAACCTAGCATGGATTAAAATGTCATTAAATCCTCTGGCCTCTTAACCAAACCTAAATTATATCTATAAGCAATAAAGGATTTAAATGAAATCAAATTGTAGCATAAACATTTTTTAAAATTCTGCAGCTAATTTGAAATATAACAATTAATAACATACTTCCTAAACTTGTACCTAAGCTAAGTAACCATTATGAACCTGTCATTATTTTCATATTCTTGATAATATCCAAAGGATATGCAATGTTACTGGTCCTGACCTGGCATCTCAGTCTCAGTCTCTTTCCCACTGACATAATTTAGCTTCCCTGTGCCATTTCTATAAATACTTTTATGGTAATTGTTCTGGTTAACTTTTCTTTGTGATACCTAGACTTTATGAATTTAAGTGCAGTACTAGTTTAGTGGCAAGGTCTCATCATTTTACAACTGAAATGGCTTGATATAACCATAAGTTTTATACTGTTTCTTCTGTCACATTTCTTGTTTGTGAAGCTCTTTTCTTACTTCTTAGTCAACTTTGGTCTTCAAATGTGCAATGTCACTCATTATCTTCTGTCTTCTTAATTCTTATTCTTTTATTGCTCTCTCTCCTTAATAATGTTTTTGTTTCACATATTTGCTAACACACAGTATCCCCTTGCATCTTTGCAGTCTTATTGCCTTGTTTGGGGTGAAATGATTATATATATATATATATATATATATATATATATATATATATATATATATATATATTAGTTTAAACATTATATTTAGTGGATACACATGCTTGAGTACATGCCTATTTTTTTAAACAGTATAGATTTATGTCCATACTGCTCTGTACATTTTAGAGTCATTATAAAAAAAAATTATTTACTTCTTACAGAGTTTGAACTTATGTCTTCTTGTAGAGGAACTCACTGATAAGCCCAGTTTGTATAGATTGCTAATCCACAGAGGACTTTCTAAATTCAGAGTAAAAAATAAACTATTAACAAGAAAAATTAAATGATGTGTAAATGTAGGCATATAAATAAATACTTACTTTACCATCTAAGCACTAATTTAAAATAAGCTAAAAAATAACATAATACAAACTCAAAATAAATGTAAGCATATAAATAAATATTTACTGTGCCACTAAAGCACTAATTAAAATAAACATAAAAACACCATAATACAAACTCTAAATAAACAAACAAAATAAATATATTATAAACTACAAATATGCACATAGCAGCACTATACAATACTAGCAGTATAGCCCAGTGTTGCTCAGGTGTAATAAAAGCTTTAAAACTAATGCATGGTCCTGGAGCTCAGACTCAGCCAAAAGAATATTTGTGTGAAGTTTGGTGAGAATCAGAAATAAATTGTGGATTTGTATAAAGGACATACAGACAGATAAACAGACACACACACAAACATCTTGCCTTTTATATATATTATTGATTTTCTGCACTATTGTAAGAACTGCAACCTTGAAACTTCTGAATATCGTTTCTTATGCCTTTGTCTATGAGTGTATGAAATTTAATTAAAATCGGACCACTCCTTCTATAACCTGACTTTTTCGATTATCAATTTTCAATATTTATCGGGGGTACCTCAACACAAAACCTAGCTAAGAACACTCGCAGATGCTTATAGCACAACTGTGTAAATTTTCAAGAAAATCGGTTCAGCCGTTTCGGAGTCTATAGGTAATGGACACACACACAGACAAAGTTCCATTTATAAATAAGTTTAAATCAATAGTAAAAATTGTTCAATTACCTTGTTTAAAAAATGCATATCTCTTGAAGCTCATATGTGTTTTTTTTATTTTTGTATCCAAAACAGAAACAAAGTAGTTTCTAAGAAATTATTTTATTTATAATCTGATATTCTTTCTTATTAGTTTAGATGTTATATTTAAAGGAGATGGATGTTTGGTTACTAAAACTAATGAATACCTTATTTACACGACTTATGTTCAGACTATGATCTTCATCTTTGTTGTTGCTGTCACAATGATTTGGCCAGTCTTCATCAGCTGCATATTGATCTGGGTAACCTACAGGGAATTCTGAACTGAGTTGTTTATTTAATTACCACTGCTGCAATTAAAACCTGACAAGTAATAGCAGCAGTTGAAAATTAATCAGCAGGCAGGTTAGATTTAAGGATGCCATGTCGATAAAGAAATACATAAATAAAATATTATACTGTCACTGTGTTGTGTCCATTAAAATTAAAAATTAAGATAGTGTTTAAAATAATTATAATTAAATAATTCTAGCAATTATAATTATCATTAATTCACTCTTTCTAAACCAATGAGAATCAACCAACTTTTCTCTTCTCTTCTCTTCTTTTAGACACAACATTCTTTCTATTGGGCAAACAGTCAACACAGGCAGGTCATCAACATGTAGGCAATGAAAATTTTGGCTCTTTTTTAGGCCATAATAGTAACATTTATCTTAGCACTCAGCAAAAATTTGAGCTAAGAAAACCTTAGACACTCCTTTTATTTTACAACTAAATTATCTGGACACTTATTATGAACATCTATAAAAAAAACATACAAGACTGTATACACATTACTTATTCTTTATCTTAGATAGACTAAACTATCGCCCGGTCCACACTCCACCCACGTCTATTGAACAGGTGAAGAGGCTCATCCCTTGTTTCTTGTTTAGAATGCGGTTTCCGGTTTTCTCTTTTCCAATCTTCTCACTTTTTTTCAATTGGAGCAGATAGACTAAACTATTGCCCTGTTCACACTCCACCCACCTCTACTGAACAGGTGAAGAGGCTCATCCCTTGTTTCCTGTTTAGGATGCGGTTTCCGGTTTTTTCTTTTCTTTTCCAATCTTCTCACTTTTTTTTTTTTTCAATTGGAGTAGATAGACTAAACTATCGCCCAGTTCACACTCCACCCACGTCTATTGAACAGGTGAGGAGGCTCATCCCTTGTTTCCTGTTTTGGATGAAGTTTCTGGTTTTCTCTTTTCCTATTTTCTCACTTTTTTTTTCAATTGGAGTAGATAGACTAAACTATCGCCTGGTTCACACTCCACCCACGTCTATTGAACAGGTGAAGAGGCTCATCCCTTGTTTCCTGTTTAGAATGCGGTTTCCGGTTTTCTCTTTTCCAATCTTTTCACTCCTATGTAGCCCCCCTGCACATCAGTGGTGTTACCGCCTTGCTCGGGGTGATATGATTAAAAAAAAAATCTTTGTCAGATTCCGATACATATTTGATCTACTTTTGACCCCAAACTCACAATTTTAATCTGTACTACTGTCTCTTGTGTTGCCTACACCATATGACAACCAGATAATAAATAATAGTTGTTTTGTTGTGTCCATGTTTTGCTGTTTCTCATTTTGACTAGAAATTTTTTTATATATAAATGTTAGTGGGGTATAATTATTTACTCCCCTACAAGGACCTAAGTTCACTACCAACAATGGCCTAGTGGATTAAAGTGTTGGTTCATGAATTTGGTGACATAGTGGTTGTGAATTCAATCCCTGTGTCAGGCAGAGTGTACTTGGAACCAGATAAGCAGTCAATGAGCAGTACTATAAATAAAAATTTGATCTCAATATTTTATATATATTTTCATTTTCTAATTTAATTCTTTTATTTGTAGTTTATTTGTTTTTTTAATAAATTTAATTTTTACCACTTTATTTATTTTGTTCTAAAATAGTAGGTTATAAATATTAACATATTATAATGTCAGTTCTTCATCTGGGTCTGTTGATTGCTGCATGCATAAATAGTGAGTAACAAATGAATATTGATTCTTGTTCTCTGCTAAAAGTCTTGATGTGCAGTTGAAACATTATAAAACTCCGAGTCAACCTTCAATAAGTCTTAAAAATTGTATCTAAATTAATAATATTTATTGCGCTATTTGAATATTGAGCACTTTGTTACAGGAATTCTATTAAATATAATATGCATTAATTTATATAATTTTATGCATATTAGTTGCTAGTATTAATAGCTAGTATTATGATAGATAGATAGATAGATAGATAGATAGATAGATAGATAGATAGATAGATAGGAAGAATGAAAATAAATTATACAAATTATAAATCCATTGGTGACAATTTATTTCATGAATATTTAAACAAAATGTTCAACTCCTTAGACCAAAATTCTTTTACAAAAATGAATGGGTTAGATTTATCAAGACTGGAGGAAAAGTGAGGGGAAGAAAGAAAACATTTTATTGACAAAAGAGGGAGTCAGATATACAATGTTAATTTTTAAATGCAGATTAACATTGTATATCTGAATATTAACACTGTATATTAAAAAAATTAACATCTTAACATCTGCGTTTAAAAATTAACATTGCATGTATCTGTATAGATGTGCGCAAACTTCTTGTTTTTACAGGTGTTTGTATGTGTACATTGTCTTGGTCATTTTTCTTTTGCTTTGCACTCGTTTTTAGCCTTTTCCCTCACTTTTCTTTTTTACTTTTTACTTTTTTTTCAAAATTTTTATGTGTTGAATTATTGCAACTGTTCGTAGATATGCCATCATTTTTTAATGTTTGAATTTTGGATGCTTATGTATATATGTAAATATGTACACAGGCATACATACATGTCTATATATATGTGTGCATCCATGCACACAATCATATGTACATGTATTTATGCACATAGGTGTATGTGCATACATATATACGCACACATTTTATTAATTTTTGCTAGTGTATTATTTTGTTTTTCTTAACTGTAAATATTAATTATAGAAGGCTGGATTTATGATGAAATTTTTATGTTTATTATGTGTGTATGTTTATACTCTATATCATATTTATTTTTTTTCATTTATTTATTTAGAGTTTTATTTAGAGTTTATATTATGTTATTTTTGTGCTTATTTTAATTAGTGTTCAGGTGGCTCCAATCCGTAGTGGACTGGGGTAGGAAATGGCTCGTAAATTTCAATGCTTCTAAAACAAAGCTGCTATCAATTAACCACCATAGACAATCACATCTACCTCCCATTAACATGGAACAGGCTTGCCTCCCAGAGAGTAAAACACTACGCCTCCTTGGCCTTACACTCTTGGCGGACCTCAAATGGAATGACTATATCAAATCCATTGCCAAATCCGCCGCTATGAAAGTCGGTTCTCTGTGCAGGGCCCGGAAGTTTTTCCCGTCTGAATCTATCCTGCACATATATAAATCTACCATCTGCCCGTGTATTGAATACTGCTGCCACATCTGGTCGGGTGCCCCTGCTACTCTCCTCGGGCTTCTTGACAAAATACAATGGAGAATCTGTAACGTGATCAATACTGACTTAGCAGACCAGCTGCAACCACTCTCTCACTGGCGTGATGTGGCTTCTCTGTGCCTCTTCTACAAATACTTTCACGGCTTCTGCTCTGATGAACTTAGATCATTGGTGCCACCTAGGTATGAATTTACATGAGATACTAGATTAGCAACTAGGTCCCACCCTTTTACAGTGAAACAGATAAGATGTAACCGTAATTTCTACTCCAACAGCTTCTTTTCTTGCGCTTCCCACCTGTGGAATTCCCTTCCACATGTCTGCTTTCCCGACAACTACAATCTCCAGGAGTTTAAATGTAAGGTCAATAGACACCTCCTATCACACTAACTTGCATCTATTCTCCCAACACTCTCACCATCTACCCAACCCTCATTCTCGGTATCCTTATCCATCTATCACCCTCCTTCTGACATTTCCTATATCTAACCATCCTTTCTCATCACTTTCCCCCCTATGTAACCCCCTGCGCAATAGTAGCAGTGGAATGCCTTGCTCAGGGTGAAACGATTATAAAAAAAAAAATATATATATGCTTTTCATTTATACATTATTTCATTTTTATATTTAACAATTTGTGTTGGTTTTTAAAACTATTGTTTGTTTTTCCTTTGAGCATTATTTACAATTTTTACTATTGATATTGTATAGAGCTGCCATGTGCATATGTTTGTGATTCATATTTTATTGATATCATTTGTTTATTTAGAGTTTATGTTCTGCTGTTTGTGTGTTTATTTTAATTAGTGCTTTGGTGGCAAAGTAAATATTTATTTATATGCTTACATTTATTTTGAGTTTGTATTATGTTATTTTTGTGCTGATTTTAAATGAGTGCTTAGATGCTAAAGTAAGTACTTATTTATGTGCCTACATTTACACATTATTTAATTTTTCTTGTTAATAGTTTATTTTTTCCTCTAAGCATAGATTACAATTTTTACTATTCATATTGTACAAGGCTGTTCTTTTTATGATATCCCATTTGATTTTGGTATATTATTTTCTTTTTGGTTCCATATGTATTTTGATAAGTTTGTTATGTTTGTGTATCTTTCTATTTTGAATGACATTTTTAAATCTTTCTTTTAAAGTTTTTTTTTTCTGTGGCACCTATGTAAATTATTTGTCTGTGTTAATGTTATTTGTACCTTTTTATATTAAGCCACTGGTTAAATATTTGTTGTTAAATGGTCAGTTTTCTTTGTTTCGGCAGTTATATTTGGTGTTGTTATTTTTTGTTGTTATTGCTGTGATTGTTATTTGTTTGGCTGTGTATTTTTTTATTGTACTTGGCTATTAATTTTTCCTTGTTATCCATGCTGTTGTCACTGAATTTTATTGATATGTTTGACAATTTCTTATTTTCAGAGAAGTATTTTTCGTTTATTTTGAAAATTATTTTTTCTATTTTTGTTTTTATTGTGTTATTGTACAGGAAGGTAACAAATCATGTTTATTTTAGTTTAGTGTTGTTTTTGTTTGAATTGTTTGTTTTTTTGGGTTTTTTTTTTTTTTTGTGTATATATATATATTTTTTTTTTTTTTTCAGTTGGAAATAAGTTATTTTCATGACCTAGGTATCTTCAGGTGATTTTTAATCACCTGAAGATACTAAAAAGTTAAAACCTAGGTTGTAAAAATAACTCATTTCCAAATGAAAAATATTTAAAAGTTTTTCAATATAATTGTATTGAACCCTTTTTAATGGACAATGATAGATAAAAAAAAAAAATGTTTTTTTTTTTAATCATATCACCCCGAGCAAGGCGGTAACACCACTGATGTGCAAGGGGCTACATAGGAGTGAAAAGATTGGAAAAGAGAAAGCCAGAAACCGCATCCTAAACAGGAAACAAGGGATGAGCCTCTTCACCTGTTCAATTGACGTGGGTGGAGTGTGAATCGGGCGATAGTTTAGTCTATCTACTCCAATTGAAAAAAAAAGTGAGAAAATTGGAAAAGAGAAAACCAGAAACCTCATCCAAAACAGGAAACAAGGGATGAGCCTCCTCACCTGTTCAATAGACGTGGGTGGAGTGTGAACCAGGTGATAGTTTAGTCTATCTACTCCAATTGAAAAAAAAAAGTGAGAAAATTGGAAAAGAGAAAACCAGAAACCGCATCCAAAACAGGAAACAAGGGATGAGCCTCCTCACCTGTTCAATAGACGTGGGTGGAGTGTGAACCGGGCGATAGTTTAGTCTTACACGCAAATACCCTTGGGAAAGGTATTAATCCATCTCTTCCTTCCAGTTATGGGTTAAATAACAGGACAGATTGGGTTCTATAGCCTTGGTCGGCAACCAGTCTACCACAGAAAGCAATGGCAACCTACTGCGGGATAATCTTCTGCCCAGTCAGTCATGTCTCTTTCGAGACATGATCGCCCAAGCGTGTATCATGTATGGCACTTAACTGACTGACTGACTACAAGTGAAAAAAAAAAGTGAGAAGATTGGAAAAGAGAAAACCGGAAACTGCATCCTAAACAGGAAACAAGGGATTTTACTGCCATTGTTTTGCAGGTGGTTACATAGGAGGAAAGTTATGAGAAACAGTAACAGATTATAGGGGATGTCAGGAAGTGGGTAAGAGAAGGATGACTATGGCCATAAAGTGAGGGATCAATTTATATATTGATTGTGATGTAGAATTGATCTCCCCACTTTATATCCACATTATAATAGTATAGAATTTTTTTTTATAATCATATCACCCCAAGCAAGGCATTTTACTGCCAATGTTTTGCAGGGGGTTACATAAGAGGAAAGTTATGAGAAAGAGTGACAGGTTATAGTGGGTGTCAGGAAGTGGGTATGAGAAAGATGAGAATAAGAGAGGATGCAAGTTAATGAGATAGGAGATGATGATTGACTTTACATTTAAATTCTTGGAGATTGTTCCTGTTTGGGAAGCAAGTATACAGAAGGGAATTCCACAGGTGAAAAGTTGTTTTGTTTTGTTTTATAATCATATTGCCCTAAGCAAGGTATTATACTACCACTTTTGTTCAGGGGGTTACTTAGAAGGAAAGTTATGAGAAGGAGTGACAGAATGCAGGGGTGTCAGGAAGTGGGTAGGAGAGGGATGAAAATACTGCAGAATTCATGGAAGTGTATACGTATTCTAATGTGGGTCTAAGAACATAATAACTTATCTTTATATCAGTTCCTTCTCTCTTTCTTTTATTGTTTTTTCTTTTCTTTTCTCTCTTCTTCTTTCTTTATACACTTGAAATGTATGTAGTTACAACTGTTTCTATTTCTTTCATTTGACTATTATATTTTCAGCCTACAAATATTCTGAAAATGTTCACACATTTCTTTATTCTTTTCTTCAACCAGCATCACATTTATATGTTGACTGCTCTGCGTCACTATCTCTCTTTCTTTTCTTTTCTTCTCTTGATAAACCACTTGGCTTCACTTTCCTTTTCTTCTTTGAATAAACTGGAATCAGCATATGAATTATATTACAGCTTTTCTTTTTATCTTCACTGCTATCTTTCTTTCTTCCTTGATAAAATGATTTAGCCTCACTTTCTTCTTCCTTCAAAGGAGTCAGCATACAAATAATATTACAGTTTCTTTCATCTTTGTTGCTATACTTCTTTCTTTCTTGATAAAACGATTCAGCCTCACTTTCTTTCTTGTTCTTTCAACAAATATAAACCAACATACAAATCTTCTCTTATCTTCGTCGCTATATTTCTTTCTTTCTTGATAAAACAATTCGGCCTCACTTTGTTTCTTGTTTTAACAAATAAGAATTTATAAGTTCAGTCTTTTTCTTATTGTTGCTTAAGATGAATTGGTCAAATTACGCTATTATCTCAAATGCGTTTTCCCTTCATTCATCATTTATCAGCGCTCAGCAAATATAACTTGTTCAGTCGAGATTCAACCTGCAACTGACTTCAAACTTTTGCTTTCCATGTGATTTGTTTTTGGCACGAATTCTAACTCCTGCTGCTTCACGACCTGCAACTGACTTCCATGTCTAGCTTATTTCCTGTCTAGACATTTGTTACTAAGGATATCTAGGTCAACTAGCCTTGACCTGCTATTCCAAAGCTCACTCTAGTCTCCCACAGAGACCATTTTTGATATATGTGTGTAGGTGTGTGTATGGAAACTACCATGCAAAAAAAAAAAAAATCTCTTTCAGCTACTATAATAGTGGTGACAGAGAATTCAAATTCACACAAAAAAGAAAAAAACTAACTTTTTCTTCATTGATTGTGCAAACATAATACACTAAGGAAGAATTGAAGATAATTATCCAACAACAGCATGAATTTCAGAAGATATTGTTATAACAAATGTAAGAACGGATGAAAACAATCCTGGAAATGTGAGAATTCACCTTTTTATACATGTTGGCAGTGCATGAACCTTAATAAGGTTAAAGTTGAAGATTTTGTCACATATGCCAGTAAAGTCAACTGTGAGTGTAAGAAATTTAAACTGGATGAACTATCCCCAGACAGATTTAAATGTTTAATCTTTATTAAAGGTTTAAAACCAAGCAATGATCTGCAAATATGCTCTCAAATTCTTACAAAACTTGAACAGGTTTAAAACTTAACAATACAGAATGTTGCAGAAGAGTGAAATAAGATTGCCAATTTAAGGCATGATACAGCGAAAATTGAACAATCACTGAAGTTAAGCAATATTGAGCCTGGTCAGTACCTAAATGGGTGACCGCTTGGAAATACCAGGTGAAGTAAGCTTAAATATGTGGATGATGTAATGGGTAATGGCTCAGAATTGTTAATCAAAGAGCCAAGTTGCAATTGCAGTTGAGTTTCATTATATCCACTTACGCAAAACTACCCTTGGGAAAGGCATGAATCCACCTCTTCTCTCTCTGGCAAGGGGTTAATTAGTAAAACTTGCATTACGGAAGCCATTAGAATCTCTAAAGTATAAAACAAAATTGCATACAAAATATTTATATTCTGGCATTAAATAACCCATAAAGGTTGATACACTGCTAAACAAAAACAACTAAATCAATTGGTTTAGTCGTAAAATAGTCTCAGATTGTCCAGTCTATTCTGTTTATTGATTTTACAGTCATTCAGCATACACGACCATAGAAATTTAAAAAATCTAAAATAAAACAGTTAACTCAAGACCTCTAAATATTTGAATAATTAATTTAGTGCATGAATAATTAAATAAAAAAATACATGGAAATAAAAAATAATTATATAAAAAACATTAAATAAAAATTCATTAACAAAACTAACTCACTTTCATTTATTAGACAATAAATTACATCACTCAGCCTCTTTCCTTACACAGTAAGCTTTAAGAATATTTTATAGTATTCAAAATTAGAAAACTTAATATTTTTCCTCCACGTTACTTCTGTGAATAAATACAAGTTATGAAATAAAATCTATGTAATAGTCTTGATAAGGTTCCTCAAGGAATGAAACACACTGGTAAAAAAAAATGTTTTCCTTTTGTTGTCTTTTTTTATTGTCTTTAAAGATATTTTTTATTTCTATCTGAATTTTTACTTCTGTGAATAAATACAAGTTATGAAATAAAATCTATGTAATAGTCTTTATAAGGTTCCTCAAAGAATGAAACACATTGGTAAAAAAATGTTTTCCTTTTGTTGGTTTTTTTATTGTCTTTAAAGATATTTTTTATTTCTATCTGAATTTTTACTTCTGTGAATAAATACAAGTTATGAAATAAAATCTATGTAATAGTCTTTATAAGGTTCCTCAAAGAATGAAACACATTGGTAAAAAAATGTTTTCCTTTTGTTGGTTTTTTTATTGTCTTTAAAGATATTTTTTATTTCTATCTGAATTTTTACTTCTGTGAATAAATACAAGTTATGAAATAAAATCTATGTAATAGTCTTTATAAGGTTCCTCAAAGAATGAAACACATTGGTAAAAAAATGTTTTCCTTTTGTTGGTTTTTTTATTGTCTTTAAAGATATTTTTTATTTATATCTGAATTTTTACTTCTGTGAATAAATACAAGTTATGAAATAAAATCTATGTAATAGTCTTTATAAGGTTCCTCAAAGAATGAAACACATTGGTAAAAAAATGTTTTCCTTTTGTTGGTTTTTTTATTGTCTTTAAAGATATTTTTTATTTCTATCTGAATTTTTACTTCTGTGAATAAATACAAGTTATGAAATAAAATCTATGTAATAGTCTTTATAAGGTTCCTCAAAGAATGAAACACATTGGTAAAAAAATGTTTTCCTTTTGTTGTTGTTTTTTATTGTCTTTAAAGATATTTTTTATTTATATCTGAATTTTTACAGACAGACATACACACACCTATATATAAGAAACTTTATCAATGTGGAGATTTTATTGCATAATTTGTATTTATCAAAAATTTCAAATTTGAAAATTTACCTAGTGGTTATGATGGGTGTTCTTAATGTAACATATAATTACAAGTTCTGTAGAGTGAGTGAGCATTGTTAAATGTAAATAAATGGCAGAACTGTTCAACAAACAGAATTGACAAATTTAAAAAAACGAAAAAAGAAAAGAACAGAGCAAAAATGAATACAAAGCAAGCAAACAATATACACAAGACAAATTAAGTGTAATAAGGTAAAGCAACAGTAATATGGCAAAAAGTTCACAAAAGCAGATTTAGATGAACAAATGTAGCATTCTAATTTCAAAACAAGACAGACTGGGACTGAATCATATGAAACCAAGAACTGGTTTATTTCATTAGCTAGGAAGAAATCCAAGCATGTATTTAGTGCTTTTACCTATATATTGGGGAGGGAAAAGTTTTTTTTACAGTCATTCCTAAGTGGATTGAAATCAACACTATCAATAATTTTGTCTGGTCCTGATCAGAGACATGTCTATGAAACTTTGGTTTGGTCCAAGATAAATATTTGAAATTTGAATATTTTTGGATTTACTGATTTTATATATATATATATATATATATATATATATATATATATACTAAAAATCGTTAGTGACAGGGTAGCATAGAGATACGAGATCTGTTAACATTACAATCATTTAATCTGGCCCTGATGACCAGCATGTCCATAAAATTTCAAAGTCAGTCCTAGATAAGTAAGTACATTCTTTAATTTATTGATGATTATTGTTGGTCCACTGAGTAATTTCTTGACAAAATTCTACCAGACTTGACATACACAGAATTCTACAGTTTTACATATAATAATAAGGGTTGCTGAATTAGTACCATGTATATATATATATATATATATATATATATATAT